>JAUPFV010000001.1:262948315-263495790 GCA_036936605.1 Limnanthes douglasii subsp. nivea
ATATACGTCAAATCATGATTGACTCAGGAAGTTCGGCAAACATCTTGTTTTTAAGCTCCTACACATAGATGAGAAACCCTTCGGTTATACAACGTTCGAACATAACCATCATGGGCTTTATAGGGAGTTCTGTAGATGTGATTGGGGAATTAAAGAAGAAGTATTGTTCGGCAAATGACCTTTTAAGAAAATGGTGAGAGTATTATTTAATATGGTGGATTTCCCAACATCTTATAATGCAATATTTGGGAAGTCTTGGCTCTCCAGAGTGCATGATATGGCCTCTACGGTCCATCAATGTTTAAAATACACTGTCCATGGACAAGTAGGTGTTTTCCGGAATAATCAGAAGGTAGCCAGGAAATGTTATGCAACGGCCCTTGCCTCTAAGTCTGTAGAGGCAGTCAATATTAACAGATATTAGCACATATTGGAGCCTTCCACCAATGAGAATGAAATTGATGATCCCAGGGAGCCTCCCAGTATCATAATACCCGTAGAGGAGATTGAAATCCATTCCACAGTTGAGGGCAAAAATATTAAAATTTGTAACAAGTTTGAAACACAGACTATTGTCTTTTTTAATGAGTAATCAACATGTATTTGAATGGTGAAATGATGATATTACCGGAGTGCCAGCTGATATAATTTGTTATAAGTTGTCCATACAAACTGATGTTGCATCAGTTATACAAAGAAGAAGGTATTTCTCTAAAGAAAAAGCAGATGTGATTGTTCAAGAAGTTGATTGTCTGACCAAGTTGGGCCACATAAAAGAGTCCCAATACCCTTTATAGACTGCCAACCCTGTTCTGGTCAAGAAAAAGAATGGCAAATGACGCATGTGTATCGACTTTACTGATCTTAATATGGCATGCCCCAATGATTCTTATCCTTTCCTCGGATAGATCAGTTGGTGGATTCTACTTCTGGGAATAAATTATTGTCTTTCATGGGTGCTTTTTCGGGGTGCAACCAGATACAAGTAGATCTGAAGGATCAAGACCACACTATTTTTTTTTACAGACAGAGGTCTTCATCATTATAAAGTGATGTCGTTGAGGTTGAAAAATGTTGGGGCCAACTATCAAAGGCTAGTAAATAAAACCTTTGCTAATCAGATTGGTAGAAATATGGAAGTTTATATAGATGGCATGAAGGTAAAAATATTTGAGGAGGATGCGCATATATCTGACCTTCAAGAAACTTTTTCTAACTTAGAGGTTGTAAACTTGAAGTTAAACCCCAAAAAGTGTGTTTTTGGGGTCCGGTCTGGAAAATTCTTGGGTTATATAATAAGTGAAAAAAGAATTCAACCTGATTCGGATCAACTCAATGCTCTATTAGCTATGGATCCTGCTCGGAGCACCAAATAATTTCAAAGATTGATCGAACGATTGGCTGCGTTGAACAATTTTATTTCAAGATCATCAGACAAATGTGCTCTATTTTTTCAGGTGTTAAGGAAGGCCAAAAACTTTAATTGGTCTCCACAGTGTGATCAAGCATTTCTTGAAATAAAAAAACATTTGTATTCACCCAAGACTCTCTTTAAACCTGTTTGGGGAGAAAATCTCTACATATACTTAGTTGTATCAGAGTATGCAATAAGTGTTTTGCTATTAAGAGAGATGGATAATTACCCTTGTCCGGTGTATTACATTAACAAAAGTCTGTTGGATGCTGGAAGAAGATATTTGAAGTTAGAAAAACTAGTACTGGCCTTGGTAATTGCGGAAAGAAAAACGAGACCATACTTTCAAGCTCATTCCATTATTGTTCGAACATCTTTTCCCTTGAAGATTGTTTTTCAGAAAGCTGATGTATCAAGCAGAATGACCAAGTGGTCAGTTGAGCTGGGTGAGCATGATATTGATTTTGCGCCCCGAACATCGATTAAAGCCCAACCAGTGGCCGATTTCTTGGTAGAATTTCATGTTGATAGATCCCCCAGACAGATACCATAAAACCAGTCTAAGAAAGAATGGGTAGTCCGAACTGATGGCGGATCTAGTCTTACGGGATGTGGGGCTGGAATTTGTTTAACTTCTCCATATAGTGATACTATGTACCAGGTTATATGTTTTGGTTTTAGAGCTTCCAACAATGAATCTGAATATAAAGCAGCTATAGCTGGTCTTATGCTAGCCCTTATATGTAGGGCCAGAAGAGTCTGATTAATGAGTGACTCCCAACTACTTATTCATCATGCTCAAGGTCAATCGGAAGCAAAGAAAGAACAATTGATAAAATACTTGCTTATGTTGAGAGAAGTTGGTGCAAGTTTCAAGAGTATCCACTATGAACACATCCTTAGATCAGAGAATACTGTGGAAAACTCTTTGGCAACAAGAGCTTATTCTGAATCTTACCCTTGAATTCTGATGTTAGAATGTCCATCAATATAGACGGGCAAAAAGAAAGTAAAAAGAATAAAGAAAGTATGAGCATAGTTGTCATTCAACCTGAGGAGTGGAGGTATGATATTCTTCAGTTTATTTCTGATGGGATTTTACCTCCGGATAAAGCCATGGCTAAGAAAATTAAGTATAAGGCCCATGGTTTCCTGATATTAAGAGAAATTCTTTACAATAAATCTTTTAGCAGACCCCTCTTGCGGTTCTTAGGAATCGAAGAATCCTAAGTTGTGTTATCCAGAACTGCATGACGGAGAAGGTTTTGCACATTGTGGCTACAAAACCCTAACCAGGAGAGTCTTATTAGTAGGGTACTATTGGCCAACCATAATGGAATATTCCAGAGATATGGTAAAGAAGTGTGATCATTGCCAAAGATATGGAAATGAAATTCATGTACCATCAGTTCCCATGGAATCCATATCTGAACCAATACTCTTTGATAGATGAGGGTTGGATCTGGTTGGGCCTCTTCTCATGGCATCCGGTGGATGTCGAACGATCATAATTGCTATTGATTATTTCTCTTAATGGATAGAGGCGGCTCCCCTAGCTGGAACCCCTTCTAAGGAAATTATTAAATTCATCTTATCTAATATATGTTGCAGATTTGGGGTTCCCCGGAAGATCACCACAGACAATGGGCCACAAGTTGATAATAAAGACACGGAAATGTTTTGCGCCTCCAGAGGAATTCAACACTGTCTCTCAACTCCTTTCCACCCTCAAGAAAATGGGCAAATTGAAGTTGTTAATCGAACAATCTTGTCTGGGCTGAAGAAAAATCTGGAGGGAGCTGCAGGAAAGTGGTCAAGCTATCTACAAGAAGTATTGTGGGCATACCGAACTACTCCTCACATTGCTACACATGAATCTCCTTTTGCTCTCATTTATGGGATGGATGCAATCACATCCATAGAAGCTACTTTACCATCTTACATAATCCAAAACTATTCGGAACAGACTAATAATATGGCAGTTAGGAATCAGTTGGATCTGATTGAAGAAAAAAAAGTTAAAGCACATCTAAGAACAGCACACTACTAGGGTCTGATGAGGAGCATATTTTCCTCCAAAGTTAAAAGAATAGATTTTCAATTGGAGGACAAAGTCTTAAGAAATGTCTTTTTGCACACCAAGAAAAAACAGTTCGAAAAGATCGCTCCAAATTTGGAAGGTCCTTATATGGTATGTGAGAAAGTCAAACCAGGAACATACAGACTTCAAGATAAAGAGGGGAGAACACTAAATCACCCATGAAACATTGAACATATCTTGTAAAACTCTCTTGTAATTATTTACTTTTTGAATGTCAATGTAAATATTAGGAGGGCATATTTTTTCCTATCTTGGTGGCGCGTGGAGGTTTTAATGAGGTGTCCGAGTTTTGCAATAATATCTTATGCCTTCTTTAAACGTTTGGTGCAAAATTCTTTTTGACTTAACCATAGTGTGGGGAGATCAGATATTAAATACTTATTAAACACCTCGGCTCTCAAACACCTTTGAGTTGATCAGATACTTTAAACACTTGATCACATTTATTAAACATTTGTGGTCGGAATCGCTTAATATAATTATTTAACAGATCTGAAATAGTGAAGGCTATTTAAACATTGGCAAGGAAGAGTTAAACAAAATTCACACAAACGGAAATATGATATTAAGTCTGATCGAAATAGACCCGATCCATGGTTCACAAATGCCTTGAACATTTAAGGACTTTGAGTTTTAAGAACATAAATCAAATAAACAACACAATAAAATGCCTTGGACATCCAAGGACTTTAGTTTTTTTAACAAAAAACATACAACAAAACAATACAACCTTAGGTTTTGTTCCTTTCGGGTTTTTCATCACCATCGCCTTTCTTCGGACTTTTGAGTTTAGCACTTGAACTTTCACCAATTCCTTCATTATCTTAGGAGTCTTCCCCACTTGAGTAGTTTTTCTTATCACCATCAACCATTGTATGAAAATGAAAGTCATCATATTCCACAATTTTTCACAAAGGACCAAGATTCCTCTTAGGAAAAGTCTCGTGAAATAATAAAACCATATCAGACTTGATCCCGTCGTCCCTTTTCTCCAAAGAGTCCACCACTCCAGAAACATACTTCTCTATTCATACAACTATCTCTTCAGCTTTCTTTTTTACCAAAGATGTAATATCCTCTGTCTTCGTCTTAAGAAGATCCTCCAAGTTGACTTTGTCTTTGGATAAAGTCTTGATAGTTTTGTCTCTAGCTTCTAGTTGCTCCTTCAGAGTTTTGATCTCGTCGAAGGAAGAAATTTCCAGTTCAAAATACTTAGTCTGGAGATCTTTCTGAGCATCTTCTGACTTGTGCAGTTTGGTAGCTAAATCCTATTTTCCTTATTCAAGGATTCCATGCTTTGCTGAGCGGTAGATAGACTATTCGTCAAGCCTTGGTTCTCTATAGTCAGGAAAGTTATGGTAACTGTTTGATCTCTCACTTGCCTTTCCAGGTCAACTACTGGACGTATGTAACCTAAGAGGAATGACTCAAAGTGTCTTGTTTGCTTGATATCACATATGTCTCACTATTGTGGGTTACAACATTGGCCGATTTGGCAGGACAATAAGGCCCCGTGAAGTCATCCTTATACAGATCATTAAAATATATATGCATCGAGATCAACCTCTCCATCAGTAGTGGCCTGTTCAGAATAAAAGTTAGGTGGAATTTCTTCTTGCAGGGTAGGATCAGCAGGAACAAAGAGGAGGAAGTTTAGAAGGACGCATATAGAGTTTGGCATCCTTAGCCTCAGTTCTCTTTAGGACAAGATGAAGAACAAGAAGATAGAGTGGTAATTTGTTCTTCATCTTGTCCAAGTGGCTAGGGGCTTTGACCCTGGAAGGCAGATAGAGTTTGGCATCCTTAGCCTCAGTTCTCTTTAGGATGACATCTGCGGGAGGGGGAGGGGTAATTTGTTCCCAAGTGAGGTCTTTATTCCCTCAAATGTTCCACAGGTGAGACCTCACAAAGTTCCCTAAAGTGAAGAAATTGTGGAAACCATTCTCTCATTTCTCCAATGCCCATGCATTTAGCTTAGCACAAGTACTTTAGCCTACCTGTATATGATCTATAAAATTCTTCGAAAAACTGAGAGGAAAGACAAGTCAGTTCGGAATGACAACACAACATTTAAAGACTAAGGAAAATATAAATAAAGGCTACCAATATACTCTTCCAGCTACTGGTCAGCTGGCTTGGATTAGTGTCAGCTTTTATCTTCGTTACATTCTTCTATGCTCCACTGATAAACAAGAATTGGGTCCTCTATGGTTTTTCTGACCCCAACAAATCATTTACCAACTTGTAATCATTCCCCATATTGTAGTGGTAAAAGGGGATATGGTGTGTTTTTGCATAGACTCACCACAACAGCGAATTGCTCCTTTGGTAGTGGGATTTTTGATAACCTTGAAGCCATTATGCCAGCCAGCAAAGTGTACCATGCGTTCAGACTTTGTTGGCTCAAACATAACTTTATCAGGTGAAAATAATTGATTATCTCTGGATCTAAAGGAAACCAGAATCCCCAATTCAACACCTCGATGTATACTACTAGCTCGTAAGACTTGCAGTCCATATGATTCTCTAGAGTGATTGGGATTCTCACCATAACAAAATCTAAGAAGCCCCACTTTGTTCTCATACGACCCAACTCAGCAGTATGGATGTACACATAAGCGATATTTTGAAGAGCTATCAAGTACTTCATGTTGACCTTCTGAAAGTTTGGCCCTACCTTCCCTTCTAGACACTCCGGAAGTGCATCAGGATTGGATAGGCCCACTTTAACTTTGCCCTTTCGATCTACTGTAGTATCCTCTGTCTGACTGGATGCCTCAAAATAAGTATCTTCTATAATGTCCTCCATGGTTTCTTCCATTACCCTTGATTGTTGTTCGGATGGCTTAGTTTCTGCCAGGGGCTTTATCGTCTCCGAACTAGTAGGTTTCGAAGAGCTACGAGTAGTTTTAGCTTTGGGTTGACGAGTAATTCGGGGAGGGGTGTTTTTCTCAGTAGAATTCTCTGAATACCAGGATATGCGAAGGTTTCCTAACACTAGAAACTGCCTTTTCTATAGGTAAGGGATTTTGGGACTCTTGAACAGAAGACCCTGATTGAAGAGGATATAGGGTTGGTACATAAGGTAATTTTCTGACCTTTGATGTCTTTGATGATGATGAACCTTGGTCTGTGTTTGCTTTTGGTCAATCGATTTATTCACCAGGAGAGGCAGGAAGACCAGTTATAATTCTCTAGTCTCTTCCAACTTTTATCGCTTTCTCCAAGTCAGATAAATTTAGCCAACCTTCTTTTACCAATGCATTTCCGGTTGTGGACACAAATATACTCATATGCAGTTTAAGAAGAGTACCAAGATTTCTCTCTCTAGAAGTATTTGTGTTCTTAGAGACAACAAAACAGTAAAATCAATTTATATAACAATGAAAATTTGGGAGTTTACCTAGGAGAAGACAAATCGATCAAAGTGATGATTAGGGGCTATAAGGTGTGGGGGTTACACCCTAAGTAACGTTTTAGCCTAGTATGTACAAGAATCTAGGACCAAAAAAATGGCTGAAAGGTCGAACCACAACTTGACACGTGTCCCACGTCGAAAAATGACTTTTGGAATTCTTCACGATAAAGTTAGAACTCTTTGAAATCTGATCAGAATGACTCTTGGGCTTCTTAGCAGTAAGGATAATTTTTTCAGTTCGGATACCAAAGGCAGATCGGAGGATCACTTCCAATATATATCAAGTCTTATTTTTTAGAGTTAGCTCTTCCAAAGATTCTCTGCAATACTTAAAGGGGCTACTGATGAGGTTAGATAATTTTGACATTACTGCTTACCCCTATCCGAAGGGCAGTTCGGACTAAACCATTACCATGAGAAACTAACAGGGTAAAATTAGTAGAACATGACTAAGGTAGGTGCTGGTCATTTCATATGTTCTTAAACTTAACCCAAGCCCATAATCCGACCCGAAAGCTCCATGAGTTATTAATTAAGTATAAATATCCCAACTACTTTCATTAATAAGGGTGATCATAATTTAATACAACCACACACCTTAATTATCTCTCTACATTTCATCATAAACCTTAAATTCTCAAAACACTTTACAAAATTACCCTCAATCAGAAATAATCCACACTAATTAGTACCACCACAAATAGTAAAAATACATTTTAAGCGATTCATATATAAAAATTGAATGACATAAATTGTGTCCTTCAACAAATTACGTAAAAACATGTATTCTCCTCTATTTTTTCTAAAATATATTTGTGAGATCACGACATAAATTTTAATTACAAAACTCAACTTTTTAGTTATATTTTAATTTTTTTTAAATGTGTTACTTGAAATAAAGGTTTCAATGAAACAAAAGAGAAGATATAATATTCTAAAAGAACATAGGAAGAGATACAGTTGCGATAACAAAAAAATATTTATTAGTCACACATAATCACCTCTTATTTAGTGTCATCTAAAATCAATAACAACATCATGCATATTTATTCATAAGAACATCATAAATCTGAATGTCTCATCTATAGATATGTATAGTATCCAAACTATTCAAAATATAAGTATAATTAATTAATTAAATAAAAAATAAGTGTATTGGACAAACGAGTAATTGTGAGAGACTCGTGGAACGTATAATGTAAAAACTAGTTGGATTGATGTAAGATCGTGAGCGATGGTTCCTCAATCTGAAACTATGAATATCGAGCCTTAAGAGTCCAGTATGGTTATGGTCTACACCTGACACAAGTTATAGGATTAAAACAGTATTAGGCATCATTCGCTAAATGAGATTAGATAAATACTATCAAGAACGTTTATATAAGATATTTTCCTATTAAGCTCAAGTACATCAGAAGTACTCGACTACAAATAAGGATAATAAAGAACAAATATAAATTAATTATTTACAATCTTATATTTTATCTTATATTATATACCTCTCTCTTTCAAAAAAATTTTAGAGATAAACCGCCACCGTTCATATAATATCACTAGTTTCTATCATTAGAAAATATTGAATACATGACTACTCATGATCGGAGGAAATATATGTAATCATCATACTTTGATCCGTAAATCTATTGTCCCTCAATTTTTTATCGTTTTCTTCACATATATTATTGGTATCTTTATTCTACTTTCGAGTTAATCAACATTATATGAGTGACTAGTAGTAATTCTCTCTATACATTAATGCATATTAAATTATTTATATCAATGTGGAAGATTTTGATTGTATGTTCGTATAAACTCTAGATTTTACAATTGATATCAAAGCATACATGTGGAGATTACAAAAAAATATTTTATATATTTGTATATTTATTTCTCTCAAATAAATTTATTTAGGTTTTAAGAAAAAATAAAAGCCTTATTATAATTTAATTTTATATATAAATTGATATTATAATTGAATATTTAGATTATGATTGAATAATACAGAAACACACGGTTTAGGTTTTTTGACTTTGAGACTGATTATATTATTATATATTTTATGATGTATGATTAAAGTATATAGAACTTTTTTTTATAAATTCCAGAAAGGAACCCTGAACAAGTAAAGAAATTGAACTTTTGAATTATGGACTTCGTTGGATTATTGTGACAAATTATTTATTATCGAAAAATGGTGCTTCAGTATCATATGAGCCGAAACACTCACGTGAGTTGTCACAAAAATGTATATTTTGTAGAATAAATGTTATAGTGAGTACAAATGTTTTCGCGATGAATGACAAAAACAACATAGGTACCTGGATTCACAAAACCGTAACTTTACGCTCGATTTTCCGAATCATATAATTATTTTTCTATTCCACAAGAGACCTACATGATGGTTAAGTTATGGTGTTCAATAACCGAGTGACTCGATCCCATAATTTAAATATATGTAATATATTAGTTTACTCAATTTTGTATGTCTGTTTACTGTATCAAATTCTCTTCAGACATGTAACAACCTATTCAGTTCAATATATGTTGGTTTGGTCAAGTTTATATATATACTTCTATTTTTGAGATTCGGTATATGTTGTTTTAAGTGTGTATGAGATATATAATTATGTAATTATGTTACCATATCATGTGTGCATTAAGTAAGCAGACAATACTGAGAATGTATGGCATTTGGGAAATGAGTGATAATTGATTTATGTTGATCACTTGGACTTAATTTATATGAGGTGATGTCCTACATGCAAACTAATCGTTTATAATTATTTCCATGTTCGGGTTTTAACTGATATTTATCGCTCTTAATATATATGAGTTTTTTAAGGGATATTCCAGATCTCAGAGACTCTTTCAAATGTATATGGTGTAATAAAATATAATACAAATGTATTTTTAGTTAGAAATATAATTATCCCATATAATATGTACATGAACAAGTCATGTGTTCACTTTTGTGGATTGTATGACGACCCATATACAATCGTCAAAGTGATCTCTACTAGTGAGTCATACAAGAAAGAAGTTTAGGCGCCCATTTCCAATAACCAATAATTATGTGTGTAGGTCAACGCAGAATAAGATTATCCATACATTTTTTTGGGTTGACCAAACCTCTGCATGACGTTGTTAATATATTGATACAATGCACGCTCATGCGCAACTAGACTTCGTTGTTATGAGGTTTTGGTTAAGTATGTCACAACAATATCACATTCGACCCAAAGAAAAACTTGGTTGTTTGCATATGTGGTCATGGGCTAACATTGTTTTCCTTGAAGAGTTGTCCTATATAAGTAAAGATTACGACGCATCAGTTCAAATGAATCCCTATTAGAACTTAAAACTTGAGAAAATCAGTACTTTTATGTTATTTTTGCAATGATTAAGATGAAATGATGTATTTTAAATTGTAGTTAAACCTTTAGGTAACCGCATTATAAATAATTTAGATATAATCAGAATAATATATGTTTGTTCATTAGGAATTCCATGACAATTATAAGACTATGACGTCGGTCAAACATTTTCTCTTACTTTAAAACATAAATATTAGAGAAGATTACTATATTAAAAATAATAAGATTCAATCTTATAAGTATGATATTAGTTATTGGACATTCCTTAGACATATTGTCGTAGATTTTCTAAGGATATAATTATGATACTTGTAAATTTCACTCTCAAAATTGAGAATTTTTTATGTTTTAGTACTTTACTTTTTCTAGATTTCTTTAATCTAAAAAATTATACATATTTAAAATATTAATAATAGATTTCAGATTAGGATAATTGTAATGGTGAGATGTATGAAAAATTATTTATAAGGCTATACAGAGGTCAATTTTAGAGTTAATTTTTTTTTTATTGAATTTTGAGCAAGGTCGTCAATATTAATCACGCATTTTATATATTCAAATATTTTTTTTATAATGAGATTATTAATTTTTCATCAATATTAAAGTTGAACAATAAGGATAAATAAAAATAAGCCTTGAACATCAAAGAAGCTTACATAGTAAAAATGTCAAAATAAAATATATTAAGTAGGAAATGTTATTTAAATTTGAGTGAGTTTCAAATATTAAGAAAGTTAAGTACAATTTAGCATCCATGCAAAATTTCTTCTCAAAATATATGAGACAAATTCATAAAACTATGAGAGGTTTGAGATATGGCTCGGCCAATAAAGTTGTTTTCACATATTTGGCTATGATCTTTGTTAGAATATTCACGCAATAACATGTTTTTAGTGCGCTAGCATGTAACACATTCACGCTGCATAGTATTAAAAATGTTTGTCATATTTGGATATTGTTAGAATATTCAGTGTATTAAGTTTCCTTGTATATGCCTCTAAGTTCTCTATATATTGAGAGCCTTACTTGGGTTTATCATTATAAAAAAACAGTTCAATACAAAAGGAACATTTGCTAATAAACACAAAACCCTAGCCGCCTCCTGCGGCTACTTCTCTCTCTTTTTTTCGGAGGGAACCCGCAGCCGCTACTCAGAGTGCAATGAGTGCGTACAGGGTAAACCCTCAGTCTGACGCGATAGCCTGCAAACCAACGCCAGAAGGTAAACCACACAAGGTGACCGGCTCAACCGAGAAAGCGTATGTAGAGGGACTCGAACTCACGACCTTTGGTCACAAGCATGCCTTACTTAACCAACTCGGCTACCCCCTTGGGGCCGGCTACTTCTCTCTTTGTTGTTTAACAATCTTGATTTTAGTTTATTTTAAGTTCATAGAGATACTTGATGACTTAACACATATGCAACCATCCTAGTTCTCTTCATTCATGAGATACATTAAACTCCCAAAACTAAGTGATGGCGAAACATTTGTGCAAACGATGGTTCATGAATAAATAAGTTAAAGAATTGATAGGTTATATATAATATAATAGTTATATTTTACAATGATCATATACATAATTACGTAATGTACAATAAAATAAATTAAAACTGTGGGACAATTAAGTATACATTTGTCACGAGCATTCATGTCACATCTCCTATGGATGGGTTGACAAGCTAGTTTTTTAAGGTACTTCAAACATTTTTTACTATTATGACTATTCATACATGTGTTGGATAGACCAAGGGGGAACATACCAGATAAGGAAATTAGGTACATACCGAACAACATAAGTCTTAAAAATAAATCATATAGTTATCTTTAAATCGTCCATATCTAAAGAGGACCATGGTAACATATTTATTATTCATACATATCTTATGCCTCTATTATACCCATATTTCATCACGAGTGTAAGTCATTCACAAATTTAAATTGTTTTAAGCCCAAAATATGGTAGTTTAGTGAATAATGTCATGATTTATATTTTTTAGTTAAAACGTAATAGTTTTTTTTCTTAAATTAAGTAATTAAGAGGTAGTTATTAAAAATAGAACATTACCCTCAAACATATTAAAAGTTCTATTTTATAAAATTTTACATTTTGGGATTCCTAGGACAAGTAAAGCCCTACGTGCCTATCACTGGGAAACTAGAGTCCGATATAGTCCTACTTCCATATTTAAATTTGAAAAAGTTGTTATTTTGAGGATATTTACTTTTCTATGAAGTAATCAGTGAACAACTTTGATTATGTGGAAGAATCATAAACGATTTATTCATTTACTTGATTATAATCGATCATATTCTAGTTGTGAGGAAGAACAAACTCAACATTATTAAAAAATTGTACAGACTAAAGTTAGTATAGTAGCTTACAAAAAATCACAAACATATAAAAATAAAATATTGTGCATTCAGTTTAGACTAATTATTTTTATAAAGTTTTCTAACATAATATTTATATCTATATGATGTAACATAATAATCTAGTTTCAACTTTCATGACGTTATAAAGAGCTCTATAAGATCATTAATATTAATTTGGTGAAACATAAGAATCCAGATTAAGCTTTTATAACATTATAAAGAATTTTATAAGAACATTGAAAATCTTGTGATGTAAAAGAATAATTTAGTTTAATCGTTCACATCATCACATAAATTTTCAATTCTCAATTGTGGATCAACTTTAGCAAGAATGAAAAGGTTATCAAATATAATTCAGTTTAAGTTCTTAACCGTGATCCAAATAATATAAACTAGTTGGTTACCTTATAAATCAATCGTCCTTCACTCATAATTTATATGATAAAATACATAGAATGTCTTACACCAAATATGTTTAATTCAATATGAAAAAGAATCTTTTAAAACAGACGATTCTTTTATGACAATCATAGTACAGATTGTACACTTCATCATTAAGCTTTATTAAATGAACATTAAGATAAAATCTTTTTGAATGGTAACATTAATAAAACTCAGCATGTATTACAATCTAATATCTCTATTAATTGAGTATGATATGTTATAAGAGTTACTCGACTCAAATGAAGTTTAACATGCTTGTAACAATCATATGCAGATTTCATAAAATTAACAATTTGTAGCCATTATAAAATTATTTATGATATTTCATTTTAAATGTCTTATTACTAATAACATAACCTATAAAATTTATAATCTCTTTTAGTTTTGAGATTAATTAAGTGTAAAATTTCTAGGTGAGACATCTTATGTGTTATGAACCAAGATTCATCATGGTTACTTTTGATGATTCTATGAGTTTATCATAAAATATATAGATGATAGCTTGATAAAACATTATGGTGTGAAAATGAAAAGACTATAAAATATCAAACCTAATTTGGAAATTTTAGAGATAAAAAAATATTTCATATTATTTTATAGTTAAAATTTTGATGTATTACAAGGTTAGTTCATGATAAGGTATAATATTCATTATAAGAATCTTAAGTATTTCAGGGATGAACTATTATACAATAGGACATAAGTCATATGTTATTCAGTGAGAAAATATCGCATGTTAACATAAAAAAGTCACACGGTTGAGAAGATCATACAAATACCATGAATTTATAGATCGAGTGGATGTTAGATCAAATTTTGTGATTACACATTTATATTATATCACAAGAATTAATTTTACATAAAATTTAATAATGTACAATAAAGAAAATATATTTAGTTCATTGTAGTTAAGGACGTAATAGTAGAGCAAATAATGACAACCCTATTATTTAGTTAAGATCATAATAACGTATAAATATTCATCTTTAAATTTTACATGTACTTATACCAAGATCTTAACGTTGCGATTCTTTCATGGATATAATATTTACGTGGGTTGTCTTAGTTTAGAGGATATTCAGATTTAGTGGAAGTTCGTTTGTAATTGAAATTCATTTTAAGTTTAAGTTTTATTGTGTTTATTTAGTTTGTATACGATTAAGTCAAAACAATACAATGCTGAATTTTCTCAAATATTTATTGTATATTATGCATAATTTCAATACAATATGACCAGCTCAATATTGACACATAGTGATTACATAATCGTTTATTTTCAATGATGGAATTCATAAAAATTTAAATTTCATATCAGTGGTAATTGAAAATATGATTACTAAGAGAAATATTATGCTGATAAGTCATGGTAATACCTCATTAGTTATTTCTTGGCAATCATTTAAGAGATAAACTGTTTTGGATTACATGTAAAGTAATAATATTATATAACGTGTAACTTGGTGGATACACTTCAACCCATGTGATGATTTAAGTGTGAGATTGTAAGAATATCCTGAATCAGAATATCTCATCCATGAAGATTCTAAGTATCTAAAATATCATAATTATAAGTCAAATTAATTAAATATAATTAAAAAATAAGTTAATTGGACAAACAAATAATTAAAAAGTCCTATAAAACATTTAATATGGATATTAGTTTGATTGATGTAGGATTGTGAGAAATGACACATCAATAAGACATCATAGATATTGAGTCTTAAGATTTCAATATGGTTATGATCCACAATTGACAAGATATATATGATTTAAGTAGTATTGGGCCTCATGGTTAAGTAAGTGATATAAAGATAATATCAATAACATTTGTTAATATCTATAGACTATTAAGCATCACTATATTTACAGGTACTAGGCTATAAATAGAGATTGTAAGGAATATATACTAAATCCATTATTTCGATAAAAAATTTCATTTTACAGTATATCTCTCTCTCCTTTTAAAACTCTAGAGCTAAACAGTCATTGTCCATATAATGTCATTGATTTATATCATTTAATAATTAAATACATGATTACTCGCAATAAGAATAAAGATCTATAACCTTCATACTTTGATCCATAAATCCAGTGTCTCTCGATCTCTTGCCAACTTTTTTGCATATATTATCGGTGTCTTTATTACGGTGTCTAGTTAATCAATATTGTAAGAATGAATATAGGTAAACTTTTATGTATTTTACTACATACTAGATGATTTATATCCATATAAAAAAATTAATATGTGTTTGTATAAATTTTATATTTTAAATTATATTCAATTTAAATCTAAATCATAGATTCCTAAATATGTAAGATTCAGATTTCGAATTTACTTTTGAATTATATTTTATAGATATTGTTTATTCGGGCTGGAACCAGAAAAAAAATACCTATGGTCATCTATAAGAGAATTTGTTATTTTTATTAAGGTTTTTTCCCAATAAGATACATCAAATCTTTCAAAATTATAACTATAGACGTTATTAATTTTCAATGGTAAATATATGCATGTAACATCATTTTCAACTCGTGAACTATCCTAAAATCGATTAAACTAAAATAGAACAACTTCTTATTTCATGTATCTGATTTAGTTCAGCTTCGATGATCGTCTCAACAATAGGAGCTTTGATGTCGCCGATTTCATCTCAAGTCATATACTCTGTTCTATAAGTTGAATAATGTTATAACTTATTCGAATAATTCCAGCTTTAATATTTGTTGCCTATTTATTTAAAAAGTTCTTCTTCAAACTAGCTCCGACTATTCAACCATGATAAGAGCTATTTCGTTTCAAATTCTTCTCTCTCAACCGTAAATCAAGTTTAGTTTTTCTTATCCTTCAATAAATCTTTAAAATTGAGCATGTGTTATTATTCTCTTTCATTTATTTGTATGATTATTTAGTTTATGGTTTTAGTTCTGTTTAAGAACGAAGATTGTAACATAATATTTATGTGTGGTTTGTAATATTGGTTTGAAGTGTACACTACTTCTCTTTTGTTTATGATTTTGATTTAAAAAGACAGATTGCAATGTAATATTGTTATTTAATTTATGAAAAAAAATTAAGGTGTAAAATGGTTTTACTTTGTTTATGTTTTTTATTTAAAAATGTAGATTATAACATAATATTGTTGTTTGGTTTGTGTAATATTGGTAGTGTACATTGGTTCTCTTTTATCTATGCTTATGGTCTAAGAATGTGTATTGTAATACAATATTGTTGTTTGGTTTCTGTAACATTGAATTAAGGTATACACTAGTTCACTTTTATTTATGCTTAAGGTGGAATACAACAAAATATTGTTGTTTGGTTTGTGTAATATTTATTTTTTTATTAATTTTTTAGAGGTTTAACATGTCAACCATAATTTATCTTTTCAAGTATAACGAAGACATTGCTATTATTATCATCTTTAACATTTTCTACTGGTAGAAGTTTAATGATATTTTAGTTGGTTTCTGGTACCATGCTTATATTATAACTTTCACATTCGTTAACTAGTATTTTTAATATGTCTAACATAAGTATTTTATTTTTTATTCTATAAATATTTCTCATGAAACATTAAAAGTTGATTGGAAATATGCAATGTCTCTATGTGATCCTTTTTATGACTATTAGATATAAATTGCATGGAAGACTTTATCAATACACTAAATGTGCTTGTTGTGAGCAGTGGCGTAGCCAGGATTTGATCCCCGTGGGGTCCTGGTTATCGTCCAAAAACGAAATAGTAGACAATATAGATCTTTAAGGTTTTTTTGCACTATGTATGATTTTTTTTGGTTTGTTTGGTTAACTAGTGTTTTTATATTTATGAAACCTTTATTTATTGGTTATTTTTTTTAGTACTTTGTTAATCTACAATCATGAGCACACCAAGGTTATCCGGCTTGACGATGCTGCCTCATATTTAGGTTTTTTATGTTAGTATTTTTTTATTTATCTTCGTATACTGTGTGTGTATCTTGACACGTCTTTCATTGTCTTGAGATCTGTAGGAGTCTAGAGACGACAAATCTATGTTATAGTCAATGTTCTTGAAAGTGTTGGAGTAAAAAAAATTTCCTTCTTTTGATTTTCGAATTTTAATTTACTCGAATTTAACTTACTTAGCTAGTGTTGGAATTAGGTTATTGTTAAAAACAAAAAAACAGTATACATAGAAAATATTTAAAACAATTCTTTGAATTTTACAAGGCATATATTGTCTAAGTGTTTTAGACTTAACATTCAATCGTACCAAATTATAAAATTATTATCAAAATTTAAATATAGGCATATATTGTCTAAGTGTTTTAGACTTAACATTCAATCGTACCAAATTATAAAATTATTATCAAAATTTAAATATATATTAAAAAATAAAAAATTAAATATGTATTAAAAAGAGTATTTCCATTTAAATGTTTTAGACTAAATTATTCATTTTCTATCTTAACATTGGATATATTAGATATATTAATGTAGTTAAAAAATACGCTCATTTTATCAATGGTACCGAGTAAAAAATTAAAGGAGGAGCGTTCTGCTTATTCGGATCCATCTGAACTGCTTTACTTGCTGGTTTTGAATGTAAAATTCAGGCACCGTCTTCTCCCACCGTGGTCGCCAATTTGGTGAGGTTTGTTTCTGGCTGAGGGTAATTAGGTAAAGTGTTTAAAAGGTGTTTTGGGTATTTTGTGGTGTTTTGTGTTTAGTGTGAAGAGTTGAGAGATAGTTAAGCTGTCTACTAGTAATAAATTCTCATTATCCTCATTAATGAAAATATTTATATACGAGTAAAAAATTAAAGGAGGATTTATATATTAAGTGTTAACTATATATAATATATTAAAGAGTAAAGAATTAAATATATGTTTAAATATATATTAAAAAGTAAAAAGTTTAATGTTATTATCAAAGTTTAAATATATATTAAAGAATAAAAAAAATTAAATATATGTTTAAATATATATTAAAGAGTATCAAAGTTTAAATATATATATTAAGTGTTAAAAAATAAAGAAATTAAGTGTTGATGCACCACCTGAGGTTCGAACCCGAGACCACTGGGTTCCTACCTTAGGTTCTTCCACTGGGATAGGAGAGAATAAGTGTTTTTGTATGGTTATTATAATATATAATATAATTCTGTGGGTTCCTCGGAACCCACGGGCCCACCTCAACTCCGCCTGTGGTTGTGAGTGATTGTCACTTAAAAATACACAAATAAGTATCAAGTATGGAAAAAATATTAATTTCCTTCATTTCAAGAAATATAAAAACAAAAACATGATATCTATTTAATAGGAATATAGTAGAACCGTGGTGATTAATACATATGATACGGTGAACCAAAAGAAATACTTAAAAATTTGCATTTTACTTATATCAATTGTCATTTTTTCTTTACAAATGTAATATGTTACGGGTGATATGAATCATATTTCAAAATATTTTTGTAAATAACCCACAAGACATGTTTTGCACATAATAATTGCAATAATATTAAATTTTATTGACTTGAGTGTTATATTTTATATTGATTATGTTGTTATATATTTTTTTGTTTTTTTGTTTGAATAACAATAGTATAGAAAAATAATAGTATTATCATTTATATTTCTAATACGATTAATATGATCAATTATGTATCTTTACATGAATAACATGATTAATTTTTACTAATATAAATAACAGTATTACTCTTATATAATATTATTATCTATTCTTTTAAATGACTTACACTAACAACATTGTTTTAGTTAAAATGAAATTATAAATCTCGTACCACAATAACAAACATTTAAAAATAGTTCTACATTATTAGAAATTATAATAGGAATAAAGATATCATATCAGAAACATCGGTACTAGCATTGTAATTTCTGGGCTAAAAACTGTGACTGGTCATTGGTGTTCGGCACTTGTTGCATTCTTACCACTAAGGTTCCTTCATCCCCAAAACGAGTCATTATTGTTTAAAAATATTGCATATATGGTCACTGTCGCGTGTTAATTAACCATACAGAGACATTTAGAACCCAAAGTTATAATTTTTTAGTTACAAATACATTTATTAGATATTTCACACCCAAAATATCCCTAAAACTTATTTGTATCTTTGAATTTAAAATGTTCAATAACCATATTTGTAGTCATGCTAGTGTTGATCTACACTCTATTAATCATCAAAAAAGAGTATTTTGAGTGTGAAATGTTTAATGACCCTATTTGTAACAAAAATAGTATAACTTTGGGTTCCATATGTCTCTGTATGGTTATTTAAAACGCGACGGTGACCATATATACCATATTTTATAACAAAAATGACCCTTTTTGGGGACGAAGAAACCTTAGTGGCACGAATGCAACAAGTACCAAATACCAGTGACCAGTCATGGTTTTTAGCCTAATTTCTGATATCAATAACATAATTAATCACGAATGACAATGTTAACACTATTATTTTTATATAAGTAACAATATTAGCAAAAAACCAAATTATAATAAAACACAAAAGAAATTCCATAAATAAAGCTTAAATAAGAAAAATTCAGAATCATGAACAAAAGATAATATAAATTTAAAATAAGCTTAACTATCAAACTGAACGTGCATAAAAGCATATAGCAAAAAACTCGAAAAGAAATTTGAATCTAGGTCAAAGTTTCAACTCAAACTCAAAATAATCCAATCAAACCAAACCAAACCAAAAGAACATATTGAAGTCGACTTATGTAAAACATATCCAAAACTCTGATATTAACCAAAACCAAACAAAAAAATAGTCTTTGTTACATTTATGTCTTACTATAAAAAAATGTATTGACCAAACCATATTGCAGCGAAAACTTGTGCTACTGGAGGCATAATTTACTGCATAATTTTTTTTATCCTGAAGGTTTCCATCTCGGAGAATACAACTTCTGAAGTTGCTTCGTATGAGAAAATAAGCACTTTTGTTTCTTGTTTGGTTCGTCTTGACGAAGTCTTTGAGAAAGTGTAAACAACCAGTTACAAAAAATGTTCAAATTAATGAAGTGTTCAAATCAGGGAAAATATTTTGGACGGTACCTTTTTAAAAAAATGGTTATGTTAACAAAGTGAAATTCCAAGCCAGTATATATGGTGATTGTTAAATTCAAAAATAGTATATATGATGAATGTTAATCCAATTAATATAGGAAAAAATACTTAGTTATTAATAATCAAATCGATAGCACAAAAACCATGAATTTAAACATGAAGAATCCTAAAACAAAGATATATTGTACAAACAATAATAAAGCTCACATAACATTAGCTGAATTAATGTCATTTTAGATCAGTTAAATATAATAATGAGTAGATATGCTTACATCTAACATTTAAATAACTTTTCAACTTCTAAAGTTATTTCGTATGAGAAAATAAGCACTTTTGTTTCTTTTTTGGTTCGTTTTGACCAAGCACCGGAAAAATATAAACAATCCGTTATAAAAAATGTTTAAATTGAAGAAGTGTTCAAATCAGCAAAAATATTTTGGGCCATACCTTTCTAAACAAATTTTGTTATGTTCGCAAAGTGAAATTCAAAACTAATATATGTGGTGACTGTTAATCCGACTGATATATATATGGAAAAATACTTAGCTATAAATAATCAAATTGATAGCACAGAAACC
This sequence comes from Limnanthes douglasii subsp. nivea, assembly GCA_036936605.1. NCBI lineage: Eukaryota > Viridiplantae > Streptophyta > Magnoliopsida > Brassicales > Limnanthaceae > Limnanthes > Limnanthes douglasii. Next base: position 262,969,101 of record JAUPFV010000001.1, read on the forward strand.
ATGAATTTGAACATGAATAATCCTAAAACAAAAATCATCATTGTATAAACAATAATAAAGCTCACATAACATGAGCTGAATTACTACCATTTTAGATCTCTTAAACATAATAATGAGTAAATGTTGTAGAAACCAATGTTTAATTTCTGGATAAGTCTCTGAAGTCTTGTAAACAATATGTAATTGATATATTTTTGGGGTTCTCCAAAAATTCTAATTGGATAAAATTAGATATATCTTTTCGAACAGAGAGGATGAAAATATCGTCCGTGATCATTTTTCAACATAACCCAACCTTTTGTATTTCGACCAATGTATACAGTTTGACAGTTAGGATAGTTGGGGTAGCTAAGGTTATATTACGAAAAGTAAAAAACAACTCGACCCTAGTCAGGGGCTCTGCCTCTTGACCCTGTTAATCATGATATATAATCTAACAAGCATGCTCTCCGCACTATACGACTTGTTCGATAATGTATCATGGTTAAATTAGCCGACTATACGACTTGTTCGATAATGTATCATGGTTAAATTAGCCGACTAGTCGGTCCATTTCCACCAAAATTTTATTACAAATATGCTTACATATGACACTTAAATAAATTTTCAACGGACACATACACACAGTAATAGATTATAATTATCAAATGCACGTGCCATATTTAATGAAGCAACCGGAATATATGAAAAATAACAGTAGAAAACATTGATAAAATAGAAATATATGTAATATATACGTATAACACTTCTAATACAACTAGAATATGTGAAAACATATAATAAAAATATTGACAAAATAGAAGTATCAATAATAATAAATAATATATATATATATATATATATAATAATTACGATGGACAATTATAATCGAAGAACTATATCATGAATCTCAATTTTAGTGATGCTTATTATATAAAAAACGAAAAAATATATATACTATTATTTATATTGTATCAAAACTAGCAATGACATGTAATATTTATTTTATTGAATTTTTTAGAACAGCCAAACCTTAAAGTGTTTAAATTTTTTGCAAAGACTAATATTATAATAATAAATTTAAAAATAATAATTTAACATACAATATTATTCATTACCTATATAGGAAAAATATATCAATCGGTTCAAAGATATCTCTAACTTTGTATAATACGTTTTGATTATTGTAAAATACAAAATTGTTTTTTTATTTTATAAAATTTATTTCGCCAAGATGATTTAGACGATTCAAGTATCGATTTATCAAGAATACGCGTTGAATACTTTAACTAATAAAGTTATGAATTTTCTCCAAGAATCCAGCAAAGAATAGAGGTCTTTTCTTGAACTCTAAGAAAGTTTCCCCTCCTCTTCTTCTCTTCCTCTTCTTCTTTTCCTCTTTGATTCATCTTCTCTTCATTCTTCTGCTTCATCTGCTCCATGTATCAGTGATTTTATTTTCTCTCTGTAGTCTAAACTATGGACTTTCCAACTCTACAAGAATCATCTGATTCCTTGAAGAAAAAGGCCCACAACAAAAAACAAGAACATGCTCACATTTAGAATTTGTCCTTCAAACATGCACTAAAAAATGGTATTAAGAATCATGTCATTCATGATTTTGAACCTGAAAGCATCTCAGAGAAACATGACCATATTTCAATACAATATGGCAAGGAAATTCAATACTATTTGAAACAACTAACCAAATATACGTTGATCGAGAAATTTGTGCAATGCCTGCCGAAGAGAAGTCTTCTTCTTCAATTCTTACAATCCCTGAAATTCAATGCTGATTATAAATATAAAATATGGGACTCAAGACACGTTTTCTTTGAGTTTTATATGAAAATAGATCTTTGTAAAACGTGAAAAAGAATGATATGGACCATTGGTTCTTCTATTACGCGCCTTCTGAAATAGACAAATGAATTCAATGTGAACTTTGAAAGTCCAATAACACATGTATGGATCAAGATAGAGAATTTTCCAGAACATATTTACAACAAGACTATAATCAACACTGTAGCTGCTTCCATTGGAAAACCCCTTACCATCAACGTCGAAGAAGATAACAGAGCATATTATTCTTCTTGGTCTGTATGTATAGAATTGGATGTTGCCAAGAAAATTCAGAATGATGTTTAGATTGGTTTTGGTGTTAATCATGGTTTCTAGGTTAGAATAAAATACCTGAATATGCCTCCCTATTGTAAAAAATGCAGTCACTTGGGCCACAACATTCAAGACTACAAGAATAACCAACTCCCTGCTAACACTGATAATAATCAGAAAGACTACACACCACTAACAAAATTGATACAGATTGCAACAAAAAAGAGAACATCAATCAAATCAAATCTGTGATAATCAATCATTTGATTGTCAATAACAATCTTAAACATTTGATGCTAGATGAAAGTGAAACCATCATAAATGATCATGAAAACAACACTATGAATAAAGAAGGATTTACTACTCCTGACTAGGGTGAGATAACTGAAGCTATATAGAACTTAGACTATGGCTATAACATTGTTACTACCTTATACTATGAAAATCTGGCACCATGAATTTCATCACCAAAACAGACCAACATTGGCAACAAGCGGAATACTCCCACAAAAGGGAAAGATATCACAACTCTCTTGGCCTCTTCAACAGAGTTCAATAGAGATGAAAAAAATAATAGTTTCAGGGAAATTTTTGACAAAAAAAGATCAAAGTAGCCAAATGAAAGAAGAAATCTAAGAACAAACAAAGCTCTTAAATTCACTGGAACAAGTAAAACTAAATTCTCCTCTATTGATAATGATCAACATAATTAACTGGAATATTCATGGAATTAAGAATAATTCTTCAACTAGAAGACTCAAATACTTGATCAAGAAAAATTATCATTAAACGTGTTGTTATTCAAGAGCCTTTAACTAGTAGTGATAACATTTCTTTCACTGCTAAGAATATTGGCTTCAAAAATTATAAGTTCAATTTATCCAATAAGATTTGGCTATTTTGGCATGCTGATCAAACTGTCAAACTAATAATTGATCATAGCTGATGAGTCCGAATTCAGCATGCTCCCCGGACAGGGAAAATCGGTCTAGTCTTTCCGAATACCAGACAGGTTACATGGACATGGATGGATCAGACAGGTTATTTGGACCGGACAGATTTCTGTGAACACTGTGAACTTAAGGTTGTTCGAACTATGACAAAAGTACTAAAAAACCTAAACACTTCTTGACTAAGCTACTTGCTCTCCTACTTAGAGCTCATGGGTCTTTAAACATGACCCGAGTCCATTAAACATGACCCGAAAGCCCAATAAGGGCCCAAACATTATACTATAAATACCTAACCACCCGCATTAACTAGGGGTAATGAGAATTAACTGCTACCAAGCTGCTTAATCATCTCTCTACTTTCTACTATAACCGTTAAACACCCACACACCACCGTTAAACACCCACACACCACCGTTAAACACCCATACACCACCTTAAAACTCCACTCGAAATTACCAGCCTACCCTTAGGCAATTATTATCCATACCAAATTGGCGACCACAGTGGGAGGAGAGAGGTGCCTGAATCAAGCATTCAAAACCTGCCAAGAAATTCTGTCCGTATGAATCCGGACAATCCAGAGCTTCCACCAGCTTTGCTCGAAGTGGTGGAAGAAAACGATGAGTACACTATCCAAGAGCGCGACAGGTTAAAGCTTGAAATAGAAGCTCTGAGGGCTGAAAAAGCCAAGATGGGCGTGAAAGAAAAATCCAAGGCATCGATTGTTCATCACACCGATAACCCCAGAGAGCATGAGGCTTCCGAAACTCATGTGAGCACCAAAAAGACCCATGCTAGTTCTAAAAAGTCTCACCGGTCCAAGCCTGTGGAGATTTCTGACTCGAGCTCAGAATCTTCGGGTAGCTCTTCGGACAGCGAGGGAAATGAAAAATCCTTGTCCTTTAGCAGCAATGAGGGTCGAACCAAGAAGAAGCAAAAGCAGGTTAAGAAATTTTCAAGAAAAAGAGACCACCATGGAAGAATGAAAAGGCATATTGGAAATGGGTCATCTCACCACCGGAGGTATACGGACAAGATGCTGATGGATCCCTTTGCTTTCCACGATGAGCCAGGTATCTTTGCAACTCCCAATGAGGATACTGTGTTCAGTCGTGGAAGGAATTGGAGGCAGTCTCCACTGTCTTCTAAAATCCTGTCCGGAAACCTCCCCAAGAGGTTTGACAGTACTAAAATGGAGAAGTACGATGGCAGTACTGATCCGGACAATCATCTGGAGCAATTTAAGAACTTTATGATGAACTTTGATGACGATGATAAACTACTGTGTAGGGAATTCTCCCAATCTTTTACGGGGAGTGCTCTGAAATGGTACAACAGCCTGCCTCAGGGTTGTATTAAAGATTTGGATACGTTTTGGGTGGCCTTTCGAAGGCAGTTTGTAGGGAGTAAGGAGCTGAAGGGCAATGGAGACACAATAATCCATTGTGCCCAGGAACCAAATGAGTCCTTGAAAGAGTACATAAGTCGTTTTGTGAACACAAAGAATGGGTTGGCTGATTGCTTCGAAAGAGGGCCATGGGTCCAACCGGAGTGGTTTGCAGAGCTCAAAAAAAGTGTGGCCACCATTTTCGATAAGACAAAAGATGAGGTACATTACCGGAGACCAGCAACCTTGCAGTCTCCCAGAGAGCATCGTAACAACTCCTTTTGCCAATATCACAATGATATTGGCCATACCACTGATGATTGCATAGCATTAAAGCAAGAAGTTCAAAACCTGATTGAAAGGGGAAATTTGGGAGCATACGTTAAGAGAAGAGGAGGCAACAGGCCTGACAACACTCACCGGGTTGGTCCAAGTAATGTTGCCCCGGAGGGGGCCATGGTTATAGTTGAAAGGTTTGATGTGGAATCTGAATACTTGGATCCTGATCCAACTCGAAACAGGGTGGGTGCTATAGAGGAGTGTTCTAGGTCGGTCTCCGGGCTCATTAAATTCTTCGAGTCACTTACAATTTTCGGAGGGGACACTATGACAGCTCCTACTGCTTCTTCGAGAAAGAGACATGTTCATAATTTAGCCTCCCAGCTAGAAGGAGGCATGACATCTTATCAGTCACCAAACTCATTCCCCTTCATTGTCTTTGATGAGGATGATTTGAGAGACATTGCTGGCCCTCATGAGGATGCTGTTGTCATAGGAGCCTCTATAGGGGGCAATGAAATAAGGCAAATTTTGGTGGATACTGGAAGCTCAACCAATATCCTTTTCCTAACCACTTACAAGAAAAAGAGAAATCCAATTGTGATTCAAAAGTCGGACAGGTCAATCGTGGGCTTCACAGGCAGCTCAGCCGATGTGATCGGAGAATTCGAAGAAGAGGTGTTATTGGGCAGGGGCCTTTTCAAGAAAATGGTTAGAATACTCTTTATTGTGGTGGATTGTCCCACTTGCTATAATGCTATTCTAGGGAGGTCTTGGCTCTCTAGGATGCATGCAGTGGCTTCAACAGTCCACCAGTGCTTAAAGTATGTTGTTCAGGGACAGGTTGGGGTTGTCCGGAGCAGCCAAAAGATTGCAAGAGAATGTTATACCACTGCCCTGGCTCCTCGAACACTGGGGGCAGTCCGAATAAATGATCAATAGCAGTTTGAGGGCCTTTCTGGGGGTGAGGGTGAAATTGATGACCCCAGAGAGACCCCTGGAGTGTTGATTCTAATTGAAGAGGTTGAAACGCACTGTTTGGAAGAAGGCAAGAGTGTCAAGATAGGGTCTAAGATGCCACCAATGTTGAAAGAAGAGATGTTGAAATTTTTGAAAGACCATCAGTATGTTTTTGCTTGGTGCAATGTTGATGTTACTGGAGTTCCATCAGAAGTGATATCCCATCACCTATCTGTCCGGAGAGATGTAGCACCAGTGGTTCAAAAGAGAAGAGCTTTCTCAAAAGAAAAGGCTGATGTCATAGTGCAAGAGGTTGACAGACTCACTAAGATGGGGCACATTAAAGAATCTCAATACCCTTTGTGGACTGCCAATCCTGTCCTGGTAAAAAAGAAAAACGGCAAGTGGCGCATGTGCATTGACTTCACAGACCTCAATAGAGCTTGCCCAAAAGATTTGTATCCGGTCCCCCGGATAGATCAGTTGGTAGACTCTACTTCTGGGAACAAGCTGCTTTCCTTTATGGATGTCTTCTCCGGGTACAATCAGATTCAAGTAGATCCAAAAGATCAAGAGCATACCACATATTTCACTGACAGGGGTCTGCATTGCTACAAGGTGATGCCATTTGGTTTGAAAAATGTTGGGGCTACTTATCAGAGGCTAGTCAACAAGGCATTTGCTGATCAAATTGGAAGAAATATGAAGGTTTACATTGACGATATGATGGTGAAGAGTGTGGATGAGCAGTTACACTTGTCCGATCTCCAAGAAACTTTTGCCAACTTGGTAAAAGTAAATTTTAAGTTAAACCCTGAGAAATGTGTCTTCAGAGTGCAGTCCGGGAAGTTTTTAGGCTATATCATAAGTGAGCATGGAATACAGCCCGATCCGGACCAGCTGAATGCTCTTTTCCAGATGGAACCTCCTCGAAATATCAAAGAAGTACAACGGTTAACGGGGAGATTAGCAGCTTTAAATAGATTTATTTCCAGGTCTTCGGACATGTGTGCTCCTTTCTTCCAAACCTTGAAGGGTGCAAAGGGTTTCGAGTGGACCCCACAGTGTGATGAAGCTTTCAATGAAATCAAGAAACACCTGTCCTCCCCCAAAACTTTGTTCAAACCAGTTGATGGGGAGACTCTCTTCGTATATTTGGCAGTTTCAAGTTGTGCCATCAGTGCTGTGCTGGTAAGAGAGGTCGATAGGTATCCCCACCCAGTGCACTACATCAGCAAGAGCTTGATAGATGCTGAGAGACGTTACTTGAAACTTGAAAAATTGGCATTAGCTCTGGTAATAGCTGCAAGAAAGATGAGGCCTTATTTCCAGGCTCATCCTATTGTTGTCCGAACCTCTTTTCCCTTAAAGAATGTCCTTCAAAAAGCAGACATTTCGAGCAGAATGACTAAGTGGTCAGTAGAATTCGGGGACTTCGACATAGACTTTGCTCCCCGGACAGTAGTAAAAGCCCAAGCTGTGGCTGATTTCTTGGTTGAGTTCCACTCCGATAGGGATTCGGAGCAAGCTACTGATACAAAAGACAAGAAAGTCTGGATCGTCCGAACAGATGGTGGATCTAGCACTATGGGATGTGGTGCAGGAATATGTTTAACTTCCCCTTATGGAGATAGTATGTACCAGGCTATTTGTTTTGCTTTCAGGGCATCTAATAACGAGTCCGAATACGAAGCAGCTATAGCTGGGTTAAAGTTAGCCTACATCTGTGGGGCTAAGAGGGTCAAACTGCTAAGTGACTCCCAATTGCTTATCCACCATGCCTTAGGCCAATCTGAGGCTAGAAAGGAGCAACTTGTGAAATATTTACTCCTCCTCAAGAATGAAGCACTAAAATTTAAACCTGTTGTCTACGAACACATTCCCCGAGCAGAAAATGAGCTAGCAGACTCATTGGCAACAATATCATATACAGAGTCTTACCCATGGATCCATGTGCTTGAAAGCATTTCTATTCAACTTAGTAAGGGTGAAGAAGAGGAAGTTTTTGAAATACAGGTGAAGCAGCCTCAGGATTGGAGATCTCCTCTCATGCAATATATGTCTGATGGTATTGTGCCTTCAGATAAATCACAAGCCAGAACATTGAAACACAAGGCTCGTGGTTTCATTATGTTGAGAGAAGTGTTGTACAAAAAATCCTATAATAAACCTCTCCTACGTTGTTTAGGGGATGATGAGTCACAAGTGGTCCTCTCCGAATTGCATGAAGGTGAGGGATCAACCCATTGTGGGTTTAGAGCTTCAACAAGAAGAGTATTACTCTTCGGATATTATTGGCCATCGATTATGAAAGATGCTAAGGAATTGGTGAAGAGGTGTGACCCATGCCAGAGGTACAGCAATGAAATTCATGTACCAGCCATTCCTTTGGAGTCAATTTCTGAGCCCATCCCTTTTTCTCGATGGGGGTTGGACTTAGTAGGGCCTCTCCCTGTGGCGTCCAGAGGGCGTAGAACTATAATTGTGGACATTGACTACTTTTCAAAGTGGATAGAAGCAGCTCCCCTGGCAGGGACAACATCAAAAGTTGTCATAAAATTCATTTTGTCCAACATATGTTGTAGATTTGGTGTCCCACAGAAAATAACAACAGACAATGGGCCACAGTTCGACAATAGAGAAATGGAAAGCTTCTGTGCCTCAAGGGGTATACAACATTGTTTTTCTTCACCTTTCCACCCACATGCTAATGGGCAAGTTGAAGTGGCTAATAGGACTATACTGTCCGGTTTAAGGAAGAATCTGGAAGGGGCTGCCGGGAAGTGGCCTAGTTATTTACAAGAAGTCTTGTGGGCCTGCCGGACAACACCTGGGGCTGCAACACAAGAATCACCCTTCGCCTTGGTCTATGGAATGGATGCAGTAGCCCCCATAGAGAAGACACTCCCTTCCTTTCGTGTTCACAACTTCTTCGGACACGCTAATGAGATGGCCATCAGAAATCAACTTGATTTGATAGAAGAAAGACGGGTTAAAGCTCGCCTTAGAGTTGCACACTATCAGGGCTTGATGAGAAGCAGGTTTGCTTCTAAAGTTAAAAGAAGAGATTTCCAACCAGGGGATAAATTATTAAGGAAGGTCTTCTTACACACTAAAGAAAAGCTCTTCGGAAAGTTTGCCCCTACCTGGGAGGGTCCGTATATTGTGGTTGAAAGAATCAAGCCTGGAACTTATTGGTTGGAAGACAAAGATGGAAGGGTTCTAACTCATCCTTGGAATATTGAGCATCTTCGGATGTCCTTGGAATAACACTTGTGTAAATATTTACTTGTTTGAACTTCCATGTAAATATTTGGGGGCATACTCTTTCCTCCCTGGTGGCACAGGGAGGTTTTAGTAAGGTGTCCGGATGGTTGAATAAAATTCGATGCCTTCTTCAAAATTTTCTAAGTATTTTCAAAGTTCTATCTCTTGTTATACTACCCGGACTGAAAGATCTAAGGGCTATTTAAACTCTAGCCGGAGAATTTAAACACTCTCACAACGCAATAAATAAAAGCTACTTAAACTCTAGCTATCTAAACTAAAACAAACAATGAAAGAAGATAATGGTTGTGCAAAACAGAAATATTCATTGAACAACTTAAAATTGCCTTGGCCTTCCAAGGACTTTCAAGTAAGTCAGGATACAGCACAAAAAACCTGTCCGAACAAATATCGGACACCACAACAAAAAGAGTGCCTTGGCCTTCCAAGGACTTTAGTTTGAATAAAAGATAAACCAAGTAAATCATAAATTAAGATTGAGCCTTTGAAGATGGCTCCCCTTAATCTGCCTTCTTACCCTTAGAGTTGCTCCCCCCTTCGACTACTTTCTTGCCCTTGGGATCATTCTCCTATTCACCAGGGCTCTCTCCGGTCCTCTCTTCATCATCAGATGAGGACTCACTAGGAATTCCATCCTCATCGACCATTGTATAATATGGAAGGTCATCGTCATCCACATAGAGCCATAAGTCCCCCAGGGTCCTCTTCGGAAATTTTTCATGAAAAAGGAGAACCATATCAGACTTTACCCTTTGAATAATTAACTCTTCGCTTTTAATCATTTCCCTGGCATAGGCGTTCATCTTGGCATTGATTGTGGCCTCTTGGTCCTTTAACAGAGCATTTTTCTCCTCAGCAGCCTGGGTCACTCCATTTTCTAGAGCAATCTTGTCAGTAGTCAGGTTGGTGATGATCTTCTCCTTTGCAGTAGTTTCTCCCCTTGAGGTCGTAAGGTCCTTCTCCATACCGGACAGCTTCTCCTGGAGATCTTTTATGGTTTCTTCTAGGGTGGCAACTTTTGTGTTGCTTTCATCTTGCTTCCTCTTCAGCTCTTCATTTGCTTCCTTAAGCAAGTCAGCATTGGTAGTAGCAGTGCGGAGGTCTTCGGACAGCTTTTCCTTCTCAGACTTGAGGGCTTTGATGGTGTCTGCCTGACTCCGGACTTGCCTCTCCAATGTAAGAACTGGCTGCACATTACTAAGAAATGAATGGGCTATAGTGTCCTTTTCACTAGAAACCATGAAAGTCTTACCATTGAAATTGACCGTATTAGAGCTGCTTGGAGGAACGTAGGGCCCTACGAATTCATCTCTGGGGAGGCCAATGAAATACTCACCAAGTCCAGCTAGACCAGTGATGTCCACTACATCGAGGTTGAGATCTCCCCCTTCTACCTCATCGGTATGAAAGTCCCTTGGGATCTTTTCGGCCAGAGGGGTCAGTGGGGAAGGAAGGCTCCGGATCCCGGAGAGCGAGCTCATCTTCTTGGGACGTCTTTTTCTTCTTGGCTTCCCAGTCAGTGCCTTCTCCTACTTGCTTGCGAGTCCTCTTGGGAGCCCTTGGAGATTTTGGGAGGTCTACTTCCTGCCTTTCGGTCTCTTGCTCTACCACTTGCAAGAGGGCTGCATCGATTTGAACCTGGGCCGGCCCCTCCGGGTCTGTTGGGGCATCCTTCTCAGCATCACTCGCTACCTTTTTGCCTCTCTTCTTGCCCTTCATTTTACTTGGGGATTTAGCCCGGGCAGGCAAGTAGAGTGTCCCATCTAACTCGTGGGACCTTCTCAACACAATATCTTGTGGAGGCTGGGTGGTGAGCTCCTCCCAAGTTAAGTCTCTCCGACCTGTGGTGTTCCATAGGTGAGACCTTGCTAGATTTCCAGCGGTGAAGGCTTTGTGGAATCGATTCTCCCAGTTCTCTGCGGCCCAAGCATTGATTTTGCCACAGGTAGTCTGTCCGGCCTTTAGATAATCCCTGAACTTTTTTGGCAGCTCTGTTAGAACAAAAGAGAAACTGGTTAATTTAAACTAACTTTAAAAAAAACGGATAGAGATTTAAAGTAAGGAACTTACGGTCACTCCTCCACCTACTCCTGAGGAGGCTTGGGTTCTCTCCGACCTTGATCTTCTTGCCATTTTCCCAAGCGCCACTGACGAACAGAAATTGGCTCCTCCATTTTCTCTCTGACTCCAAGAGATCATCAACAGCCTTGAGATCGTTCCCCATATTAAAGTGATAAAAGGGGAATTGGTGATGCTTGCAAAGGTTGGCCACCGCTGCGAACTCTTCCATAGGGAGGGGGATCCCGGACAGCCTGGATGCCATGATACATGACATCAAAGTAAACCATCCATTGGGGCTCAGCTGGCTCGGGCAGAGCTTCACCAGGTGGAAGTATCGAACGATCTCCGGGTCCAATGGGAACCTGAGCCCCTAGTTAAATAGCTCTGTAAAGAAGACTATTTCATTCCTCTTGCAATCCCTAGGGGTCTCTGGATCGATGGGGATCCTTATCTTCACGTTTTCTGGGATCCCCCATTTTGTGCGCATTCGCCCCAGGTCAAGAGTATGGATGAATGCATACTTGGTCTTTTGTAAGTCCAAGAGATATTTGAGCTCGACTCTGTGGAAACATGGCCCCACCTTCTCTTCAAGGCACTCCGGCAGCTCCGGATGCCTCAAGTACAGATTTTCCTTGCCTTTTTTGGCAATAACAGCATTTTCAGTCTGGCTGGAAGACTCAGACTCGAAAGGGACCTCTTCAGCAGAGTCCTCCATCCTCTCCTCTATAATTGTTGGGGGAATGTCTGTGGTAGAGGTCCGGGGAGGGTTAAAGCATGGCTCAGCCTGGCTTCCGGATTGCTGACCTTCTGTGTTTTTATGACTTCTCACCCCAGGTTGGGGCTCGGAGGCAGAAGTCTCTCTTGGAGGTACCGGGCTGCTGGCCTCCGGACGAGATAGCCTCTCCCGGGGAGCTCTAATGGGCACTCCAGACCCAGAGCCACTGTTTTTCGCCCCCGATTTGGAGGGAGTATTCTTGGAGGCTAGTCCCTTAACTAACCGGCTTGGCCTCTTAATAACTAGTTTCTCCGGAGAGTGATCAGAGTCAGATCCCATAGCTATAAAAGGAGAAGGTTTCCTAACGCTTGTAGCAGTAACTCCTGGCTCAACAGCAGGTATTGACTCCTGGACCGAGGAACCAGAGACTATGGGCGAGAGGGTGGATTAAAAGAGTTTTTTGGGCTTAGTACCTTTGGAGGAGGACGAGCCTCGATCTGACTCTGTAACAGAAGCAACTGGTCTCTCAACAGGTGATGATGGTAGCCCTGCTGCTATTCGTCTTTCCTTCCCGACCTTTTGCGCTTTCTCCAACTCCGAAAGGTTGAGCCAACCACCTTTGATCAATGATGTTCTTGCTGTAAACATAAACTACCAAGGAAACTTTTTGCTTTAGAGAGAGAAAGCTCTGAGTAAATTTGCAGAGTAAATGTGAAAGAGGTGGTAAAACAGTGGAAAATGAGTTTGAATTTATAGTGAAACTGAGAAAAGGAGTTGATTCCTAGGAGAATTCAAAAAGTTTGGCAATGATTAAAAGACGGCGCTGATGTCACTACTTGTAATTAAAGAGGTTACTTGTTAAAGAAGATGGTGCGAAATTCAAGGTGAAAAAACGGCTGGAGTGTCCAATCAGAAGGCGACACGTGTCCCACTAACTCTGGCAAAAACCGTTCTGAATTCGTAAAGTTTAACCTGTCCGGGTATACCCATAGATCTATCCGGATTGAAAACCACTTTAGACATCAGACTGTTTTTTCAGTTCTTTGACAAGAATACTTGCTCAAACACCTAAAAAATGGGCTCATGATGAGTCCGAATTCAGCATGCTCCCCGGACAGGGCAAATCGGTCTCGTCTCTCCGAATACCGGACAGGTTACGTGGACATGGATCGAACAGGTTATTTGGACCAGAGAGATTTATGTGAACACTGTGAACTTAAGGCTGTTCGAACTATGACAAAAGTACTAAAAAACCTAAACACTTCTTGACTAAGCTACTTGCTCTCCTACTTAGAGCTCATGGGTCTTTAAAAATGACCCGGGTCCATTAAACATGACCTGAAAGCCCAATAAGGGCCCAAACATTATACTATAAATACCTAACCACCCGCATTAACTAGGGGTAATGAGAATTAATTGCTACCAAGCTGCTTAATCATCTCTCTACTTTCTACTCTAACCGTTAAACACCCACACACCACCGTTAAACACCCACACACCACCGTTAAACACCCATACACCACCTTAAAACCACTCGAAATTACCAGCCTACCCTTAGGCAATTATTATCCATACCAATAGCCAATGTATTCGCACTGAAATCAGTTACTCAACCTTCAGTAAAAGCATTCTTCTCACTGTGGTTTATGTTAGGTGCTATAAAATCAATAGAATTGATCTCTGGAATACTCTTAAGACTATATCTAATACCAACCAAGCTTGGATGCTTTGTGGAGACTTTAATGCTATAACTTCTATTGAAGATCAACTTGGCTGCACTTCTTTTTTCTAAAATAGTGTTAACGATTTCAATGAGATGATAAGTTTTTGCAGGATTGAAGATGTTGGTTTTGCTGATTCCAAGTATACTTGGTCCAACAAAACCAAATGGAAGCGCTTGGAGAGGATTTTCATCAACAATAAATGGGCTGATCTATTTGATGAAAGTATAGTTATTCATAGAGCTATGACATGTTCTGATCACATGCCTTTAATTATTACTAACTCTACCAGCAACACTAGTACTAGGAAAAGATTCAAATTCTTAGACATGTGCTCTCATGATCCTGGATTTCTTCCCTTTGTTGAAAACAATTGGAATCGGGAAATTGATGATGACCATTTGTTTAAGTTCTGGAATAAATTGAAAAGACTTAAACATGGTCTAATCAACTGGAATATTACTCATATTGGTAACATTTTCAATAGGGTGTAGGATCTTAAGGTGAAGTTCAATCCTGTGAGCAACAACATCAAGATCAAAACACAGCTATCATTAAAGTTCATCTCTCAAAGGACAATGCTCTCTTGATTCAAGCCCAAAGAATGGAAGAGGTTTTTTGGATGCAAAAATGTTACTCAAGTTGGGCTATAGAGGGAGACAGAAATACTAAGCTTCTTCACAACTATGTTAAAAAAAGAAGGAAGAAGAATAATATTAATGACATTAAGGAGGGAAATACCTGGATCACTGATAAGAACCAAATTGGTATTTCTGCTGTTAATTACTTCAAGGTAACATTAACTGATTACCCTTATATGGATAAGGAGGATGAGCAGGAGAAAATATTGGACTCCATCTTTAACAATATCCCTGTCATTATCACCAAGAAAAATAATAAGGAATTGTTAGTTGAGCCTTCTGAGAAAGAAATTTGGAACTTCATCAGCAATTTAAATCCATCTAGTTGTGCTGGTATTGATGGTTTTAATCATTGTTTTTATAAATCTTGTTGGATTTAATCATTGCTGAGGAAATTTTATTAAGGGGTCTGAAAGCTCTGTTTCGCGAAAATAAAAACAATGTGTTACAAAAGCAGAGGCTCTATGCATATAAATAGTCTTTCTTTTGTTGATGATATCCTCATTTTTACTAATAGTAATGACTCTTCTTTAGATCTTCTTAGTAGCTTTCTACATAAATATCAAGACATTTCTGGACAAAGCATCAATAAGGGAAAACGAAAATTATTGTTGCCTCTGGGATGAACTCTATAAAGCTCAACACCATGACTAACAACACTGGTTTCTCTTCAAGCTTCCTTCCTACTGAATATCTTGGTATAATGATAAGTACTAACAATCTTAACAGGAACTTCAATAACCTCATTTATAAGATCAATAACCGAATTAAGGATTGGGATTCTATTCACATTTCTTTAACTAGAAGGATCTCACTTATTAATATGGTCCTTATGAGCATCATTTAATACTTGATGCAAAGTAATATTATTCCTAAATGAGTTATTAACAAAATTGAAAGCAATTTTAATCTTTTCTTTTGGGGCTCTACGAGCACTGACAATAAGACTCATTGGTGCAAATGGGGGAGGTCTGCATAACATTTAAAGAAGATGGCTTGAACATCAGGAAATTGACTAATGTTCAAGACTCCATATCTTGCAAGCTTTGGGTCAATTATAGAAACAATATCTCCTTATGGTCTAACTTAATTCACAACATATATTGCAAAGGTTTACATCCTTTACATATTCCTTATTCTAGGCCTGGATCAATGGTGTGGAAAAGACTAGCCAATATCAAAGCGTTTGCTGAGCCTCACTTAAGCTGGAAATTAGGCAAAAGTATGGTGGTCTTTTGACTAGATAAATGGGCCAATCGTTAGTGTCTCTTAACTTTGTGATGTAGCCCAGAAAGTCCAAACAAAAATATTTTTAATTTTATTCAGATATCTTATGTTTTAAATCAAATCTAATTGTATTAATATTTAATTTTATTTTATTTTAAAATATTTATTTTATTTTGTTGTATTTTAATTTAGGGTTTTGTGCAGCTCTTATATAAAGCCTCATATATCTTTAATTATTTAAAGTTTTTAGAATAATATATATTTTATCTCTGATTTTTTTAGTCTTTGTTACCCTTAGATTAGGGTTTATCATGTTAGCCTTGAATTAGGGTTTCATCTATCGTTGCTTCTTCTTCTATTTCCGCCGCGTAATCAGTTTGGTATCAGAGCCACAATTCATGCTACGCGACAAACATGTTTCTGAATTCTGATTTCATCTTATTTAAGATCTTAAAGAGAGAACAACATCTATGGTGATGAAGATATCAAATATTGTTTGGTATGAGGGGACACACCAAGCATTTTGATGACGATCGCATTGATCGGTTACTGGAGGAGTTTAAATTGACTACCAATCGTCGGATCAAAGTAAAACTTGCTTATCGAGATGCTGTATCAGGTTATGAAGAAGTTTTCAAAACTATTTTTTTCATCAACTAGACATGGGGATGTTGCATTTAGGCTATGAAAAGGTTTTCTAAAACCAATATGTTTTATCAACTGAATGACTTCAACGTGGCTTCGAATAAGGAACAATCGAGAAGAATTTATCTTATTCTGATAAGGTCAACAATTATAATTCCCAATATAACAATTGAATAAAATAAAATAAAATTATTTTGGTTGGTGATGGTGATGGTGCTTTGAATTCGAGGACGAATTCTTGTCAACCATGAGAGGATGATGTATCCAAGAAAGTCCAAACAAAAATATTTTTAATTTCATTTTATTTTATTCAAATATTTTATGTTTTAAATCAAATATAATTGTATTAATATTTGATTTGATTTTATTTTAAAATATTTATTTTATTTCATTGTATTTTAATTTAAGGTTCTGCAGCTCTTATATAAAGTCTCATATACCTTAAATTATTTTAAGTTTTTGGAATAATATATTTCTTAACTCTGAAAATTTCAATCTTTGTTACCCTTAGATTAGGGTTTCATCATATTACCCTTGAATTAGGATTTCATCTATCGTTGCTTCTTCTTCATTTTTCGTCGCGTCATCACTTTGGATGACAATGCTGACAATACCTGGTTCAAAGCTAAAGAGGTAAGTAGCTACTGACTTAAAAAATCTTGGAATCTTGATGCTTTGTCTAACTTAATTGATCCATTTGATTTAGTCAGAATTAAAGCTTGTATTGTTAAGTCTAATGTTGATGACTGTATGTTATGCACTTTGTCCAAGAATGGTATGTTTAACCTGAAGGATACTTGGAAGCAGGTTAGAACTCATCACAATGAATCTTACATCTATACAAAAATCTGGAACTCCCTTACTCCTGGGAATCATTCATTCCTTCATTGTAAACTTATTCACAATTACATTCTTATAGACACATCTTACAAAAGAGGCACATTTCCCTTGCCTCAAAATGTCAATTCTGTAAGAACATCGAATCTCCTAATAATCTATTTGTTGCATGTGACTTTGCTTGACACATCTGGACTTATTTTGCTAAGATTTTTAGACTCTAATTTTTTAGATTTATGACCCATTCCTTATATATCTAGAAATTGAATTTGGTCTACTGAAAAAAAAAACGTTCATGTTAGACATGTAATTCATTCTCTTATTTTGAGTGTTATCTAGAAATCCAGACACTCTTTTAAAATGAATGGAACTCGTATTACTCATACTAATGCTATTGCTGAGATTACATATATATTATATCGTATTGACTATCAGCATAACTTTAAAGCTAAACATTGGAACACGAATCTTTCTGCAGCTAAAACTCTAGAATGTTTCAACTATGAAAATGACACCAAAACAAGCCTGCGTTATCTTAAATGGGTTAATCCTATTCTTGGTTGTATCAAACTAAATACTGATGCTTCATGTTTGAATAATGGTGAATCCAGTGGTTCTATGGTTTTCAGAGACATTAATGGTAATCTAATATATGGCGCTGAAAACCTCTATGGTAAGCTTACTTCCCTTGTAACTGAAGCTAGAGCTTTGCTCGGATGGTCTTATTGTCTGTAAACTAAAGGTTGGTCTTAGGTTATCCTTGAAACTGACTCTATTTTTTCAGTTAATATGTTTGCTTACAACAATTTTCCTTGGGCTCTGTCACCCATTCTTAATTGCATTAGGAGATTAATCTCTCCCTCTATGACTCTTTCTCACATCTTCAGAGACCAGAACAAAGTAGCTGATTGGCTTGCTCGCTGGAATTCGAAGTGCAAAATGAAATATAAGCTATCATTGACTGCTATTTCTGCTACCCTTAAATCAATACTTATACTAGAATTTCTTGGTTTTGGTTATATAGTTTCTGACGGATAGATAAAAATTGCAGACGATAAGTACAATATTTCCTGAATTTCATTGTTGATCTCGTGTTATTGTTGCTTGCTCTGCTGTTGTTCGATTATATTGTTGTTTGTCTTTGAGCTTTTGCTATTCTCAAGCTGGATCCTTCTATCGCAAAATCTTCCTGCCTCTTTACCTGGTCCAGAAGTTGAGTTGGTGTCTGCTAATTTAGTTGGTATCGCGAAATCAAATATGAGATATTGCAGCTCTCTTCAGTTCTTCATTGTCAAACTGCCATGATGCTCTTGTAGTGCTGATGTTATCTTCAAGATGAGACTATGTTCTTACGAACTATCTGCTATGGATTCTATTCTCAAATTCAAAGCCGAGTCTAATTCTGTTCGAAGCCTTGAAGCTCATCTCTAGGCTACTGTTTTTCGTTTTACCAATTTAGTTTTGGTGTTGCTGTTGAAATTTCAATTTTTTTTTTGTAATTTGGTTTTGACACCTCTGGTTGACTCAATTTTATTTTAATAATATCAGGTACATGTTTGATTTGAAAAAAATTCGATTTATCAACTTTTATTATTATTATTATTATTATTATTATTATAATTATAAGCTTTATGTAATTATTTTAGAATACTATATAAACTTTTATAAAATTTATTTGTTGGTGGATCATTCTCACGTTTTTGTAATATGAATGCTCTTGACAATGAGAATACTCATTTCTATCAAGATTTTCTTTGCATGTTACATTTGACCGTACCCTGAAGTTGGGGTTACAAATTTAATGAGATGTGGGTAGGGTCATTAAATGTTTAATAATGTTAGTAGCACAATCGAAATTACTGAATAGTGTAGATGGAAGACTATAAAGTCTGCTCAGCCTTGAGACCTACCATCTTTAATACTCTGGGTCCCAATCCAATCCTTTTTTTCTCATCTTCAATCATCTTTTCTTCAAAGCTAACCATAAAGAGTGAAAAAGTAAACCATAGAATCTTATTCTATATCATAAGACCTTATTCGCCTTCCATCATAAATAATATTCCTAGAACATTATAAGAAATTTTTAATATCCGCCGAAACAGCAAGTAGCCACAAACAACCATACCAAATACCTTATCTTGTTCCCAGAAAATAACAAACATCAAATGGCAAGATTTATTATTATCATTATGATACTGAAATTGAAATTGACTTCTATGGCTTGATTTGATTTTGAAGTGTGTACCAGAACTTGGATTAGAGATAAATTAGTACTAGAATATTGAGAGACAGCCTGTATGGGATGTAGTAGCGACATTATGGTAAGTAGACATCACAGCTTTCAAGGACAGACTATTATTTATAAGTTCTGCAAAAATTTACTTAAATAATTCCATACAAATAATGACACCAACCCTCCCATTATTCTTGTAATTTTCTTTGTTCTCTAGTTCCTTGGATGGTTTTATACATACTAGTACCAACTACAAAGATCAATGTACTTTTGTTTAGTTAAAAAAAAAATGTTTTCTTTTCTGAAAATCTCCAAAAGTTTTAGTTTTTAACTTCTTTACCCAACCTAATAAATAATATATGTATAAAATACCCAGCTTTTTATGCACAAATGTGATTATTTCAAGATTTGCAGTGTGAACAATGCGCATGTGGAAAAGAAAAATATAAAAATCTAGGTGATCCAATGATATTTGAATAGTAAATATTTTCAATATAAACTCTAAAGACAAATCATTTTCTCTCTCAATAACCATTTTATTACTCACTCTCATGTTGTTTCGCTCATCATTTATTGA
Organism: Limnanthes douglasii subsp. nivea; assembly: GCA_036936605.1. Lineage (NCBI taxonomy): Eukaryota > Viridiplantae > Streptophyta > Magnoliopsida > Brassicales > Limnanthaceae > Limnanthes > Limnanthes douglasii. The sequence continues at coordinate 262,988,719 of JAUPFV010000001.1, forward strand.
TTTCAACCAATATAAACATATGTCACATATCTGAAAACAAATGTGCTATCTTGAAGGATTCTAACGAAGGTAAAGCTACAATCTTTATACATGTTTATGAATTATGATCCTAAACAATAGCACAAGTTATTTTGATAGATCTTGATATGAACATGCTCCATTCTGTTTTACTTTTCTTGTAGGTGTGTGTGTGTGTTTTTATCAACTTTCCAGTTCTGATGGCTACCTGTAGATTCTTCATGTTCTTGATTCTGACATTGAGCTTGTTCGTCTTCAGTAACTCTCAGCTTCAAGTTTCTCAAGCACAAGTCCTTCTTCAGTTAAAAAAACATTTGCAGTACCCAAAACAACTAGACATTTGGTATGATCATAGAACAAATTTCTGCTCTTTACCTCCATCACCACAACTCAATGTCACCTGCTATGAAAATTCTGTCACTGAACTTCAAATTAAGGGTGATTATGTCTCTAGAGTTACTGACTTTACGGGGTTTTCAGTTCCAAATGAAACTTTGTCAGATACATTCTCTATAGATTCATTTGTCACTACTCTTTCAAGGTTAAGTAATCTAAAAGTCCTTAGTCTAGTGTCTTTAGGAATCTGGGGTCCATTACCTGATAAAATACATAGGTTATCTTCACTTGAATCCATAGATTTAAGTTCAAATTTTCTCTTTGGTGCTGTTCCTCATAAGCTTTCTACAATGGTGAAACTACAAAATTTAGTGCTTGATGACAACTTTTTTAATGAAACAATCCCTGGTTGGTTTGATTCTTATTCGAATCTCACAAATCTTAGTGTCAAGAACAATAAACTAACCGGTCCATTTCCAAAGTCTATAGCAGATATCAGAACTCTCACTAAACTTGATTTGTCAAAGAATGAGATATCAGGGAACTTACCTGCTCTTCTTTTCGCTCTCCCAAAGATCACTTCTTTGAATCTAGCATCAAATTCCTTAGCTGGGTCACTCCCGGATGATTTAACTTGCGGTGGAAGTCTTGTGTTTGTTGATATATCTGAAAATAGATTGACAGGTAAATTGCCTTCTTGCTTGAGAACTACTGAAACAGAAACAAAAGTTGTAAACCTTGGTGGAAACTGCTTATCTATCAATAGACAAGACCAGAAAGCAGAATCCTATTGTGAATCTCAGGCTGTGGCCGATGAACATCATCATGATCCAAGTGGAAAAGGGAAAGGAAATGAAAAAGGAAAGGGAATAGGTATAGGAACTTTAGTGATTTTAGTTGTAGGAGTAGTAGCTCTAGTTGCGATCCTTGGTTTTGGATTTCTTATTGCGTGTCGAAGATTCTGCAAAAGAGAAATATCGGAACAACATTTGCTGCACAAGGTGGTACAAGATAGTTCAGCATCAGGGCTATCTTCTGATGTCCTAACAAATGCAAGTAGGTCTTTCTTATTAAACTTAAGTATATGATAATATGTTGAAATTAGTTTAAGCTAAGTCTTGTTTGTTTACGTTAATGCAGGGTTTATTTCTGATACGGCAAAGTTAGGCTCACATGGTTTTCCGGCCTGTAGGTCTTTTGCTTTAGAAGAAATAACAGAAGCTACAAAAAACTTCAATGCCTCGAACATTATGAGCGAAAGTTCAAATGGAATGGTACTACAGCATAGCTTGTTTATACAATTTTTAGTGTTTTCTGTTTTCTGCTCTTTTTTTTTCATTGAAAACCGAAGTGAGAAAGTGTTTGGTTGGGGTACAAGGAAAACTGTTTTGCATAAAATGAAAAGATTTTTCAAGTAATTCAATAAATTCATATAAGTTTGTGTTTACTATGGATTTAAAGCCATAAAATGAAAACGTTTTTAATAAAAATAAAGTAGTATGTTTGAAAACCAAAAAAAAAAAAAGAAGATTTTTGAGCACCAAACACAAGTTTACATAATCTGTGTTGTTTGAACTTTTCTTGGCATCTTCCTTGGTGTGCGTGCAGCTTTACAAAGGAAGATTAACGAACGGAACAGAAGTTGTTATAAGGTGTTTACCTCCGTCAAAGAAGTATTCAATTAGAAACCTGAAACTCAGGTTGGATTTGCTGGCAAAGCTACGGCATCCGCATTTGGTTTGCCTGTTTGGACACTGCATTGATGGAGGTGGCCGTGATGATTACAGCATCAACAGAGTCTATCTTATATATGAATATGTGCCGAATGGAAACTTCCATACATGTCTATCCGGTAGGTTTAAATTTCTAACAAAAGTAAAGCATAGATATTTTTTATAGCACCTGATACGGGTATATATAAAAAGTGCAACCTCTTTATATATAGACTATAAGAAACCAGTTAGCTTGGTGTTCAAGTAAACCTGTCGAAGTCCTGACAAACTATTTGAACCCTAACTGACAGTCCCTAATATTAATTGGCTGATAATCTGTCATATCACGATCCTAGTTCATTGGATGTAGGTCTTTCACTATTTAAAAACGTATAGACATGAGTTCTAAGTACATAAGTTTGTTTTCATGCAGAAGTTAGTTCAGCTAGGGCTCTGAAGTGGACAGAGAGGTTGAGAATTCTAATCGGAGTTGCAAAAGCTGTGCATTTCCTCCACACCGGAGTTATTCCAGGTTTCTTTAACAACAAACTGAAGGCAAATAACATCTTGCTCGATGAGCATCTTTTACCCAAGCTGAGTGATTATGGACTTTCTATCGTCAAGGAAGAAACTAACGAGCAGGAGGTAAGTAATTCAGTTAGTGATCTTAAGTTTGTTTCGGATAATCAGTTCTAACCGAGTCAACTGTGATGTGTTTTCTTGGTTCGCAGGCAAAAGGAGGAAGCCAAAAATCATGGTAAGGACTAAAGAGTTCTTCATTTTAAACTTTATATATTTACTTGACCAACTCTAGGAATTCCTCAAATTGTGAAAGCATATGACAATAAGACATGCACGTTCTCACAGGCAAATGACGACTTTAGAAGACGATATTTATAGCTTTGGATTTATAATGCTCGAGTCACTTCTCAAACCATCAGCTACTGCTAAAACAGAGGCTTTTCTACGTGACGAACTGGTAATCAAGCAACATTAAGTTCACGTTCTTTTTAATATATATTCTTGAAAATCAAGATTTTGATATTGTGTACCTGAGACCTTGGTGCTTGTGGTTTTGAAGGCATATTTGGACAGCCAGGAAGGTCGAAGAAAGAAAGTGGATCACACAGTGCTTGCAAATAGCTCCAATGAATCTTTATCGCTAGTTATTTCTTTAGTGAACAAATGTGTTACTGAGGAATCGACGAATCGTCCATCTTTTGAAGATATTTTGTGGAACTTACAGTACGCTGCTCAAGTACAGGCTACCGCCGATGGAGAATAATTTTTATGACTGAATGCTCAGGGTTTTTCGTTTCCACGCCATTCTAGTATTCACAAGCTTGCGATGTATGTAGAATTTGAATCATAAAAGCAAATTGTTATTTATTCTTTCAAAGCAGTATCTACAATTTTTTTCTAAATCGTTACATTTGCGTAGGTAGAAAAAGCAGAAAACCTTCAATCTTTGACTAACTTTTTGGCATCTATAGAACTTGTAACTACATCAATTTCAGACAGACAATGCACTATAGTTAGAAGGGTACACTATTTAACGAAGTTAATTTCTCCAATGACCAAACTACTCGGATGTTATAGATGTAAAGCAGCCAATAGACTGGTCCATGTCTCTGCAGCAACACTGCTAACTGGAATGTCGAGAAGCTTCCTTTGTTTCCTGTAGTAATCCTCGCGTGCCGTACTCTGCCAATATGCAGAAGTTAGTAATCAGCAAGTACCTTACTCTATAAGTATGCAGAAGTTTCAAAGAGCTCGTGATTTTCAACTTAACTCATATGAATGATTAACGAACACAAAAGTACATAATTTGACGACCAAGCTATTGACCTACAAACCAGGAAATAATAGCACAACTTTATACTCAATTAGAACTGAGGAATGGGTTGCGAATAACACTCCTTTCTAAACTCACAAGCCAAAAACTATTGCTCCTCGTTTGATACATAGAACTATGACCTCCAATCCCATGTTTGGTGATTCTAGGACTACTTAGTCATGGAATTAATTAGTCTAATCCGGTGTTTGAGGTTTGGTGATTCTAGTTGTAGAACTACTTACTTAGTCATGGACTTACTAGTCTAATCCGTTGTTTGGTGCCAACACATGATTACAATATTCACTCCATTCTACTCCACTTCAATCTAGTTTATTTTATCATATCCCCTCTAATCCTATAGGTTGTCCAAAATATCCCCGGGACTTATAGTAAGGAGAAAAAGAGAAAAAAAAATTACGATGGAAAGCATCACAATTATTGGAACTTTAGAATAAGATACGAGGCCTACATTGATGTTATAACTACGAGTTTAGATTAAGAAGCACCTGTTCAGTATACGCCTGGATTTATTCTTGGTCAAAGAATCTGCAACAGCGATGTAGACAAAGGCATGTCAAAATTCTAACTAGGTTTTGACAAAAGACAGAAGATGCATGATACCTCTTTGTCCACCCAAGAAGAAATCTTCTGTGCATTTGAAATTTAAGACAAGATCAATCTCAACAAGTTGGTCAATGATCTCCTATTGTACAATTATGAGCAACATAGTCTCAGTGTAATGTAGATACTGCGTTTTCAAAAACTTTTGTTCCCGATAAACCTCCCTTGGTAAATCTAAAGGTTATATATATTGTCTGGCTTTTTCTTACAGCTTGCATTTGTGTGCGAGGAACTCCGTCAAGAATAAAGCCAGACTCGCCTATCCATCTTCCAACCTCTTCAGCAGCAATCCAAATAATATTTCGTCCGGAACTAGTTCCCTGTGATTTACTGCATTAACGATCTATATACATCCAATAATCATTTTAGAAATAGATATCCTAAATATAATTTGGAACTTTTTCTATCTCAGCCGAAGTATGAACCAACCAAGCAACCGTATAAACCGGATCTGATCGTTGAGAAGGCTGATATTAATCATAATTTCTAATTTAATCAAAACTAAAAAGCTGAGCTCATTTCATTTTTTTAGCCCTAATTTCCATTTTAAATTCATTATTTTTTCATTCGTGACTGTCAACTATGGGTTTTTAAAAACTTTTCAATCCTCAATTTTATTTTATTCAATCCTAAAATCTTTTCCTCCTACTTGATTTCATTCAATTATAAGAGTAATATACAACAATATAATGAAACGTTTAAGAAAATAAAAAAATTCCAAAGTTAAAGAGGAATATGTTACAGAGATCCTATTGGTCTCCTACTCCTACCGTTACTTTTCATTCATTGACTAACGTTACTTTTCATTCATTTACTACCGTTACTTTTCATTCATTTAAGCCCTAATTGATGTACGCTTCGTTCTCTTTATTTATGACTCTAAATCTATATGTAAGAGAGATAGGAACTCCGAAAAGGCATAATCTTAATTTCAAGTTATTTTATCTTTCTCTCTATTGTCTACTCATATACTCATTGAAGAGAATTTGTGTTCTTAGAGGTAATCTTCTTACTTACAACATTATCTCCTAGTCCTTATTCTACCATTCTTCGAACCTTTCGTTGGGTTTCTAGTTTGGATTTATCGTGCCTAACGAGTCCTGTAACATTGGTATGAGAGCCATCGATCTTCCGGACCCGGATTTTTTTTTTCTACTTCAAAATAAGCAGTCATGGAAACTAGGGCACAAACTTTGATCGAGGTTAACAAGCAACTTGAGGAGATGAAGCAAGTTCAGGCCGATCAAGCCAAGCAAAATGAAGAAAATTGTGTGGCTCAACTCAAACAAAACGATCTATTGAGGAATGCGATGACTGCTCGATTCAACGATATTAAGAACATGTTTGCGGAGCTACGCCCTATTACACAGAACCCTGAAAAGCATCCGCTGGTTGACGACGATCCTTCACATTCCGGCGTTTTCACGACGCTTCCCCGAACATTCTCTCCGGAACCACCTGATTCGCTGAACCTTGTCCCCGGTTCGAATCGTGGAACTAATCAGGAGCCTCGTACGACACCAACAAACGGTTTGCTCACCCGCCTTACTAAGGTTGGGTTTTCTATTTTTGATGGATCCGACCTACGCGATTGGGTTTTTAAATGCGAACAATTCTTTGCGCTTGACGGAACGCTAGATGAATCGAAGGTAAGACTCGCTACTATCCATATGACAGGAAAGGCATTGCAATGGCACCACAACTATATTGCAGAACGTTTCAATCGATACCCACCCTGGACAGAATATGTTCTTGCAATTTATACTCGCTTTGGAGGTTTGTATGTCGATCCATTATCGGATTTGGTTAGCTTAAAACAAGAGACCGATTCGGTCGAGGTGTTTCATGATAAATTTGAGTGTAAACTCACACGGTTATCCCTACCACGCGCCCATGCGTTAAGTATTTTCTTAACTAATCTAAATCCACATTTGCAGCTTCATGTGAGACAGTTCCAGAATGTGGAATCTGTTGCCGAAGCGGCAAAAATAGCTATGATGCATGAATCATATTTACGCCTACTCCCTCACAAACCACAACGACCCTCATTCAAACCCAACACATATTCTTCTCCAAACGCCTATCAAACACCGAAATATCTGAATCAAAACACCAAGCCACCGCTTTTACCCACGGCCTCTAGCAACACACAAACACATCAGACGCCAAATTTTATCTCAAGAAACAAAAACCAAACACCCCGAAAATTTACTTGGCAAGAGATGCAAGATCGCAAACAAAAAGGTCTGTGCATGTATTGCGATGAAATCTTCACTCCCGGCCATCAACAAACCCATCGCAAGGCTCATATATATGTCATGGAAGGTGATGCAGAATCTGAACTTTCCGATGTAGATGAGGTTCATGACTTCGTCAACACGATGGCTGTTGAGTCAGAGCAAACACAACCGCATATGATATCGCTACACGCACTGGCGGGCAACAGAACCTTCAATTGTATGCGTTTGACAGGACAAAGTGGTAAGCGAAAGATCCATATTTTGATTGATCCCGGGAGTACACACAACTTCTTGGACCTAAAGGTTGCTAATGAAACCGGTTGCCCTCTCGAAGCGACTAAACCGATGGTTGTTTCCGCCGCCCTGGGAAGCACAATTGTTACAAAATACAAGTGTAACAATTTTTCTTGGAAAGTACAAGGCTATGATCTCACCACCGAGGTAAGAACTTTAAACCTTGACTGTTGTGATTTTGTGATAGGTATTCAATGGTTGCACACCCTCGGTCCAATTTTATGGGATTTTCTCAACCTCCGAATGGAATTCAACCTTAATGGTTTGAAGCATGTGCTGCGTGGGAATGTAAACAAGGGTTGTAAGGCGATCAACGGAGCAAGTTTGAACAAGTTAATGCTTCAAGAACCTCAGATCGCATTGTTGTTTGGCCATGAGATAACAGATGACGTTTTAGACGACTTAAACCCAAACGCTCTTTTGCCTCATATTTCGGCGACCAAAACAGAATTTTCTACAGTCTCTACGCTGCGTGAGTTGATCAGTTCGTACTCTGGAATTTTCATCGAACCCACAACTTTACCGCCTTTTCGTGAAGGGTTTAATCACAAAATTCTTGTGGCAAGCGGTTCTAATCCCGTTAATCTCCGACCCTATCGCTACTCATCCCTTCAAAAGGATGAAATAGACAAGATGATAAAAGATATGTTAAACCAAGGAATAATCGAACATAGTTCTAGTCCGTATGCTTCCCCAATTGTTTTAGTAAAGAAGAAAGATGGTACTTGGAGGTTGTGCGTTGATTATCGCGGGTTAAACAAACAAACCATCAAAGACAAATATCCTATTCCACTGTTAGAAGACCTGTTAGATGAATTGGGTGGGGCTGTATACTTTTCAAAATTGGACCTCTGTGCGGGTTTTCACCAACTACGAATGTCACCCGAAGATATCTATAAAACAGCATTCAAGACTCACTCCGGACACTATGAATATGTTGTTATGCCGTTTGGTCTCACAAATGCACCTTGTACTTTTCAGAGCCTCATGAATCACATTTTTAGTGAAGTTACGCGAAAGTTTGTACTCGTTTTTTTCGACGATATCTTGGTGTATAGCTCTACTTGGGAAGCACATCTCACCCACCTACAAACCGTTTTCGAGATCCTCCGCCAACAACAACTTTACCTCAAAGAAAGCAAATGTATTTTTGGAGCAACCATAATTGAGTATTTGGGACACTTCATTTCGGCAAAGGGAGTTGAAACCGATCCGGGTAAAGTTGACAGTGTGACGCAATGGCCTACACCGACCACGCAAAAACAGTTACGCAGTTTTTTGGGACTTGCTAATTACTATCGGAGGTTCATCAAAGGATATAGCGTGATCGCTAGGCCCATGACCAACTTGTTAAAAAAAAGATGGTTTCGAATGGAATGATGAAGAAAACGCGGCTTTTACAGCTTTAAAAAGAGCTTTATCGTCTACTCCTGTTTTAGCCTTACCGGATTTTGCCAAAACTTTTATCGTCGAGACTGATGCTTCTAACGTCGGGATCGGAGCAGTTCTTATGCAAGAGAATCATCCGATATGCTATATTAGTCGAGCTTTGGGACCTCGACACCAACGACTTTCGGTTTATGAAAAGGAGTTACTCGCGGTTGTGTATGCAGTTCAACAATGGCATTCTTACCTTGCTCATGGCTTATTCATCATCAAAACCGATCAAAAGAGTATCAAATATATGATGGAGCAAAAAGTTACTACTCCTTTTCAACACATGTGGCTTTCTAAGTTGATGGGTTACAAATTTATTATTGAGTACAAACACGGAAAAGAAAACCATGCTGCCGATGCTCTATCACGGGTTTCCGGTTCACAACTCCTTAGTCGTACGTTGTCTACGGTTCATTCGGGTTTTTTTGATTCCATCCGGCTTCTTTGGCAATCTGATCCTTCCCTCAAACAAATCATCGACGATATTGTTATTGGTACGAATGTTCATCCGCACTATACGTACACCAATAACGAACTGCGCAGGAAAGGAAAACTAGTTATCGGAAACCACAAAGACACCAAATTATCAATTCTTCAGTGGTTACACGATTTAGCGGTTGGAGGTCACTCGGGTCGTGACTCTACTCTTCATCGTGCTAAAACTCTATTTTATTGGCCGAAAATGAGTACGGAAATACAAAATTATGTACGGAACTGTGCGATATGTCAACGAAACAAATACGACAGGACAAAACGACAGGGTTTGTTACAGCCACTGCCTATACCGGACGGACTTTGGGAATCAGTTAGCCTTGACTTTATCGAAGGACTTCCAAAATCAGCCGGGAAGCATTGTATACTTGTCGTTATCGATCGGTTAAGCAAACAGGCGCACTTCATCGCCATCTCGCATCCATATACCGCTTTTGATATTGCTCACATTTATCTTGATAATGTCTTCAAACACCATGGTATGCCGAAGGAGCTTATTAGCGATCGCGACCCTACTTTTCTAAGCGAAATTTGGCAAGAACTTTTTCGAGTACATGGAGTGGATCTTCTCCATTCTTCCGCCTATCATCCACAAACCGATGGCCAAACAGAGGTCACCAATCGAACAGTTGAGACTTATTTACGCTGTATGACAGGTGAAGCTCCAACCACATGGTCCAAATGGATTTCCTTAGCTGAGTGGTGGTATAATACGACCTACCACACCGCTACACGCATGACGCCGTTCGAAGCCGTCTACGGATACCCGCCTCCAACCCACCTGCCTTACCTACCCGGAGAAAGAAAGTCACCCACTATCGATAAGACTCTACAAAAGCGGGAAGATATTCTCCGGATGTTAAAGTTTCATTTGAATCGTGCCCAACATCGAATGAAGCAAACTGCAGTTTTACACCGCTCCCACCGCGCATTCAACCTAGGCGATTATGTGTACCTCAAGCTCCAACCATACCGGCAGAATTCGTTGAAAACAAACAAGGTACCGAATAAGCTTGCTCAGAAATATTATGGTCCTTTTCGTGTTACAGATAAAATTGGGAGCGTTGCCTACAAGCTGGAGCTTCCGGCCACCGCAGCCATTCACGACGTTTTTCATGTGAGCCAACTGAAGTTTTGCCCTAACCCACCGTCAACAATCTCTGCTCTGCCTCCATACCTCGTCGACTTGGGAAATTCTAAAGAACCCGAAGCAATCTTGGAACGCAAAACAGTCAAGCACCGCAACGCCGCTGTCACCAAAGTTCTCGTTCAATGGAAGGGTTATCCGTCATCGGCTGCTACTTGGGAGTTTTACCAAAACTTCGCCGCCAAGTATCCAAATTTCAATCCTTGAGGACAAGGATGTTCCGAAGAAGGGAGCAATGTTACAGAGATCCTATTGGTCTCCTACTCCTACCGTTACTTTTCATTCATTGACTACCGTTACTTTTCATTCATTTACTACCGTTACTTTTCATTCATTTAAGCCATAATTGATGTACGTTTCGTTCTCTTTATTTATGACTCTAAATCTATATGTAAGAGAGATAGGAACTCCGAAAAGGCATAATCTTAATTTCAAGTTATTTTATCTTTCTCTCTATTGTCTACTCATATACTCATTGAAGAGAATTTGTGTTCTTAGAGGTAATCTTCTTACTTACAGTATTATCTCATAGTCTTTATTCTACCATTCTTCGAACCTTTCATTGGGTTTCTAGTTTGGATTTATCGTGCCTAACGAGTCCTGTAACAGAATACGATTTCTCTGAAATGTATAAGGTAAGGTTTTGTGATCTATCATTCAAATGTTTTGTCTCATAGTTCATTCGAATGTGTTCGTTTTTATCTAAATGCATCTGCTTATCAAATGAACAAGGTATGAAAATATGTTACAACTTATTCAAAATCTATCAAAATTGGTCTCATTCGTTCGAATTGGCATAACAGTGATGATTTTTTTAATCTATGGTAGGATATTTAATTTATGTATAATATTGGTAGCTTAAAATGTGTTTAAATTCTGTCAAAATTGGTCAAATTTGTTTAAATGAGTTTAACGTTGATGAGAAACTGCTATTTTCAGATAGTATTTAATTCATATATTATTATTTGCTTAGATTGTATATCATTTGGTTATGCTTACTACTTGGTAGAAAACATATGCTATTTTGAATAGTAACTAATCAGAGTTTTTTGTAGGCATAAATTCTCACTTGTATACCCTTCTTGTGAGACATTGCAGTTAATTTAGGGAGAAAGATGATTCTGTATGCTACAATGGCATCAAAAAACGTTTGGTGGATAACACAAATCCAGTCAAAATTTTACTTATATATCTAATTGAACATATATATATATATACCATAAGAGAAATTTGGTGTCTTGAACATTTCGTATCAACTATTTGGTTGTCAAGACAACAACAACCTAACTCACATCCTCACTAATGAAGAATCGCTATAGATGTGCCAGTTAGGTAATATTAAAAGATACTTGAAGATATATATCGAGGTTGTTCGTCCTCTTGAAGTTATATTATCTCCTCCGTGAAACCAACCAAGATACGTACCAGTAGTAGAATTGTCTTCATAATTAGAATCTCAAAATGATGGGGATGGTGAAGATGATGGTTTGGGTAGTGTTGTTAGTATTGGGACATATGGTGATGGTGGATTTAGAACAGATTGTGCTAGTGCTTCCTGAACAGATGATGTGGATGTTGTTAGAACATAAGAGGTCCCATATGTTAGAATATAAGGTGGTGGTACTTCCAGAACATATGATATGGATGCTGTTAGAACAATTGGTTTTAGTAATGTTGTCAATGAGGTTGATAAATCTGGTATTGGTAATGTTGTTAGGAATTTTATGGATGAAACTAATGGTGTTAGAGATGGTGATGGTGTTGGGAATTCTGTAGATGAAGTTGATGGTGTTAGAGGTGGTGATGACGTTGGCGACGGTGTTGGAAATTTTGTAGATGAAGTTGTTGGTGTTAAAGAAGTTATTGAGCCTGGTATTTGGAATTTTGGGGGAAGTGTGCTGGTGTTAGAGAATGTAATGAGGTTGTGGAAGCTACTTGTGTTGGAGAATGTGATAGTGTTGGAGGTGTTGCTGATGATATATCAGATTTAAGTAACTTTATAAATGAGTTATGACCTGATGTTAATTGGGACAATGTTCGATCAGGTGGACAAAAAACATTATGAGGGAAGAGCAAGAAAATAATTATGTTGATGCTAACGAAGGAATAAAAATGTTGCCTTTCAAGAAGAAGAAATAGCACATATAAGAGGTGTTGAGGATGTGCCTACATTATTAAGAAAGAAGATGGTATTTTTGAGAAAATGTATGTGTTTGGAGGCGGTTAAGAGAGAGTTCAAGTCATATTGCACGCCCATAACGGTGTTAGATGGTTGTTTTCTTAAGGGTTAATTTGGAAGCCAATTGTTAGTGGTTGCTGGTGTTGATGCCAATAACCAAATATATCACATAGCACTGAGAGTTGTTGAGTGTGAGAAAAAGGGAAAATGGAGCTAGTTTTTGAATCTGTTAGGTGAGGACTTATAAATCCAGAATCAAGATGTTTAGTTATGGATTAGTGACAAACAGAAGGAGTTGGTGCATGCTCTTATGAATAACTACCCTAATTCAAAACACAGATTTTGCTACAGACATCTGCATGGAAATTTTAAAAAGAGTATTATTGGTAGATTATAAAATGGATATTTTAGAAATATGTTAGAGCAACTTACAAACAACAGGTTGATGCTCATATGGAGCAGATGAAAAAGGTTAATCTAGATGTTTTTCAATGTATAGTAAAAAAATCACCAGTGCAGTGGTCTAGGTCACACTATAATATTGCAATACAATACAACATCCAAACAAACAACCATGCAAAGAATTTTAATATGATTATCTTACATTTTCAAGAGAAATGTATCATTGCACTAATGAATGGGTCAGGCAACAAATAATGAAAAAATAGAAAATAAGAATAAAGGGTTAGAAAACCCTGCACTTCAATCCAAAAGAAGTTGGAGGCAAATAGGCTTGTTGCTGGTATTTACTTTGTTGAGTCTTCACGAGGGCCTCAGTATAAGGTCAAATGTGGTAGTGAGAAGTTTATTGTAAAGTTGGATGATAAGAGTTATGCTTGTAAACAATGGCATCTCAATGGTATACCATGTGAGTATGGGGTCGCTGTCATATGGTGGATACATAAACATCATGTTGACTGCATTTCACTGTGTTACAGGGTGGCAACATGAAGATTTATGCACATATTTTGAATCCGATCAACGTCCAATTTCTTTAAGAGAAGTCAACCTTTCCTCCAGTAAAACCACCACCAATAGAAGCAAAATGGGGTGCAAACGTAAAAATGAGAAAGAGAGATAAGAGTGAGTTAGAACCACCTGAAATTGGATGAGAATGACTGATGAGGAAGTATATACAACTCAAATATTTTATATGTAAACAGACGGGACACAATAAAAGTATATAGAGAGGTGGTGACCCCCAATCCACTCCTATTGATGTCGCTTCCATGGAGCCTAAAACACTGCTGATGGTGCTTTTATGGAGCCTCAAACCACTCCTACTTGTGTTATTTCTATGAAGCCTCAAAACATTCATGGTGGTTCTTTTATGGAGCCTGAAAACACTCATATTGTTGGTGGTTCTATGAAGCCTCAAAACACTATTGGCGGTGCTTCTATGGATCCTGGAAAACAACAATAATATTGTTGGTGAACTTACAGGGTCTAAATATAGCAACGAATAAAACAAGAAGATTGGCTTCAAGGACTTAAAAAATTACGGTAAGCTTGTTCTTACAAATTTATTTTCTTTGAATGTTAATGGTTTTATTAATATTATTTTATGGCTGGTTGATAGGTGACGAGTGGTGGTGCATCAAACACAATGTCATATGTAAGTTCAATTGGCTAAATTATTTATTTAATATTTTTAAAATATTCTTATTATAATATTTTTTCTTCTTGTTGCAAGGATCCATGGTTTATTGTGTTGTACCAAGACAGGTTGATGGACCAAAGCTAACACATAATAGAGGACTAAGACCGACACAGACTTGGAGACCTGTAAGATTCTTCTCTCTCATAAAGTTTAAAGATGTCCATTTTGCCTTTTTATTTTTGTTAAATTTATGCTTTATTGAAATTATTAACTGGTACGTTGAATTATCGGTTTATTGTGGTGAACGTAGATAGATTCTTCTATACATTTTAGCTATTTTTAACTTTTAAAGGTTAGCAAAACTAAAATAATTTTGCTTTTAATTTTAAAATTCATAATAATACTACATCTTGGTTTTTATAAATTATTAATTTGAAAGTCCTAAACTAATTTCTATAATATTTAGTTGACAATTTGATCGGTTATCAACTTTTTTTATAATATCTAGTTGGAAAACTTGTGAAGTTCTCAACTATTTGTTAAGATGTCCAATAAAAAAATTGGTAATTTCTTAACTATTTTCAGTAATAACTTGTTATAATATTTAATAATGAACTTTCAAAGTTCTTAAGTGCTTATCTCTATACTTAATTATTTTTTAAAAGTTTTCAACTGAACAAATATAATGTATGATCATAATTTACAAGCTTTTCAATATCATTCATAAATATTAATTTAGATATTTTACAAGCCTCCAAAATACTATATGCAAGCCTTCGAACGTTATTCATAAGCATTGAGACGTCACTCGTAAACCTTTGAATGTTACTTAGAAGCCTCAATACATCATTTGAAAATGTTATTCGCAACGCTCAAACCAACTTTAGACGCCCTTTACAACTTGTTTGATGTTATCCGTAAGCTTTAGATTTCAATCACAAATCTTCAAACGTCACTTGTACACATATATACATTATTTTCTCAGCTTTATATGTTCTTTGTAAGACTCTCGATGTCATTCAGTCAACTACAAGCACTATTTGTAAAGCTCTGGAAGTCATTTGCAATAAGTTTTTCTAATATTCTCGAATGATAGTTAAAGAACAATCATGTTGAGTTTTTTTTATTAAAGTTATCATCTTACTCCAAAACTAATCAAATAATATCTATTTCAACTACTTTAAATAGTTATAATTTAAAGTTTTATAAGATTTCTTATCATTTATTTATTCTAATTCGTAAATCACATTTAAAACATATTAAAATGACCATTTTAACGACTCTACAGAAAGTCGAATTACAAACTTTTACACGAATTTTCAAGTGGATGAGATCGGTCGAGTGGTATCAGTTGGAGATGGCATTGCACATGTTTATGGATTGAACGAGATTCAAGATGTAGAAATGGTTGAATTTGCCAGCGGATTTTTTCAGATAAAAATATAATGATTAGATTTTTTAATTATAATTATTTAAAATCGTTAATTTAAAAAAAATTAAAAAATAGTTTGAAGCTTTTCTCAAGTGACCAGTTGAGAATTTGGTCATGTTTACATCATCCAAGCTTGCTTTAAATCCTCTAAAGGTTCTGCTATGATGGCGAACAAGGGTTATAAATCAAGCATCATATGCTCAACTTTTGTATTAACCCCAAAAATTAGAGCAAGCTCAGTGAAGATGCTTTAAAAAACAAACACATCCGAGTTATTCAGCGCCAATGACATAAGGGTGACATTAAAGTAAATTGATGCCACAATTACCTCAAGGCCTAGTTCAACCTGGTGAGCTGCTAACTTTGTCATGCGTCGTACCATGTGCTTTGATCTTGGACTCATCCTATCATACGATAAACTATTTCTCCAATTGTCAGGGGCCTTCACTTTACTAGATTCATTCATTTTAGCATTTGAGGTTATACTCTCACACCATATTTTGATTTTAAATCACTTGATTGAGGGCCTGTTTGAAAGTTCCCTATATTTTTTCTTTTCATCAACAAGGGCTACCCATTAGGATGACTAGGCATCAATTTTCACCTTCATATTGTTGGTGCATGGGCACGACCAATTCTACATCTTTCTTCTCGCACCTCGTCACCCATAATATAGATTTATATCTCATTCCCGTCCAATAATTTAGGCCTATGACCCTTCCCCCCCCCCCCCTCATGAATGAGAGATCCCACCGTAGTTGAAGGGGAAGTAGTTTCACGACCATCGGAGGTAAAAATTTGACTTCAAGGAGATGATCTAGATCTCGCGGACTTTCAAAAATATTTTATTTGGATGGCACCAGAAACCCGACATCATTGAATCATTGCAGGACTATAAATTGATGATACAATATTTTACATGTCCTGTCAATATGGGTAAGCTAACTTTCGACCATTATCATCGGCGAGTTTTGAAAATAATCGACCAAACCTTGAACAACAAAATCACACTAAATTTAAATAACTCAAGTAAGAAGTCTATAAATTAAGTTGTCCATGATCAATAACTTTGGCCGAAAAATTTATGGCCGGGACTGCCGTGTGACCACTTTTTCACATCTTCTAGGTTCCATTCACAAAGAACAAGCTTTTCCTTCCAAGACCCCTCAATCTCAGGAAGATCCGTTAACATGGGGAAAACTAATAAAAGATACATTTGCAAAAATAGCTCATCTCCCTTAATACTAATTTGCTTTACTGCAATGAATTCTTGCATCAAAATTGGGTACGAGCAGTAATGTGTAACCATTTAAGTAGCTAGGACACACTCAAATCAGTTGAAAAAAACAAAAAAAAAACGAATGGAGAAGTAAGAAAATTCTTGCGTAAAACATAATTATGAACATCAATGTACCATCTTTGAAATAACGAGTCGGTGTTTGCCTCGCAGTCGGAAGTTTAATTACCATAGTTTTTGGTAATATTCATTTCTCTAAAAAAACCTACATTTTGTAAGACGATTCGGGTTTGTACTGGTTCAGTAACAACCTACCTTCAAAGTTTATGGGAAGTCAAGAACTATCTTCCACACGGGGAACACCGTCTTTCGTTACCTGGCTTGAGGTTTCACCCGTCTTCTTTGGGTATTTTTCGGGACATGACGTCTGCATAGACCAGATCGGGAGAAGTTTTTTACTCAATTGATCCCTTACTTTCTGAATTAGTGATTGAAATAAATATTATGATTTGTGTATATATGAGTATGTGAGTTGACTTAGATGATTATGGAAAGCAAAGATATATGCGTTTTCTTAAACAATAAAATCGCACGAAAAAAAGTTATATACGTTGTTATTAGGTTTTTATAGGTATAAGTGTATGGGCGATGATCTTGGTCGTACGCGTGACATTAGATCTACAAAAGATCCATAATATTTTAGTAGTCACTCTCGAATCATATAACACGCGCCAATCAAACTCTTTGGCTAAAGTTTAATCAGAGGCCCGCCTTCCCAAAATATAATGATCACAAGCATGATTATCTTACTCCGTTAGGCTAATAATACTCATGTTGTGTTTAATTTAAAGTACTATAAGGGGCTATCTAATTAAGCAAAATTTAAAACAAATAATATTTTTTTCGAT
Organism: Limnanthes douglasii subsp. nivea; assembly: GCA_036936605.1. NCBI lineage: Eukaryota > Viridiplantae > Streptophyta > Magnoliopsida > Brassicales > Limnanthaceae > Limnanthes > Limnanthes douglasii. The sequence continues at coordinate 263,006,209 of JAUPFV010000001.1, forward strand.
TCAAACGCTCTCCTGAAATCTTGTTATGGGTAGTGCATATAAGATTATTAGATACAGGATGTCTTTGTTCAAAATAATAAGAATTATTTCCAGTACTATGATGTTTTATGTCGAGTTCTCATTCGTCACTAAGGAGAAATAAGATATTTATGAATATGTGTTCGGATGTTTAATAACAATTATAAAAGAGAATAGTTTTGAGTATCCTGGTGTTATACTAATTGATCATGAATTTTCTTTGATGAATAGTCTTGACAAAAAAGTCGTTTGCAACTCATAGGTTATACAAATGCATATCGAGAAGAACATACTTACCAACACTCCAAAAAATGAGTTTAGAAGTTTTATAGACAATTAGATGGTTATCGTTTGGTTTACCACCTTTTCCGACATGGACGATAACTTAACGAAAATATCAGCATCGTTCATATAAATAAGAAAGGAGGTAGACTACGCGATAGGCTCTTGGATAACACCATATTAAAGAAAATATTTCATGCATACACAAACAAGATCATGTATTTTGCCAAGACAATGACCAATAGGTAACATTGTCTTTGTTTATAAATATTAAATTATAGAATAATGTTTATATGGTTACTAAACATGTCATATGATCAATTTCAAGTTTTTTCCCGGAAAAAACTCACATATTAATGTTGTTAGACATATTATAGTGGTTATATTGTGAAATAGAGTAAAAAGTCTTAAAGTGTAATATAATATAATACTTATCTTACATAATGTAGTATAATAGTTGTGATGTGAAGTGGTTAATTACGAAAATTATAATTATAAAACTAATGTATATATAACTTGCAAAAAATAATTCAGGGTGGAAGGCACACACGCTAGGCTGAAGAAATTTATTCTATCATGGCTCTTGAATTTTGAATTTTTTAGGAAACATTTGACGATTTGCTTGCAATTCAATATTCAACTAAAAAAGAATCGTTCGAAAGAATAAAATGTTAAGTCGTGCATGATTATCAATTAAATATTTTTCCTAATTTACGTGGATCTGTATCAGAATAGACTTCAAAGATAATTTAGAAAATTAAAAAGATGCCAAGAAAACAAGATTTTAACCATCGATATGTGGTTTTTAAGTCAAACGAAACAATGGTTAACATTGACCCATGAAACTGCAATACTTCAACAAGATAGTCAGTGGTTTCTTATTTGTATTATAGACGAACATTGGAAAAAACTATCCATCTTGCCTCCTATTAAGCTCACATGAGAAGAAGAGCTTGTCGTTGACTATGTGTTTTCAAATGCAAAGCTAGATGTTTTCCCTATTACTGATAAATACCATTGACTAAATAAATTACACGACTATTGGATCATCCGACTGTTATTATCTGTGAACTCCAAGAGATTGTTAAAACAATAGGTCTTACTCCTGGTTGGGATATGTGGTAGAGACAAGAAAAATCTACGTGGACAATTAGACAAAAAATTATCTTTCTTATTTTGAACATGTCAAAAAATAGCGGACCAAATCTTATGCAGATCGTGCTAACACTTCTGATTTTGTTACACAACTTGAAAAATTTGATAACATTGCTAGAATTAATATAAAATAATCCCCAATAACTCCATCACGAAACCACCTGCAAGAAACGAACCGTGAGTTGGGTCTAATCGTTGAGAATTATAGCATCTAATGCAGTAAAAAAATATCATATAATCATAGCATATCAGCTTCGAAACTCCACAAATAATATTTTTAAATTCTATACCATGATACACGCATTCATAGATTACTAAGGTTAAAGAAAGTTGCAGATTTGGATCTGTATCAGTTTGTTAGTTTGAAATAAACATGGATGAAGTAGTGTTAGAAACTTATCTTAGAAATTCAAAAATTTATAATTTTATGGTAGTAAAGTTTAATATGATAATGAATTAACATGTTTGGTGCACCGTCGAGTACCTAATTGAACGGAATATTGGATGAGTTTGCTGAGCAGTGGGATATTTATTTCAATAATGTTTTAATGTATATTTTATTGTCTCATCCTATAAGGAGGGTACGATACGTATCCACCTCTCAAAATGAGACTTCTTCTGAATTGGACAACTGAAAGAGATATCATTTACATAAATGATGGGAAATCATTTCATTCATGTACATCCTTATTTAATTTATTATCTCGTCTCTCAAATTTAATTTGTCTTTTAATCATCAACGATTTCATTGGTTGAAATATGTCGTGGTGGACGTCTACCATTTATATATATTGGATGTTATCGATATAATCAAGATAAATCATCTAGTTAACCATTACCATTATAAACAATATGATATTATGATAACTTTTACCTCTAACAATGATCTATTGTTCGTCACAAGTTGAATATTTAACAAAAGATATATAATGTTTATTTTAAATTTGCAAAACCCTTTTACTTCTATTGTGTGAGCATAATCATTGGCTAAAAATTTGTTATATCATTCAGTGAAGGTGATAATTACTTTGTCTTATTTGTGATATATAGTTTACTAACGATTTGCGCAACAAGTTATAATGCATACAATATTTGTAAAACTGTTTTTTATGTTGCGAAACAAAATCTACAACTTTATTTTTAAATGGAAATATTGGTTTTGCCACATTCATGATAATTATTTATTAGATTGTTTTGTCCCAACTTTCTCTCTATATAAAAGATCTCTCTCTCTCTCTCTCTCTCTCTCTCTCTCTCTCTCTCTCTCTCTCTCTCTCTCTCTCTCTCTCTCTCTCTCTCTCTCTCTCTCTCTCTCTCTCTCTCTCTCTCTCTCTCTCTCTCTCTCTCTCTCTCTCTCTCTCTCTCTCTCTCTCTCTCTCTCTCTCTCTCTCTCTCTCTCTCTCTCTCTCTCCAATTTGTTTCTACATCCCTCTTGAGAAGCTGGCTAGTCACCCACATGTTTATTTTTTATCACCAGTTTGTATAGTCGTACAATTAAATCCATGTACTTAAAAAAATTATCGTATTCACCAACTATTAGCTTTCAAAAAATTCGTCTAATGTGCGTATGGATATTTTTTTCAAACTGTTGCATATAACATAACTTTTGGAAAAAGTTCTTTTTCCGTACGTACATTATCAAACGCATGGATACTGGAAGCTACAATATGTATTCTTCAACTACATTCGGATTTTATGTTAACATTGTATACAGTCCTATTGATATTTTTGTATATAGATATAAATAACATGATTCAATTACATGTATTCATATAACTTTTGAAAACATATTGATAAATCAATTACGATACATATTGTAATCATAAAGCTCTTCGAAACCTTAATTCATAAGACATACGAAACTTCATTCAAGACATATTTAGAAACACGTGTCTTGTGTAAAACCTCACTCGTACATAGTATGCAAAATATCTTGTATATGATATGTGAAACCCTCTAATTATAATTTCTATATACGATTGTACATGATATTTTTGAAATCAAATACATTAGCTGCAAAACCATGCTTTAAATTTAAAAATAGTATTTCACTATCTCACGATGAATTAGATTAATTTTAAAAATATCAATAGAATATGAAAACTCTAATGATTTTTTTTTTATATACCACCATGTCTTGTCTCATTAGACACTCTATCGAATAGACAAAACATCCCAAAACATCAACAAATTTTGTATTTTTATTAAATTTAGATATTTTCCCTAATGTTCATGTATGTTATCTTTTTGTGTAGCCTAATTTATACAACATTAGTTTTCTAGATAATAGTCTATTGATAAAACCTTTGTTTAAACTACTTCGCTTATTTATTTAATTTTTGTTCTTAAATTGATTATGTATAAGTTGTTTGATATCTTATATGGTATTTCATATACGTAGGTTTCTAAGATAGATGTTAATTAACGTTTTGTAAGCTTTATTTTTCCAAATTAGTATTATAATCCTTATATTATTCTATACTTCATGGAACGTGATGAATTCAATAATAGTTCACTAATTAAAAGTGTGGATAAAATAAATGACTATGACTGGGCTAAATCGAGTAGGAAAAAATTGGTAAATTCTGTAAAAAAAACTATTTATCCAAAAATCCCCAAATGTAGTATGATATGTTGCAATGTTAATGGTTAGTAACTCATTTTGTCACTAAAAATTATAATAATAAAAAATGTGTTACTGATTGTTTATGACATTTAGGTGCAACTATTTCTTCTAAAACATACGGTAACAGAAACACCTTCAGTTCGTAGACCCTCAATGCCTTATTGCTTGAAATTGTCTGCACTTGAAAAAATCTACGAGAATAGCTTAGTTGAATCATTACAAAATATTGAAACCTCACAGGTATGCTCGATTAAGTTTTACAAGTAACTGAACAATAATTTTGCAAAGAATTTAACATTGGTTTCACAAACATATTATTAATAATTTTGCAAGAAACTAAACACCATTTTTGTAAACACCTTAATAGTAATTTTGCAAGAAACTTAATAATAGTTTTCCAACAAACTTAATTGTATTTTTGCAAGAGAAATATTTGGAATAAAGAATGAAAATGTGAGGCATATGAAGCGAAAGATAATGAATCCAATGACGATGGATCAGATGAGTTCGTGGTTATTCGACGAAACGAAGCAGCTAAAGGAAGTATAGAACTATAATTAGAGAGTCATACACAAGAATAAGTTAATCATACATTAAAATATTTGACTCTTGTAACAGATTTTATATGACCCATATTGCTTAGAAAAATATGGAACCATCTAAAAAGTGAAAACTGTAAGCTTTCAAAAGAGAATTTAGAATATAAATAAAATGTAAAAAGCCTGAATGAACATATTAAGACTTTGATCAACGAGATCATAAACCTATTAGAGTGTGCAGAGCTGGAGGACGTTAACTGAATTCAACTATGAAACTATATATATTACAGAACATTAAAGATAATATAGTATACAAGATAAAAAAATATCGTTAATCATTCTCCTTAGTATTCACAAAAAGACAATGCATGGTGGAACAAAACAAAATGGAATCTGATGTGATAAAGAAAGAAGATCATGTTCTAATTATGGAAAATGATCATATCCCTCTTGTAAATAGTAGCAGAGAGAATAAAACAAATAAGAGACTTATAGAGGAGAAAGATGAGAAACTAATGATATAACTATATGGGAAGATTAACTTAGACCTTTAGTAAATACTAAAGTAGAGATAGAAACGAGAGGAGATAATTGCAAAGAAGAAAGATTATGTATTTTTCTAGCAAATATTAGGATAAACCATGATGGTCCTCTAGTAAATACTGACATAGACCAGGAAACGACAGAGACAATAATTGATGAGGAAGATGAGAAAACTAATAATGTAACCATGGGAGAAGATGAACTTGGAACTCTAGTAAATACCAGAGTAGAGAAAAAAATATTTGAGACAATCGTAGAATAGGAAGATGAGGCATTTCCTCAAACAAAGGTCGTGGCAGTGACTAATGATGATATTCTAATTATTGACGAACAAATGACGATGAATGTAAATGCTGATTTTCTAGTAAGTGTACATAAAGTAAGTTTTACTCATGTTTTGCAACCATCTTAATCACGATTAAGTTCTTTAATTTTGTATGGAATGTAGAGGGTCGTTGAAAAAATGTTAATCAGGTTATGCATGGAATATGAATTAAAATTTTGCAAGTCATATGTCATGCAAGTTAACCGCAAATCTATTTTTGTTTTTTGTTTTTACCATGGAAAATAGTAGGATGTTGAAAAAATTTAATAGAAGGTAAATATAGAGATTGGGAAGGTTTTTTTTAAACATATAAGAGGAGGAGGAACAACATGTAGTGACGTGACAACAAATACAAAGAACATCATTTGGCAGGAACTACACTAGAGAAGGAGGACCAACCTTTGCAAGAAACTGCACAAGAGAGAGAAAGACAAAATGCAAACAAGGTTGTTGAAAAATTTGCCAACATGGAGTGAACGAGGGAGGAGATAAAAAATAAATACAAGCCCAAAAGAGTGGATAAAGTTCATCCCATGGTTGAGGTATAAACTTTATGAATAACAAGAAATGATCAATTTTAAGACAATTGTATGTATATTAGGAGACGTTGCGCAATATATGTACGAAATGATAAATTTTGTATGAAATATACTTCAATGACCCGTTTTTTTTAAAATTTTTATCAAGGAGACCAGAACCTTGTTGAAAAATATATAAAGGAATGAATGGAAATAAAAAAATAAATTCAACCACAATAAGTGGATAAATTAAGAACATGAATGAGGTATAAACTTGATGAATAATTAAAAGTGGCCGATTTGGTAAGATAATTATATGCATATTAAGAGGTTTCACAATAAACATACAAAAAATTAAATTTTCCACGACATATAATTAAATGAATTATTTTTTATATTATTTTAACATAGATCAAAACTTTGTTAAAAAATATATTGTTTTGGAACGGGGGCTAATATTTGATGATTTTACATGCAATGTTTTTTTTCCATTGTGAGTACTTTTTTTTATTATTTCTTATGTAATCAAATCATTAAATATATTGGATGTGAATAATATTTTTTTATGTCAAATACAAATGTTTAATGTTATCATCTATGATTTGGTCTGACAATTATGGTGTGGTTTATTTTCGGTTGAGGGTAATTTTGTCTAGAGTTTTGTGGTGTTTCAAAGGTATTTAATGTTTGGATAGATTGTAGTGGGAGACTTGAGCTGCCTGGTTGTATTAAATGTTTATTACCCTCATTAATGAAAGTGGTTGGGTATTTATACCCTTAATTGTGGGCCACATGGGCTTTCGGGTCAACTTATGGATTCGGGTCGAGTTCAAAGACCCATTAATCTTTAAGCAAGTAGGTAATTAGCTTAGTCATGAAGTGATTTAAGTTTTAATACATTTAGTCATGTTCGGATGGTTCAATAGGTGGCTTTTGTCCGAATTTCCCCTGTCTGGTTCCCTCAGTGAGTGGTGAGAAAATCCGGACTCATCAGTAGCCCCTTTTTTAGGTTGTGTTCGAAGGCCTTTGGCAAAACCTAAAATATAGTTCAAGTGTAATCATAACTTTGTCCGGACATTTCGAAATGTGTAACGACTTTATCCGGACAGACTGAAACCCTTAGAAGCTGAGCGGTTTTGCCAGAGATAGTGGGACACGTGTCCTTCTCGGATTCGCCCCACCAGCTGTTTTCCTCTTAGAAAGGCGCTTCCACTTGTTTCGAAAAGTAACCTCTTAATTAATGTTGGTGACATCAGCGCTGTCTTTAATCATTATACCTATCTTTTTGTCTTCTCGTAGGTATCAAAGCATCATTTGTCTCTTTAGTATAAATTAGTTCACTTTTCACTATTTTATCATCTTCATTATCTCTACTTTGTTAATCTTCAAAGTTTTTACCTTTCAAAAAACCCTTCTTTTGTTGTGAGTTTATGTTCACAGCAAGAAACGCCCTAGTAAAAGGTGGGTGACTCAACTTATCGGAGTTAGAAAAATCTCAAAAAGTCGAGAGAGAAAAGCGCGTTGTTGCGGGCCTCCCTGTTTCTCCTGTTGACAAGCCTGATACACCAAGCTCGGAGCCTGATCGGGGTTCATCTTCTGCCAAGAGTTCTATACCCAGAAGGTTATTCCAGCCCATTCTTTCTCCAATCGCCTAAGGCTCATCGGTACAAGAGTCAGAGCCTGTTTTTGAACCAGAACAGGTGGTTACAAGCCTTAGGAAACCTTCTCCATTCATTGGTATGGGGTCAGATGCTGATATTTCCCCGGAGAAGCTGGTAGATAGACGAAAGGGTCGTCTGGTAAAAGGGCAGGCTGCTGGTACACAACCTAAACCAAAATCCACGCCTTCGAAATCCGGGGCAAAAAGTAAAACTGCAGGGTCAGAAGCACCCATCAAAATTCCCAATGACAAGTTTTCTGGTCCAGAGGCAACCAGTTCAAGCCTTCAAAAAGAGACCTCCGGGTCCGAGCCCCAGCCGGACTCTAGACCACAAGGGGGAAAGGACGCTCAACAATCCGGAGGGCCTACTGAGCCAACCACTAGCTCTTCCCTCCCTAAAACAGCTGACAATCCCTCCATGGTAATGGAGGATGTAATGAAGGACAACATCGAAGAAGCCCCTTTTGAGACTGATGTCTCCGGGCAAACAAGCGAGACTGCCATCACTAGGAAGAGCAAAGGCAAGGAAAAAGTGTGTTTAAAGCATCCAGACCTGCCGGAGTGCCTTGTGGGAAAATTGGGGCCTTGTTTCCACAAAGTAAGTGTTAAATATCTGCTGGCCATGCAGAAGATCAATTATGCTTTCATTCACACAGCTGAACTTGGCCGGATGAGGACGGAGTGGGGGATTCCGGAAAATGTTAAAGTAAGGATTCCAATTGATCCGGAGACGCCCATGGACTGTAAGCTCAATGAGATTGTGTTCTATACTTAGTTATTCAAATGGGGACTTAGGTTTCCCTTGGACCCAGAAATAGTCAGATATTTCCATCTGATAAAGCTTTGCCCAAGTTAACTAAGCCCTAATGCATAGTTCACCCTTATGGCATGTATCATGGCTTCAAGGCTCTCCAGAATTCCTCTTCCGATGGAGCAATTTGCTGTTGTAGCAAGCCTCTGCAGAAATCATGTCATCCCTTTCTATCACTTCAACATGAGCGACAACTACAAGGTGGTGGATGACTTATTCGAGTCGGAGAAAAGCTGGAAGACTCAATTTTTGTTCATCAGCGGTGCTTGGGAGAATGGAAAGAAAATTAAAGCTGGTGTCAACCCAAGCATGCTTACCAGCAGATGGAAAAATGATGGTAACAATCTCACTACATATATCTACTTTTACTTATAACAAAAAAAATTTATCTAATTCTTCTTCTTTTGCTTTTTGGTAGTGCTGCCCAAGGATTTCAACGATTACTTAGAGGCTGGGCAGACAACTTGTGCCAAGCTAAATGCTTGGGCTGCTGAAAAATGGGGAAACCGCTTCCACAACTGCTTTACCGGAGGCAATTTAACCAGATCCTATCTTTGGAATACAAATGACCGGGGGGATCTGTCTTGGGAGGAATTAACCACTCCACCCCCTCCGGGAGCGATTCTCCAGAAAATAGAGGGAAAAGATGGAAAATTGGTCTTGCCGGGTAGAGCTAAAGCCCCACGCAAGATGAAGGGAAAAAACGTTAAGGCCAAGCAAGGTGTGGTAGAGACCAATCCTACCGAGGTGGAGGAAGCTGTCCCAACAAACCCAGAGGGACAAGATCAAGGGCATATCGACGATGCCTTACTACAAGTGGTGGAACACGAGAGCACCAAGGAAGTAGCTGGGTCTCCAAAACCTCAAAAGGTCCCCAAAAAGGACAGAAAACTGGGAGCAGAAGGTGGAGACCGGGATGCCAAGAAAAAGAAAACCTCCAAGGGAGATGAGGTTTCTCTCCGGGCTCCGGAGCAACTACCTCCAGTTGATCCAGCTGACCCTACTCAAGCAGAAGAAATCCCAAGCGATTTCCACACCGGAGAGGGTGCTGGAGGGGACATTAATATTGATGGTGTCGACATCTCATGGCTTCAAGGGATTGGTCTTTACTTTGAAGACTTTGCCAAGGATGATTTTGACGGACCCTACCTCCCCCCAAGCTCTTCGAACATCGTTACTTTCAACGGTAGGTCATTTTCTGTTTCAAATGAGAGAGACACTGTCACCCACTCCCTACTGAGTAATATACAGCCATTTCTTACCTTGGAGAAGCAAGTGCGCAATCAGTCAGCCATCATCAATACCCTCAATTCTGACAAAGAGAAACTGTCTAGCGACCTTCTTAGTGCCAACCAATATACCGAGGCATTGAGGAAAGAGAATGAGAAGTTGAAGAAACGTCAGGAGGACTTGGTCAACAGGTTGGCCACTTCGAAAGGAGTTGTCAAAGAACTCCAATTAAAGCAATCTTGATCTGGAAAGAGACCTATTTTCTTCAAAAGAGGAGGTGAATGCCAAAGATAACACCATTCAGGCCTTAACTAATGACAAGATCTCTCTTGAAAACAGTGTGTCCAAGACTGAGCAAGGAAAGGCTGACTTGTTAAGGGAGCAGGAAAAAACAATCCAGGCTAGGATTGATGCTTATACCAATGAGATGATAGATTTTCAGGAGGCAAGGTATGCTGAAGTCAAGTCAGATATGGTTCTGCTCTTCCATGAAAAATTTCCGAAGAGGACATTGGGAGATTTATGGCGATTTGTGGAGTACGAAGACTTTCTCCACCATACCATCGTTGATGGTGATAAGTATAACTACTCCAGTGGCTGGGATGACACCATCGATGAAGAAGAAAAAACTGGGGAGAGTCCGGATGACGACCCAAAAAGAGGAAGCCAAGTGAGGCTGAGCCATCTACAAAAGCTCAGTCTTAGAGTATCAATTATCTTTTTAATTTTCTTGTGATTGAACCAAAGTCCTTGGATGGCCAAGGCATTTTTTGTAACCATGTCTGGTCCTTGTCCGGATAAAACTTTCTTTTTTTGACAATTCAAAGTCCTTGGATGGCCAAGGCATTTTGTATGTTTTAATGGGTAGTTTAATTTTGCACAACTCCTGCATTGTTTCATAGTTTTTCAATTTTGGTGGCTAATGTTTAAACAGCCCTTAGTTATTTCACAAGTATTTTAAAGTGAGAGTGTTTAAATTCTCTGATGACAAATGTTTAAGTAGTCATCATTCCTCTAATTTAATCCGGTCTATTCAATAAAAATTTCAACAAAAACTATTAACTGAAACACTCCGAATCTTTTAAGGAGGCATCATATTTTATAAAAAGACTGGACACCTCATTCAAACCTCCCCGAGCCACCAGGGAGGAAAGAGTATGCCCCCAAATATTTACATGAATTTTTAAACAAGTAAATATTTACATAGTTTTTATTCCAAGTACAAACGGAGGTGCTCAATGTTCCAGGGGTGATTCAAAATCCTTTCATCTTTGTTTTGGAGCCGGTATGTCCCAGGCTTAAGCTTTTCATTGACCACATAGGGTCCTTCCCAAGTTGGAGCTAACTTATCGAAATGCTTCTCTTTAGTATGTAGGAAACATTTTCTCAATACCTTATCCCCTGGTTGAAAATCCCTTCTATTAACTTTAGAAGCAAACCTGCTTCTCATCAAACCTTGATAGTCTGCGGCTCTAAGGTGAGCCTTAACTCTTCTTTCTTCTATTAAGTCAAGCTCGCCTCTGATTGCCACTTCGTTAGCGTGTTCGGAAAAATTATGAACTCGAAATGAAGGGAGAGTAGCTTCTATGGGAGCTATGGCATCCATCCCATATACTAAAGCAAAGGGAGACTCTTGTGTTGCAGCCCCGGGAGTGGTCCGGTAAGCCCACAAGACTTCTTGCAAGTAACTTGGCCATTTTCCAGCAGCCCCTTCTAAATTCTTCTTCAGACCGGACAGTATTGCCCTGTTATCCACTTCAACTTGACCGTTTTCCTGTGGGTGGAAAGGAGAAGAAAAGTAGTGTTGAATTCCTCTAGAGGCACAGAAAGCCTCCATTTCCTTGTTGTCGAATTGTGGCCCATTGTCTGTTGTTATCTTTTGTGGAATTCCAAATCTGCAACATATGTTAGACAGAATGAATTTGATAACAGGTTTTGAGGTAGTTCCTGCCAATGGGGCTGCTTCGATCCACTTCGAAAAGTAATCAATGGCAACAATTATAGTTCTGCACCCCAGATGCCATGGGTAGAGGTACCACTAAATCCAACCCCCATCGAGCAAAAGGTATTGGCTCAGAAATTGACTCTGAAGGGACAGCTGGGATATGAATTTCATTACCATATCGTTGGCATGGATCACACTTTTTTACCAACTCTTTGGCATCTTGCATTATGGAGGTCCAATAGTACCCAGCTAATAAAACTCTTCTAGTTAGAGCCCTGAATCCACAGTGTGCCGATCCCTCACCATCATGTAATTCGGAGAGCACTATTTAAGACTCATCGACCCCCAAACATCGTAAGAGGGGTTTACTATAAGATTTCTTATAAAGAATATCTCTTAGGATGACAAAACCACGAGCCTTGTACTTTACTTTCCTTGCTACTGTTTTTTTCGGAGGTAAGATGCCATCTAAGAGATATTGAAGGAGAGGAAATCTCCAATCTTGAGGCTATTTTATCTGTATATTCAAACTTTTTTCTTCCTTATCCGGATTGATTTGAATGGATGGGCATTCTTGCACATGTATCCAAGGGTAGGACTCAGAGTAGGCTATGGTTGCCAAAGAGTCTGCTAGTGTATTTTCTGTTCGGGGTATGTGCTCATAAGTGACGCTTTTGAAATTGAGTGGCACTTCTTTGAGGATGAACAAATATTTAATCAATTGTTCTTTCTTAGCTTCGGACTGACCTTGTGCATGATGGATAAGTAGCTGGGAGTCGCTCATTAACCTGACTCTTTTGGATCCACAAATGAGAGCCAACTTTAAACCAGCTATAGCAGCCTCATATTCAATATCATTATTGGAAGCCCTGAAGGCAAAGCATATAGCCTGGTACATTCTGTCACCGTACGGAGAGGTTAAACATATCCCAACACCACAACCCATGGTGCTTGATCCACCGTCAGTCCGGATGACCCATACTTTTTTATCTTTCACTCCAATTGCTTGTTTAGTATCTCTATCTGAGTGAAATTCAACTAAGAAATCAGCCACCGCTTGGGCTTTGACTGCTGTTCGAGGGAAAAAATCAATATCGTAGTCTCCCAATTCCACTGACCACTTGGTCATTCTACTTGAAATGTCGGCCTTTTAGAGAACGTTTTTCAAGGGAAAAGACGTCCGGAAAATGATAAAGTGAGCCTGAAAATAAGGTCTCATATTCCTCGCAACAATCACTAGGGCTAGTGATAATTTTTCAAGTTTTAAATAGCGTTTTTATGCATCTATCAAGCTCTTGCTGGTGTAATACACCGGATGAGGATAATTATCTACTTCCCTTACCAACACTGCACTTATGGCACAATTAGAGACTGTCAAGTATACGAAGAGAGTCTTTCCATCAACGGGTTTAAACAAAGTCTTGGGAGAAAACAAGTGCTTTTTAATCTCATCGAAGGATTTATCACACTGCGGGGACCAATTGAAATATTTTGCACCTTTCAGAGTTTGAAAAAATGGGGCGCACATGTCCGAAGATCTTGAAATAAAACGGTTTAGTGCAGCCAGCCTCCCGGTCAATCGTTGTACTTCTTTAATATTTCGAGGAGGCTCCATTTGTAGTAAAGCATTAAGTTGGTCCGGATCAGGCTGTATCCCTTGCTCACTTATCACATACGCCAAGAATTTCCCGGACTGCACTCCAAAGACACACTTTTCTGGGTTTAATTTCAAATTTACTTTCACTAAGTTAGAAAAAGTTTCTTGGAGATCTGCCAAGTATAGCTCTTCGTCCACACTTTTCACCATCATGTCGTCGATGTAAACTTCCATGTTTCTTCCAATTTGATCAGCAAAAGCCTTGTTTACCAACCTCTTATAAGTAGCCCCAGCATTTTTTAACCCAAATTGCATCACCTTGTAACAATGAAGGCCTCTATCAGTAACAAATGTAGTATGCTCTTGATCCTTTAGATCCACTTGAATTTGATTATACCCGGAGAAGGCATCCATAAAGGATAGCAGCTTGTTTCCAGATGTGGAGTCTACCAACTGATCAATTCGGGGGACCGGGTATAAATCTTTTGGGCAAGCTCTGTTGAAATCTGTGAAATCGATGCACATACGCCATTTGCCATTTTTATTTTTTACCAATACCGGGTTGGCCGTCCATAAAGGGTATTGAGATTCATTTATGTGCCCCATTTTAGTTAGCCGGTCAACCTCTTGAACTATGACATCAGCCTTTTCCTTAGAAAAGGCTCTTCTCTTTTGTACCACAAGTGCCATGTCCCTTCGGATGGACAATTGGTGTGATATAACATATCCTGGTACTCCGGTAACATCAGTATTGCACCAAGCAAAAACATGCTGATGGTCTTTCAAGAATTTTAACATTTTACCCTTTAATTCTGATGTTATCTTGAATCTTATCTTGACACTTTTTCCTTCAGCCAGATAGTGAGTTTCAACTTCTTCAATTGGTATTAAAACACCAGGGGTCTCTCTGGGTCATCAATTTCACCCTCTCCCCCAGAGGGCCCCTCAAACTGCTATTCCTCATTGATCTGAACTTCCCCCAACGTCCGAGGAGCCAATGTTGTTGCATAACACTCTCTTGCTACCTTTTGGCTGCTCCAAACAACTCCCACTTGTCCTTGCACAGCATACTTCAAGCATTGGTGGACTGTTGAAGCCACGAGATGCATCGTAGAGAGCCAAGATCTCCCCATAATAGCGTTATAACAAGTGGGACAATCCACCACAACGAATAGTATTCTAACCACAGTATCATTGTGATACTGGCAGAAACAATTATTGTAGCTCTCCCTAGGAGACTGTAATGCAGCCGTGCTTCTGTAGTGTACTTCGTCTTTTGTTTTGTCATAAATAGTGGCTACGCTTTCTTTCAACTCAGCAAACCACTCCGGTTGAACCCAAGGCCCTCGTTTATTCCTAGATTGCTGGCTCTGAGCTGGCGCAGCTGGATGAGACTGAGCTTTGGCCCTGTTATGACCCTGTCCGGTTTTTTTGGCTTTGTTCCCGGACTGGTTTTGGTTTTGATTTGGCGCAACTGGGGCATATCTCAATTTCCTGTGCACCCTAGTTTTCTTTGTTTCATCTACATTAATCTGTTTACCGACCCGATTCAGAAAACCTCCCCATGTCATTGCCTTTTTCCTCGTTACTGAATCAACCAAGTTTCCGGGGTTCAAGCCCTGTCTCAGAGAAGCTATTGCTACGTGTTCAAAGCAATCAGCCAGTCCATTCTTGGTATTTACAAAACGACTTATGTATTATTTTAAAGATTCGTTTCGTTCTTGGGTACAATGGATAATTGTGTCTCCATTGCCCTTTACCTCCTTACTTCCAACAAACTGTCTTCGAAAGGCCACCCAAAAAATGTCAAAATTTCTGATGTAGCCTTGTGGCAAACTGTTGTACCACTTCAGAGCACTCCCCGTAAATGATTAGGATAATGCTCTACAAAGTAACTTGTCATCATCATCATCAAAATTCATCATGATTTTTTTGAATTGTTCCAAGTGGTTATCCGTGTCTTTACTGCCATCGTATTTTTCCATTTTTGTACTGTCAAACGTCTTAGGAAGGTTTCCTGACAGTATCTTGGAGGATAATGGAGATTGTCTCCAATTCCGGCCACGACTGAAAACAGTATCTTCATTAGGAGTGCGAAGATACCTGGCTCATCATGGAAGGCAAAATGATCCATTAACAATTGATCTACGTGTCTCCGGCTATGACTGTGATATGATCCTTTGCTCATATGCCTTTCAACCTTCCATGCCTATCCCTTTTCCTTGAGTACTTTTTGACCAACTTTTGTTTCTTTTTAGAACAGCCTTCATCACTGCTGGATGACAAGGATTCTTCAACTCCATCTTCATTTGAGGAGCTACTGGAAGACTCTGAGTCTGAATCAGAGCTCTCTACCGGTTTAGACCGGTGAGACTTTTTAGAGCTAGCATGAGTCTTTTTTGCACTCACATGAGTTTTTAATGGCTCATGGTCTCTGGGGTTGTCAGTATGATGAGCTACTGACGCCTTAGACTTTTCTTTTGCGCCTATCTCTACCCTCTTGACAGCCCTCAGAGCTTCTATTTCAGCTTTTAACCTATCTCGCAACTCGATAGTATATTCATCATTTTCTCCCACCACTTCTGTCAAAGCTGGTGGTACTTCCTGCACGTCCAGATTCATCCGAACTGATTTTTCTTGATGGCTTTGAATGCTAGATTCAAGCACCTTCTGCTCCCACTGTGGTCGCCATTTTGGTGTGGTTTATTTTCGGTTGAGGGTAATTTTGTCCAGAGTTTTGTGGTGTTTCAAAGGTATTTAATGTTTGGATAGATTGTAGTGAGAGACTTGAGCTGCCTGGTTGTATTAAATGTTCATTACCCTCATTAATGAAAGTGGTTGGGTATTTATACCTTTAATTGCGGGCCACATGGGTTTTCGGGTCAACTTATGTATTCGGGTCGAGTTCAAAGACCCATTAATCTTTAAGCAAGTAGGTAATTAGCTTAGTCATAAAGTGATTTAAGTTTTAATACAGTTAGTCCTGTTCGGATGGTTCAATGGGTGGCTTTTGTCCGAATTACCCTTGTCCGGTTCCTTCAGTGAGTGGTGAGAAAATCCAGACTCATCAAATTATATAACACATCTGATGATAATAAACCATTAGAAAAAGTTGAATTGGAATGAGTAGATAAAATAAAATTATTAATATTGGTCGAGGATGTTAGAAATCATGATTTGATTCGGAAAAATAGAAAATTAAAATTATATGTATTATTACATAGTGCCTTTATAATTCGGTTTAAAACATGTTTGAAATATCAAAGGATTACCAACTTGATTATAAAGTAAATATGTAACTATGTAAATTTTACAAAGAACACTTCTAATTGATTCTCAATATTTAAATATTTTATATGTTCGTTTCAATATACAGACAATTAATTCTTACATATACGTTCTTCTAAAAATAATAATTTTAAAGTCTAAAGAAGTGGTCAGTAAAAATCAAAAGACAATCAACATATTTCCTCATACAAATGTAAGCTTACGTGTTTTTAAAATAACAATACTTTTAACAAGTTTTTTAATATAATCTTCATAATATTTATTATCATGTAAATATTTACAACAAAAAGGATTATGATGTTACACATATAGTTGACAATATCTTAAAGAATAGGGATGTGGAAGCTAACTAGGACATCATTCAATTAATCATCGAAATAAAATTAAAACGAATAAACCATTAGACGTCAATGAATATTAACATTGAGAAGCATATGATATTCTACCTCAATCAGATGGTTCTAAAAGATATAAAATCTAGACACCCATATCAAAATATATGTAATGAAACGGTAAGTTTTATTATGTTCATTTCATTTAATTGTGCAAGTATTAATTTGTATATTTCATAGTACTATAACCATTGGTTGATTTCACACACTGATTATATGCATGTTTCACAACACGCATACTTAATCAAGACAAATGTACTGCCACAAACACCAAAATTTCAAACAATATCCCATAAAAACACTTTACAATCATATTTTGTAAAGTGTTTTTAGGATTTTGTTGAACATGGTTTCGTCACAACAACAATATTTTGTATGGGGAGATCGCTAAAAGAGAATTTTTTATTTAAACTGTTTTAAATCTCTTAAAAACTAATTGTTTCTCATAGAACCCAATGTTTATATTATACTGATGTTTGACTTATTGTTTAACTTGTAGCAATAAAACCAACTCGTATTTAATGAATGCCAATATTTTGAAAGCAACTTAACTCTAGTTTTGCATCAAAAGAATGCCACTTAAAACTAGTTTAGCAAGCCACCTACCATTAGTTTTGAAAACAGCTTAACTCTAGTTTATGAAGCCACTTAACTCTAGTTTTGCATATATCAGTTTGTCTTGTGACACAACATTAATAGTAACTATTTTGCATAGAAATTATGTATCGTTTCCCATAGATACTACGAGAGATTCTGCAAGCATGATGATATAATTTGGTATTATTAGTCTATGTTGGAGAATGATAATAACAAGTATCCCAAATTAATATTTCATCGACCTCTTAATACCACGACCCAAAAACAACAAGCGGGTCAACAGAAAACCAATAGATCAACGGTTGTAATGATTATAAATAAACGACCAACGTTTTGGCGACATACTTAGTTTTATTCACCATGTATATGACGAAACAAATAAGATAGGTTTTGAAAATATTGGTTCGTCGTTTTATGCAACATACATACTAAACGGATTGCATATACAATATATAAGGTTTCACATGCATACTACCAGAGATTTTGCAAACATGATGATAAATTTTAGTTTCCAAAACTAGGTTGGAGAATGATAAAAAAAAAAATATAAAGTTAATATTTCTTCATACCATGACTAAAAACAACAAATGGATCATAAAAAACCAATAGACAAATGGTTGGAATGGTAAAAATTAATTTATTAGTTCCTTTACGACATAGTTAGTTGTATTCATCAAGTATGTGGGGAAATAAATAAGGTAGATTTCACAGGTAACTTACGTAACATTTTGCATATATAATATATAAGGTTATATATATGCATTATGAGATATTTTGCAAGAATGGTGATGTACTATAATATTCATAGTCTAGTTTGGAAAATAATAAGAACAAACATTTAAAGTTAATATTTCAACGAAATCATTCTAACACGACACAAAAACAACAAATTGATCGTAACAAAACCAATATATTAGTGGTTGAAATTGCCAAAAATAACTCATCAGTGTTTTAGCGAGATAGTCAGTTTTATTTACCAACTATGTGGCAAAATAAATAAGGTAGGTTCGCAGATATCAGTTTACCGCGTTATGCATCATACATACTACACATTTTGAATATAGAATATATATGGTTTGCATTTGTATAATATATTTTGTAAGCATGATAATAGAATTTGGTATCCATAGTCTAGGTTTGAAAATGATAAAAAAACATCTAAAGTTAATATTTTACCAAAAGTTTCCGATCACTATACAAAAGCAACAAATAAGTCCTAACAAAACCAATATATTAGTGGTTGGAATTGCCAAAAAATAATTATCTAGTGCTTTGAAGACGTTGTTAGTTTAATAATTCAAGTACGTGGGAAATTAAGTAAGGTAGGTTCCACAAATATTTGTTTGTCACGTTACACAATATATATATATATATATATATGTGAAAACTTATATTTTTTATATGTGAAACTTTAATATGACGACTATAAAACTTGGCAAACCTGGTGTGGTTTATTTTTATCAGAGGGTAAATTTGTAATTTTTGTTTAGAGTTTGTGGAAGTTTTGTAAGTATTTAATATTTGAGTAGAGAGTAGAGGGAGAATTAAGCAGCCTGATTGTATTTAATTTTCATTACCCTCATTTAATGTTGGTGGTTGGGTATTTATACCTTTATGTTTGGGTTTTATGGGCTGTCGGGTCATGTTTAATGGACCCAGGTCAAGTTTAAGGACCCATGAGCTCATAGTAGGAGAGCAGGCAGCTTAGTCAAGAAGTGATTAGGTTTTTAAATACTTTAGTCCTTGTTCGAACAGTCAAATGGATGATGGGTTCAAACTGCCCTGTCCGGTTTAGATGGTCTTTGTCCGAACTGTCCCTGTCCGAAGAGGTAACAGAATCCGGACTCATCAGTAGCCCCTTTTTTAGGTGTTTGTTCAAATAACCTTTGTCAAAACCTAAAAACAGTTCGTTGTCAGTGGCAGTTTTATCCGGACAGGTCTTCCGAATTATGTCATGGTTCTATCCGGGGTGAAAAAGTTCTTTGAATCCAAACGGTTTTTTGCCAGGGTTCATGGGACACGTGTCACTCTTTGGTTGATTGCTTTAGCCATTTTTTCACCTTGGATTTCACACCCACCTTCTATGAAAAGTAACCTCTTCATTAATGAAGGTGATGTCAGCGTCGTCGTTTAATCATTGCTAATCTTTTGGAATTCTCCTAGGAATCAAGGCTTCTTTTTGAGGTTTACTATAAATTAAGAAGTTTTTCCACTGTTTTACCATCACTTTCATTTTTACTTTGATAATCCTCAGAGCTTTCTCTCTCAAACACAAGTTCTTATTTAGGTCGTTTATGTTCACGGCAAGGAACGCGCTGATCAAAGGTGGGTGGCTCAATTTATCTGAACTAGAAAAAGCACAAAAAGTTGAAAGGGAAAGGCGCATTGCAGCGGGCTTACCCACTTCTCCCATCGACAAACCAGCATTCTCAGCCACAGAGTCTGACCAGGGCTCTTCCTCCACAAAGCGTGTCAAACCGAAGAGGTTGTTTCAAACCAATCTTTCCCCTATCATCTCAGGTTCTTCGGTTCAAGAGTCAGAACCCACCGTTGAGCCAGGTTTAACAGTTACCAGTCTTAAAAAACCCTCCCCATTCTTAGCCATGGGGTCAGATGCTAAAACTTCTCCTCACAAACTAGTTGATCGAAGAAAAGGCCGGCTGGTCAAGGGGCATGCTTCCAAGAGCACTCCTTCGAAATCGGGGCCAAGAACAGCAGTACAGGGTCAGAGGTACCCATTAAAGCACCCAGGGACAGGCTGTCCGGTCCGGAAGCCACTGGCTCAAGTCCCCGAAGGGAAACATCTACATCGGAGCCCCAACCGGAGGCTAGGATCCAGGAGGGTACTGAAGCTCATCAGTTCGAAAGTCAGGCTGATCCAACCCTAAACCTCCCCCTTACAACAACAACCGAAAATCCTTCCTCAATCATGGAGGAAATAATGGAGGACTCCATCGAAGAGGCTTCATTCGAGTCCAAACCATCCGGACAGAATAGTGGTGCTGCTACTGCCCAAAAGGATAAGGGCAAGGAAAAGCTATGCTTAAGGCATCCGGATCTGTCGGAGTGTCTTGAAGGAAGAGTGGGACCTTGTTTCCACAAGGTCAATGTTAAATATCTCATTTCTCTGCAAAAGATTAACTACGCTTTCATCCATACAGCTGAGTTGGGCCGGATGCGTACAAAGTGGGGGATTCCGGAGAATGTGAAGATAAGAATCCCAATAGATCCTGAAACCCCCATGGATTGTAAACTCAGTGAAGTAGTCATCTTCACCGAGCTCTTTAACTGGGGTTTAAGGTTCCCCTTGGATCCGGAAATAGTGCGGTATTTCCATCTCATCAAACTCTGTCCCAGTCAATTAAGCCCCAATGCCTGGTACACACTTATGGCCTGCATCATGGCCTCCAGGCTCTCCGGGATTCCTCTACCAATGGAGGAGTTCGCAGCTGTGGCCAGTCTCTGCAGGAACCACCACATTCCCTTCTATCACTTCAACATGGGTGATGACTATAAAGCAGTGGACGATCTGCTTGAGTCGGAGAGAAACTGGAGGACCCAATTCCTGTTTGTAAGTGGTGCTTGGGAGAATGGGAGGAAAATTAAAGCCGGAGTCAATCCAAGTCTTCTCACCAGCAGATGGAGGAGTGATCGTAAGGCTCATACTTTATATTCTTTTATCTGCTTTTATCGAATTTGCCTAAACTGACTGTTCTTATCTTTTTTCCTAGCATTGCTGCCCAACGACTTTAGTGACTACCTAAAGTCTGGACATGTTACTTGCTCCAAGATCAACACTTGGGCTTTTGAGAAATGGGGAAATCGGTTTCACGATGCTTTTACAGGGGGGAAACTTGGCAAGGTCTCACCTCTGGAACACCATTGGTCGGAGGGACCTGACCTGGGAAGAACTCACTACCCCACCCTCTCTGGATGTAGTCCTAAAGAGAACACATGAACCGGACGGGTCACTTTACTTGCCAGGCCGGGCCAAGGCCCCGAGTAAGATGAAGGGCAAGAAGAAGAAGGGGAAAAAGGTGGTAGGTGAAGCTAATCCTGCCGAGGTGGAGGAGGCTGTTCCAAAAAATCCTGAGGGGCCAACCCCAAGCCATATTGATGCTGCTCTTTTAGAAGCGGTAGAGCAGGAGAGTGTTAAGGAAGATTCTCGATCCCCAAAGCCCCCAAAAGCTCCCAAAAGAGACCGAAAACGGGGAGCGGAGAGCAAGGATAGGGAGACTAAGAAGAAAAAGACCTCTAGAGGTGATGAACTTTCTCTCCGGCCTCCGGAGCCTCTCCCCCCTATAGATCCTACTGATCCAACACAGGCAGAGGAGATCCCTAGTGATTTTCAAACCGATGAGGTTGGAGGAGGAGGTCTGAGCATTGATGGGGTTGACATCACCGATCTCGATGGGCTTGGTGACTAATTTGCCAACCTCCCCAGAGATGATTTTGCTGGGCCTTACCTCCCTCCGAGTGCTTCGAACACGGTCACTTTTAATGGTAAGACTTTTATTGTTTCAAGTGAAAGGGATATTATATCTCACTCTATATTAAGTAGTGTTCAGCCGGTGCTTGTGCTGGAGAAGCAAGTTCGAAGTCAGGCAGATACTATCAAAGATCTCAAGTCTGACAAAGAGAGATTGTCCGATGATCTTCTTACTACCACTTAACATGCTAACATTCTAAAGGGGGAGAACGAGGAGCTGAAAAAGAACCAAGAGGGGTGGACCACCAAAGTTGCTACTCTAGAAGATACTATCAAGGAGCTCCGGGAGAAGTTTTCCGGAGTAGAGAAAGATCTCACTGCTTCAAAAGAGGAGGCCAAGGCCAAGGATCAAGTCATCCACAACTTGACGAGTGACAAGATTACGCTTGAGAACACGGTGTCTAAGGCTGCAGAGGAGAAATCTGATCTGCTAAGGGAGCAAGAGGCCAAAATCCAGGCCAAGATCGAAGCTTATGCCAACAACGTAATAGACACTCAAGAGCAAATGTATGCCAAGGTGAAGTCGGACATGGTCCTGCTCTTTCATGAGAAGTTCCCGAAGAGGAACTTGGGAGATTTGTGGCTTCACGTAGAGAACGAAGACCTTCCCTTCCACACCATGGCTGATGAAAACTTGCATGATTATTCCAGTGCATCCTCTTCTGACGAAGCAGAAGAAAATACCGGGGAGGGCCCTATCGAAGAGAAAGACGATCCTAAGGGGAAGAAGAAGATAAGTGAGGCTGAGCCATCTTCAAAGGCTCAATCTTAAATCATGAATTATCATTTCATTTTTATGTTATCTAAACTAAAGTCCTTGGAAGGCCAAGGCATTATTTTTGTTATTGTGTCCGGTATCTGACCGGATAGATCCTTTGCTCTGTTTGACAATTTAAAAGTCCTTGGAAGGCCAATGCACTTAAGTTATTTTAATGAACATCTTTGTTTTGCACAATTCTCGCATCCTTTCATAGTTTATTTCAATTTTGGTGGCTAGTGTTTAAATAGCCCTTAGTTATTTCATAAGCATTCTAAAGTGAGAGTGTTTAAATTCTTCGATGACAAATGTTTAAGTAGTCACCAATCCCTTAATTCAATCCGGATGGTGCGACAAAAAACAAAGTAAAAACATTTCGAATTTTTTAAGAAGGCATCAAATTTTATTAAAAAACCCGGACACCTCATTAAAACCTCCCCGTGCCACCACGGTAGGAAAGAGTATGCCCCCAAATATTTACATGGATTTTTAAACAAGTAAATATTTACACAACATTTATTCCAAGTACATTCGGAGATGCTCAATATTCCAAGGGTGATTTAAAACCCTTTCATCCTTGTCTTCGAGCCAATATGTTCCAGGTTTAAGCCTTTCAATGACCATATAAGGTCCTTCCCAAGTTGGGGCCATTTTGCCGAGGATCTTTTCTTTAGTGTGTAAGAAATCTTTTCTCAATACCTTATCCTCCGACTGGAAATCTCTTCTTTTAACCCTAGAAGCAAACCTGCTCCTCATCAAACCTTGATAGTGTGCAGCTCTAAGGTGAGCCTTGACTCGTCTTTCCTCTATTAGGTCAAGCTGGCCTCTGACTGCCACTTCATTTGCGTGTTCGGAGAAGTTGTAAACCCGAAATGAACGGAGAGTTGCCTCTATGGGAGCTATTGCATCCATCCCATAGACCAAGTCAAAATGAGACTCTTGTGTCGCAGCCCCAGGTGTAGTCCGGTAGGCCCACAAGACCTCTTGCAAATAACTAGGCCACTTCCCAGCAACCCTTTCCAAATTCTTCTTTAAACCGGACAGTATAGTTCTGTTAGCCACTTCAACTTGTCCATTTGATTGTGGGTGGAAAGGTGAAGAGAAACAATGTTGTATACCCCTTGAGGCACAGAACTCTCCATTTCCTTATTGTCGAACTGTGGCCCATTGTCTGTCGTTATGTTTTGTGGAACACCAAATCTGCAACAGATGTTGGACAAAATGAATTTTATGACAGCTTTTGACGTTGTTCTGGCCAGAGGGGCTGCTTCGAAAAGTAATCTATAGCAACAATTATAGTTCTGCGTCCTCCGGACGCCATAAGAAGGGTCCCACCAAATCCAACCCCCATCAAGCAAAAGGTACAGGCTCAGAAATTGACTCTAAAGGGATGGCTGGGACATGAATTTCATTGCTATATCTCTGGCATGGATCACACCTTCTCACCAGCTCCTTAGCATCCTGCATTATAGAGGGCCAGTAATAGCCAGCCAATAAAACTCTCCGTGTTAGAGCCCTGAATCCACAGTGAGCTGGTCCCTCACCATCATGCAATTCGGAGAGGACTAATTGAGACTCATCATCTCCCAAACATCGTAAAAGAGTTTTACTGTAAGACTTCTTATACAGAACGTCTCTTAGTATGATAAAAACACGAGCTTTGTGCTTCATTTTTCTTGCTAGTGCTTTATCCGGACGCAGGCTGCCATCGGAGAGATACTGCAGGAGAGGAAATCTCCAGTCTTGTGGTTGTTTCATCTGTACTTCAAAAATTTCTTCCTCTTTACCGGTGTTATGTTGAATGGAAGGGCTCTCCAGCACATGGATCCAAGGATATGACTCAGTCTAGGCTATGGTTGCCAGTGAATCTGCTAATTCATTCTCTACCCGAGGTATATGCTCATAAACAACTCTTTTGAATTTAAGAGCCTCATTTTTAAGAAGAAGCAAGTACTTCACTAGTTGCTCATTTTTGGCCTCAGATTGACCTTGTGCATGGTGGATAAGAAGCTGAGAGTCACTCATCAGCTTGACCCTATTGGCCCCACATATACAGGCTAACTTTAAACCAGCTATAGCTGCTTCGTATTCGGACTCATTGTTAGAAGCCTTGAAAGTAAAACATATAGCCTGGTACATTTTGTCACCATATGGAGAAGTCAAACACACCCCGGCACCACATCCCATAGTACTGGACCCACCATCCGTTCGGATGACCCAGACCATTTTTCTTTCATCTCAGTGGTCTGCTCCGAATCCCTATCAGAGTGGAATTCAACTAAAAAGTCAGCCACAACTTGGGCTTTGACTACTGTTCGAGGAGTAAAATCAATATCGAAGTCCCCCAATTCTACTGACCACTTAGTCATTCTACTTGAAATGTGTGCTTTTTGGAGAACATTCTTCAAGGGAAAAGATGTTCGGACGACAATCACCAAGGCCAACGCTAATTTTTCGAGTTTAAAATAACGTTTTTCTGCATCTATCAAGCTCTTGCTGATGTAGTACACCGGATGGGGGTAATTATCTACCTCTCTTACCAATACAGCACTGATGGCAAACCGGGAAACTGCCAAGTATACGAAGAGTGTTTCTCCATCAACAGGTTTAAATAAAGTCTTAGGGGAGGATAGATGTTTCTTAATTTCATTGAAGGCCTCATCACATTGTGGAGTCCAGTCGAATCCCTTTGCACCCCTTACAGTTTGGAAAAACGGGGCACATCTGTCCGAAGATCTTGAGATGAATCGATTTAAAGCAGCCAATCTCCCCGTCAACCGTTGTACTTCTTTAAGATTCCGAGGAGGCTCCATTTGAAACAGAGCATTAAGTTGGTCCGGATCGGGCTGTATCCCTTGCTCACTTATTATGTAACCCAAGAACTTCCTGGATTGTACTCCGAACACACATTTTTCTCGATTTAGCTTCAAATTCACTTTTACCAAGTTGGCAAAAGTTTCTTGGAGGTCTGCCAAGTGCAGCTGCTCATCCACACTTTTCACCATCATGTCATCGATGTATACTTCCATATTTCTTCCAATCTGATCAGCAAAAGCTTTGTTTAACAATCTCTGATAAGTAGCACCAGCATTTTTCAATCTGAATGGCATCACCTTGTAGCAATGAAGACCCCTGTCAATGATAAACGTAGTATGTTCCTGATCCTTCGGTTCTACTTGAATTTGATTGTACCCGGAGAAAGCATCCATAAAGGAAAGTAGTTTATTTCCAGAAGTGGAGTCTACTAGCTGATCAATCCGGAGGACCGGATATAAATCTTTTGGGCAAGCCCTATTGAGATCTGTGAAGTCAATGCACATGCGCCACTTGCCATTTTTCTTTTTCACCAAGACCGAGTTGGCAGTCCATAAAGGATATTGAGACTCCTTTATATGCCCCATTTTTGTGAGCCTGTCAACTTCTTGAACAATAACATCAGCCTTTTCCTTGGAAAAAGCCCTTCTCTTTTGTACCACAGGTGCTATGTCTCTCCGGATGGATAGGTGATATGATATAATGTTTATTGGAACCCCTGTTACATCAGCATTGCACCAAGCAAAAACATGCTGATGGTCTTTTAAAAACTTCAACATTCTATTCTTCAGTTCGGACGGCATTTTGGACCCTATTTTAAAACTTTTTCCTTCTTCTAACGAATGTGTTTCAACTTCTTCAACTGGTATCAACACTCCAGGGGTCTCTCTAGGGTCATCAATTTCACCCTCACCCCTAGAAAGCCCCTCAAATTGCTATCCTTCGTTGATACGAATTGCCCCCAACGTTCGTGGAGCCAGTGCTGTAGCATAACACTCTCTTGCCACCTTTTGACTGCTTCAGACAACTCCCACTTGTCCTTGGACAACATATTTCAAACATTGGTGGACTGTAGAGGTCACTGCATGCATCCTAGAGAGCCAAGACCTCCCTAGAATAGCATTATAACAAGTGGGACAATCCACCACAATAAAAAAATATCCTGACCATCTTCTTGAAAGGGCCCTTGCCCAACAAAACTTCTTCGACGAACTCCCCGATCACATCTGCTGAGCTCCCAGTGAAGCCCACAATCGATCTATCCGAACTCTGAATTACGGCTGGATTTTTCATCCTTTTATAAGTGGTTAAGAAGAGGATATTGGTTGAGCTTCCAGTATCCACCAAAATTCGTCTTATGTCATTGCCCCCAATGGATGCTCCTATGACAACAACATCTTCATGAGGGCCAACTATATCTCTTAAGTCATCTTCATCAAAAACAATGAAGGGGAATAGAATTTGTGACTGATAGGAGGTCATGCCCCCTTCTAGTTGGGTGGCTAAAGTATGAACATGCCTCTTCCTCGAAGAAGCAGTAGGAGCTGTCATAGTATCCCCTCCGAAAATTGTAAGTGACTCAAAAAACTTAATGAGTCCGGAAACATTTTTACAACGTTCTGCAATAGCTCCTGCTCTATTTCGAGTTGGATCAGGATCCAGGTATTTAGATTCTACATCAAATCTTTCGATTACCACCATAGCCCCCTCCGGAGCAGCATTGCTCGGACCAACCCGGTGAGTATTGTCAGGCCTATTTCCTCCTCTTCTTTTGACATATGCCCCCAGCTTTCCTCTTTCAATCAAGTTCTGAACCTCTTGCTTCAAGGCTATACAATCGTCAGTTGTATGGCCAGTATCATTATGGTACTGGCAGAAAGAGTTGTTACGATGTTCCCTAGGGGATTGCAGTGCAACCGGTTTTCTATAGTGCATTTCTTCCTTTATTTTATCATAGATGGTGGCCACATTTTCTTTCAATTCTGAAAACCACTCCGGTTGGACCCAAGGCCCCCTCTTATTTCTAGATTGTTGACTCTGGGCAGGCGCAGCTGGCTGAGATTGAGCTTTGGCCCTGTTATGTGCCTGTCCGGTCTCCGTTGCCTTGTTCCCGGACTGATTTTGGTTAGGGTTTGGTGCAACCGGGGCAGACCTCACCTGCCTATGCACCCTGATGAGTCTGAATACTGCATGCTCCCCGGACAAGGACAGATCGGTCCAAGGCCTCCGGACCGGACAGATCACTTTGAACGCACTAACCATAGGACTGTTCGAACTATGACAAAAGTACTAAAAAACCTAAACACTAATTGACTACGCTACTTGCTCTCTTACTTAGAGCTCATGGGTCTTTGAACATGACCCGGGTCCATTAAACATGACCCGAAAGCCCATAAGGGCCCAAACATCAGGGTATAAATACCCAACCACCTGCATTAAGTGTGGGTAATGAGAATTAACTGTTACCAGCCAGCTTAATTATCTCTCTACTCTCTACTCTAAACTCATAACACCCACATACTACTACAAAACACCAATCAAATTATGAGCCTACCCTCAGGCGATAATTATCCACACCAAATTGGCGACCACAGTGGGAGAAGAAGGTGCCTGAATCAAGCATTCAAAACCAGCTAAGAAAATATGTTCGAATGAATCCGGACAATCCAGAAGTACCACCAGCTCTGCTCGAAGTGGTGGGAGAGAAGGATGAGTACACTATCGAAGAGCGTGATAGGCTAAAGGGTGAAATAGAAGCTCTGAGGGCCGAAAAGGCTAAGATGGGCCTGAAAGAAAAGTCCAAAGCATCAGCTGCTCATCACACCGATAACCCTAGAGAGCATGAGTCTTCGAAGACTCATGTGAGCACTAAAAAGACTCATGCCAGTTCCAAAAAGTCTCACCGGTCTAAGCCAGTGTAGAGTTCTGACTCAAGCTCAGAATCTTCTGATATCTCTTCGGACAGTGAGGGAGTTGAAAAATCCTTATCCTCTAGCAGCGATGAGGGTCGAACTAGAAAGAAGCAAAAACAGATTAAAAAATATTCAAGAAAAAGGGATAGACAAGGAAAGATGAAGAGGCATATTGGTAAAGGATCATCTCATAGCCGGAAGCATGTGGACCGGATGCTGATGGATCCCTTCGCTTTTCACGATGAACCAGGAATCTTTGCAACTCCTAATAAGGGTACTGTGTTCAGTCGTGGAAGAAACTGGAGGCAATCTCCATTGTCTTCTAAAATTCTGTCCGGAAACCTCCCTAAGAGGTTTGACAGTACCAAAATAGAAAAGTATGATGGCAGTACTGATCCGGACAACCATTTGGAACAATTTAAAAATTTCATGATGAACTTTGACGATGATGACAAGCTACTTTGTAGGGAATTCTCCCAATCGTTTACGGGGAGTGCTCTAAAATGGTACAACAACCTGCCTCAGGGTTGTATTAAAGATTTCGATACTTTTTGGGTAGCCTTTCGAAGGCAGTTTGTAGGGAGTAAAGAGCTAAAGGGCAATGGAGACACAATAATCCATTGTTCCCATGAGCCCAATGAGTCCTTGAAAGAATATATAAGATGTTTTGTGAATACCAAGAATGGGTTGGCTGATTGCTTCGAACAGGTGGCAATAGCATCCCTAAGGCAGGGTTTGAACACATGCAATCTAGCTGATTCAGTGACCATGAAGAAGGCCATGATATGGGGAGGGTTGCTGAATCAGGTTGGAAAAAAAAACGTTGATGAAACAAAGAAAACCAGGGTGCACAGGCAGGTGAAGTCTACCCCGGTGGCACCAAATCCCAATCAGAATCAGTCCGGGAACAAAGCAAGAGAGACCGGACAGGGGCATGGTAGGGCAAAAGCTCAGTCTCAGCCAGCTGCTCCTGCTCAAAGCCAGCAATCCAGAAACAAGAGAGGGCCATGGGTCCAACCGAAGTGGTTCGCAGAATTGAAAGAAAGTGTGGCCACCATTTTTGATAAAACAAAGGACGAGGTGCATTATCGGAGACTAGCCACATTGCAGTCTCCCAGAGAGCATCGCAATAACTCTTTTTGCCAATTTCACAATGATATTGGTCATACCAC
Source organism: Limnanthes douglasii subsp. nivea (assembly GCA_036936605.1). Taxonomy (NCBI): domain Eukaryota; kingdom Viridiplantae; phylum Streptophyta; class Magnoliopsida; order Brassicales; family Limnanthaceae; genus Limnanthes; species Limnanthes douglasii. The sequence continues at coordinate 263,035,879 of JAUPFV010000001.1, forward strand.
TGATGACTGAATAGCATTGAAGCAGGAATTTCAGAACTTGATTGAGAGGGGAAAGCTGGGGGCTTACATCAAAAGAAGAGGAGGTAACAGGCCTGACAACACTCACCGGGTTGGTCCAAGTAATGCTGCTCCGGAGGAAACCATGGTTATAATTGAAAGGTTTGACGTGGAATCTGAATACTTGGATCCTGATCCAACTCGAAACAAATTGGGTACAATTGAGGAATGTTCTAGGTCGGTCTCCGGACTTATTAAGTTTTTTGAGTCACTTACAATTTTCGGAGGGGACACTATGACAGCTCCTACTGCTTCTTCGAGGAAGAGGCACGTTCATACTTTAGCATCCCAGCTAGAAGGAGGCATGGCTTCCTATCACTCACAAATTTCATTCCCCTTCATTGTTTTTAATGATGATTTAAGAGATATTGTTGGCCCTCATGAGGATGTTGTTGTCATAGGAGCATCTATTGGGGGCAACGACATAAGACGAATTTTGGTGGATACTGGAAGCTCAGCCAATATCCTTTTCCTAGCTACATACAAGAGAATGAAAAATCCAGCTGTAATTCAGAGTTCGGACAGATCAATTGTGGTCTTTACAGGCAGCTCAGCAGATGTGATCGGTGAGTTCGAAGAGGAAGTTCTATTGGGCAAGGGCCCTTTCAAGAAAATGGTCAGAATACTCTTTATTGTGGTGGATTGTCCCACTTGCTATAATGCTATTCTAGGGAGGTCTTGGCTCTCTAGGATGCATACAGTGGCTTCAACAGTCCACCAGTGCTTGAAATATGATGTTCAGGGACAGGTTGGAGTCGTCCGGAGCAGCCAAAAGGTTGCAAGGGAATGTTATGCTACCGCCCTGGCTCCTCGAACGCTGGGGACAGTCCCTATTAACGAACAATAGCAGTTTGAGGGCCTTTCTGGGGGTGAGGGTGAAATTGATGACCCCAGAGAGACCCCTGGAGTATTGATACCGATCGAAGAAGTAGAAACACACTCTCTGGAAGAAGGAAAAAGTGTCAAGATAGGGTCTAAGATGCCACATGTTTTGAAAGATGAAATGCTAAAGTTTTTAAAGAACCATCAGCACGTTTTTGCTTGGTACAATGCTGATGTTACTGGGGTTCCATCAGAAGTGATATCACATCACCTATCTGTCCGGAGAGACGTAGCACCAGTGGTCCAAAAAAGAAGAGCTTTTTCTAAGGAGAAGGCTGATGTCATTGTGCAAGAGGTTGACAGGCTCACAAAGATGGGGCACATCAAGGAGTCTCAGTATCCTTTATGGACTGCCAATCCGGTTCTGGTAAAAAAGAAAAATGGCAAGTGGCGCATGTGCATTGACTTCACAGATCTCAATAGAGCTTGCCCAAAATATTTATATCTGGTCCCCCGAATTGATCAGTTAGTAGACTCCACCTCTGGGAACAAGCTACTTTCCTTTATGGATGCCTTCTCCGGATACAATTAGATTCAAGTAGATCTGAAGGATCAAGAGCATACCACATTTTTCACTGACAGAGGTCTTCATTGCTACAAGGTAATGCCTTTTGGTTTGAAAAATGCTAGGGCTACTTATCAGAGATTAGTCAACAAGGCATTTGCTGATCAGATTGGAAGAAATATGGAAGTGTACATTGATGACATGATGGTGAAAAGTGTGGATGAGCAGTTGCACTTGTCCGATCTCCAAGAAACTTTTGCCAACTTGGTAAAAGTGAATTTGAAATTAAACCCAGAAAAGTGTGTGTTCGGGGTGCAGTCCGGGAAGTTTCTGGGCTATATTATAAGTGAGCATGGAATACAACCCGACCCGGACCAGCTTAATTCCCTATTTCAAATGGAGCCTCCTCGAAACATTAAAGAAGTACAGCGGTTAACGGGGAGATTAGCTGTTTTAAACAGATTTATCTCAAGGTCTTCGGACAGGTGTGCCCCTTTCTTTCAAACCTTGAAGGGTGCAAAGGGATTCGATTGGAATCCACAGTGTGATGAGGATTTCAATGAGATCAAAAAGCACCTGTCCTCCCCCAAAAATTTGTTTAAGCAAGTTGATGGGGAGACACTCTTCGTATATTTGACAGTTTCAAGTTGTGCCATCAGTGTTGTGTTGGTAAGGGAGGTCAGTGGTCATCCCCATCCTGTGTACTATATCAGCAAAAGTTTGATAGATGCAGAAAGACTTTACTTGAAACTCGAAAAGTTAGCATTGGCCCTGGTAATAGCTGCCAGGAAGATGAGGCCTTATTTCCAGGCTCATCCCATCATCGTCCGGACTTCTTTTCCCCTGAAGAATGTCCTCCAAAAGGCAGACATTTCAAGCAGGATGACTAAGTGGTCAGTAGAATTAGGGGACTTTGACATAGACTTTGCTCCCTGAACAGCAGTCAAGGCCCAAGCTGTGGCAGACTTTTTGGTTGAATTCCACTCCGACAGGGATTCAGATCAAACTACTGATATAAAAGATAAAAAGGTGTGGGTCGTCCGAACAGATGGTGGATATAGTACTATGGGATGTGGTGCAGGGGTGTGTTTAACTTCCCCATATGGAGACAAAATGTACCAGGCTATTTGTTTTGCTTTCAGGGCATCTAATAATGAGTCCGAATACGAAGCAGCTATAGCTGGTTTAAAGTTAGCCTACATTTGTGGGGCTAAGAGGGTCAAGCTACTAAGTGACTCCTAACTTCTTATCCACCATGCCCAAGGCCAATCTGAGGCTAAGAAGGAGCAGCTTGTGAAATATTTACTCCTCCTTAAGAATGAAGCACTCAAGTTTAAAAGTGTTGTTTATGAGCACATTCCCCGGGCAGAAAATGAGCTAGCAGACTCATTAGCAACCATAGCATATACGGAATCATATCCATGGATCCATGTGCTGGAAAGCCCCTCCATTCAACTTAGTAAGGGTAAAAAAGAGGAAATTTTTGAAGTGCAAGAGAAACGACCTCAAGACTGGAGGTTTCCTCTCCTGCAGTATCTCTCCGATGGTGTTGTGCCTCCGGATAAGTCACTAGCCAGAACATTGAAACACAAGGCTCGTGGTTTCATCATATTGAGAGAAGTGTTGTATAAAAAATCTTATAATAAACCTCTACTGCGCTGTTTGGGGGATGAAGAGTCTCAAGTAGTCCTCTCCGAATTGCATGATGGTGAGGGATCAGCCCATTGTGGGTTCAGAGCTTTAACAAGAAGAGTTTTACTGTCCGGTTACTATTGGCCATCTATCATGAAAGATGCTAAGGAATTGGTAAGAAGGTGTGACCCATGCCAGAGGTACAGCAATGAAATTCATGTCCCAGTCATTCCTTTAGAGTCAATTTCTGAGCCTATTCCTTTTGCTCGATGGGGGTTGGATTTAGTAGGGCCTCTCCTTGTGGCGTCCGGAGGACGCAAAACTATAATTGTGGCCATAGACTAATTTTCAAAGTGGATTGAAGCAGCCCCTCTAGCAGGAACAACATCAAAATCTGTTATAAAATTCATTCTATCCAACATCTGTTGCAGATTTGGTGTCCCACAAAAGATAACAACAGACAATGGGCCACAGTTCGACAATAGGGAAATGGAAAGTTTTTGTGCCTCAAGGGGTATACAACATTGTTTTTCTTCACTTTTCCATCCACAAGCAAATGGGCAAGTTGAAGTGGCTAATAGGACTATACTGTCCGGTTTAAAGAAGAATTTGGAAGGGGCTGCTGGGAAGTGGCCTAGTTATCTACAAGAGGTCTTGTGGGCCTACCGGACAACACCTGGGGCTGCAACACAAGAATCACCCTTTGCTTTGGTCTATAGGATGGATGCAGTAGCTCCCATAGAAGCAACTCTCCCATCATTTCGTGTTCACAACTTCTCCGAACATGCTAACGAGGTGGCAATCAGAGGTCAACTTGATTTGATAAAAGAAAGACGAGTTAAAGCTCACCTTAGAGTTGCACACTATCAGGGCTTGATAAGAAGCAGGTTTGCTTCCAGAGTTAAAAGAAGAGATTTCCAACCGGGGGACAAGGTATTGAGGAAGGTCTTCTTACACACTAAAGAAAAGTTGTTCGGGAAGCTGGCCCCATCTTGGGAGGGCCCGTATATGGTTGTTGAGAGAATTAAACCTGGAACATATTGGTTGGAAGACAAAGATGGAAGAGTTTTGACCCATCCTTGGAATATCGAGCATCTCTGGATGTACTTGGAATAGCATTTGTGTAAATATTTACTTGTTTAAACATCCATGTAAATATTTTGGGGCATACTCTTTCCTCCCTGGTGGCTCGGGGAGGTTTTTGATGAGGTGTCCGGGCTTTTTGAATGAAATTCGATGCCTTCTTAAAAAATTTCCAAGTGTTTTAAACTTTGTTCTTTGTCACACTATCCGGATTGAAATAACTAGGGGCTATTTAAACTCTAGTCGGAGAACTTAAACACTCTCACAGTAAAATAACTAAAGGCTATTTAAACTCAAGCCATCAAAATTGGAACAAACAATGAAAGAAGATGAGCTTTGTGCAAAACAGAAACATTCATTGAAATAACTTAAAATGTCTTGGCCTTCCAAGGACTTTTGAATTGTCAAAAGTAAGAACAAAAAAAGCCTATCCGGTTAGATACCTGACACAATTACAAAGAAGAATGCCTTATCCTTCCAAGGACTTTAGTCTGAATAAAAAGTAAACAAAGTAAATCATAAGTTAAGGTTGAGCCTTTGAAGATGGCTCACCTTCATCTACCTTCTTTCCCTTAGGATCGTTTTTCTTTTCGTCTGGGCTCTCCCCGGTATGTTCTTCATCATCGGATGTAGAAGCACTAGAGTAACCATGCAAATCTCCATTAGCCATTGTATGATACGGGAGATCGTCGGACTCAACATGATGCCATAAGTCCCCTAGGTTCCTCTTGGGAAACTTCTCGTGGAAGAGTAGAACCATGTCAGACCTCACCTTGGCGTACATTTCCTCCTGGTTGTCGATCATTCTGGTAGCATAAGCATTGATCTTGGCTTGGATCTTGGCCTCCTGCTCCTGTAGCAAAGTAGTTTTCTCCTCGGCAGCCTTGGACACTGTATTTTCAAGGGCAATCTTGTCGTTGGTCAAGTTGGAGATGATTTGGTCTTTGGCCTTGGATTCTCCATTTGAGGTAGCAAGGTCTTTCTCCAGACCAGACAGTTTCTCTCAGAGGTCTTTAATGGTTTCCTCTAAAGTGGCGACTTTTGTGGTGCTTGCCTGTTGGTTTCTCTTCAGCTCCTCGGTTTCTTCCTTTAACATGGCAGCATTGGAGGTGGCAGTGCAAAGGTCTTCAGACAGCTTCTCCTTGTCAGACTTAAGGTCTTTAATGACGTCTGCCTGATTCCGAACTTGTCTCTCCAACACAAGTACAGGCTGCACGTTGCTTAACAAGGAATGGGCTATAGCATCCCTTTCACTAGAAACAATAAAGGTCTTACCATTAAAAGTGACCGTGTTGGAGCTGCTCGGAGGAAGGTAAGGCCCTGCAAAGTCATCTCTGGGGAGATTGAGGAAGTATTCACCAAGCTCACCAAGACCGGTGATGTCTACTCCATCGATGTTGATATCTCCCCCCTCAACCTCATCGGTGTGAAAGTCACCTGGAATCTCCTCAGCATGTGTTGGGTCTGTAGGATCAGCTTGGACAGAAGGCTCCGGAGCCCGGAGAGAAAGCTCGTCTCCCTTAGATGTCTTCTTTTTCTTGGCCTCTCGGTCTGCGCCTTCGCTTTCCTGTTACGATTTCTCTTGGAAGCCCTTGGAGGTTTTGGGAGGTTCGCTTCCTGCCTTTCCGTCTCTTGCTCCACCACTTGCAAGAGAGCAGCATCAATTTGACTCTGGGCTGGCCCCTCCGGATCTGTTGGAGCATCCTTCTCTGCATCAGCAGGGTTAGCACCACCCACCACCTTCTTGCCCTTTTTCTTCTTGCCTTCCATCTTGCTCGGGGCTTTGGCCCGGCCTGACAGGAAGAGTGTCCCATCTAGTTCATGGGTCCTCTTAAGAACAACGTCCGGAGGAGGCTGAGTGGAGAGCTCATCCCAAGTCAAGTCTCTCCGACATGTGGTGTTCCACAAGTGAGACCTTGCAAAGTTGCCATTGGTGAAAGCAGCGCGGAGTCGATTCCCCCATTTCTCAGCAGCCCAGGCATTAATCTTGCCACAAGTAGCCTGCCCGGCTTTCTGATAGTCATTGAACTCCTTGGGTAGCACTGCCAAGGAAAAAGTGAGACCCATTAGTTCGAACTACTTTTAAGAAAAAAAAAGAGAAGAGAAACAAAAGAATAAAGTAGAAGACTTACAATCACTCCTCCACCTGCTTCTGAGGAGGCTTGGGTTCTCTCCGGATTTGATCTTCTTGCCGTTCTCCCAGGCACCACTGACGAATAGGAACTGGGTCCTCCAATTCCTCTCTGCCTCCAACAGATCGTCCACAGCCTTGAAGTCATCCCCCATATTGAAATGGTAAAAGGGGATGTGGTGGTTTCTGCAAAGGCTAGCCACTGCAGCGAACTCCTCCATCGGCAGAGGGATCCTGGACAGCCTTGATGCCATGATGCATGACATGAGGGTATACCAAGCGTTGGGGCTCAGTTGGCTCGGACAGATTTTTATCAGATGGAAGTATCTGACAATCTCTGGGTCTAGTGGGAACCTGAGCCCCAAGTTGAATAACTCCGTGAACATGACCACTTCGCTTAACTTGCAATCCATAGGAGTCTCTGGGTGTATAGGAATCCTGATCTTTACATTTTCTGGTATGCCCCACTTCGTACGCATCCTGCCCAGCTCAGCAGTGTGGATGAATGCATAGTTGATTTTTTGTAAGGAGAGGAGGTAATTAACGCTGACCTTGTGAAAACAAGGCCCCACTTTTCCTTCTAGGCTCTCCGGCAGATCCGGATGCCTCAAATACAATTTATCCTTGCCCTTGTCCTTCTTGGCAACTATCTCTTTACTCGTCTGACCGGAGGGCTCAGACTCGAATGGGGCCTCTTCAATAGAGTCCTCTATCACTTCCTCCATAATTTTTGAAGGGATTTCAGCAGCTGTAGTGGGGGGAGGGTTCAAATTTGACTCAGCCTTGTCTCCGGACTGATGGGCCTCAGTGCCCCTTTGATTTCTGCTCTCCGGTAGAGTATCTGAAACAGAAGTTTCTTGTTGAAGACTTGGATTGGAGCCCTCCGGTCCGGACAGCGTGTCCTTGGGGGCTCTAATAGGCACCTCTGACCCGGTGCTGCTGTCTTTTGCCCCCTACTTAGAGGGAGTGTTTTTAGACCCTTGGCCTTTAACCAACCGACCTTTCCTCCTATCGACTAGCTTCTCAGGAGAGTGCTCCGTATCCGATCCCATTGCTATGAAGGGAGAGGGTTTTTTAAGGCTAGTGGCTGTAACTCCTGGCTCGACAGCAGGCTCCGATTCCTGAACTGAGGAACCAGAGATTATGGGGGAGAGGTTGGTTTGAAATAGTTTTCTAGGCTTAGTGCCTTTGGAAGAAGAAGAGCCTCGATCTGACTCAGTAGCAGAGGTGATTGGTCTGTCAACAGGCGAGGAGGGTAACCCTACTGCAATCCGTCTTTCTCTTTCGACTTTTTGAGCTTTCTCTAACTCAGAAAGGTTGAGCCACCCGCCTTTGACAAGAGATTTCCTCGCTGTAAACATAAACTATCGAACTCAGTTTTTACTTTAGAGAGAGAAAGCTTTGAGAGATTTTGCAGAGTAAATTTGAAGAAGATGGTAAAACAGTAGAAAGTAAGTTTGTATTTATAGTAAATCTGAAAAAGGAAGTTGATTCCTAGGAGAATTCGAAAAGATTGGTAATGATTAAAAGACGGCGTTGATGTCACCACCTTTAATTAAGAGGTTGCTTTTCGAAGAAGGTGGGTTCGAAATTCAAGGTGAAAAAACGGCTGAAGCAACCAATCAGAGAGTGACACGTGTCCCACGAACTCTAGCAAAAACCGTTTTGAATTCGTGAAGCTTTATCTGTCAGGATAAACACATAGCCCAAATTGACCGACCTGTCCGGATTAAAACTACCCCTGATGTCGGACTGTTTTTCAGGTCTTTGACAAGAGTATTTGCACAAACACCTAAAAAGGGGCTCCTGATGAGTCCGAATACTGCATGTTCCCCGGACAAGGACAGATCGGTCCAAGGCCTCCGGACCGGACAAATCACTTCGAACGCACTCACCATAGGACTGTTCGAACTATGAAAAAAGTACTAAAAAACCTAAACACTACTTGACTAAGCTACTTGCTCTCTTACTTAGAGCTCATGGGTCTTTGAACATGACCCGGGTCCATTAAACATGACCCGAAAGCCCATAAGGGCCCAAACATCAGGGTATAAATACCCAACCACCTGCATTAAGTGTGGGTAATGAGAATTAACTGCTACCAGCCAGCTTAATTATCTCTCTACTCTCTACTCTAAACTCTTAACACCCACATACTACTATAAAACACCAATCAAATTACGAGCCTACCCTCAGGCGATAATTATCCACACCACACCCTAGTTTTCTTCGTTTCATCAACATTGATATGATTTCCGACTTGATTCAGCAAACCTCCCCAAGTCATGGCTTTCTTCCTGGTTACTGAATCAGCCAAATTTCCAGGGTTCAGGCCATGTCTCAAGGATGCTATTGCTACCTGTTCGAAGCAATCAGCCAATCCATTTTTGGTGTTTACAAAACGACTTATGTATTCCTTTAATGACTCGTTTGGCTCTTGGGCACAATGGATTATTGTATCCCCATTGCCCTTCAAATCTTTACTCCCAACAAACTGCCTTCGAAAGGCCACCCAAAAGGTATCAAAATTCTTGATGCAGCACTGAGGTAGGCTCTTATACCACTTCAGAGCACTCCCTGTAAAGGATTGGGAGAATGCTCTACAGAGTAACTTGTCGTCGTCATCAAAGTTCATCATGAAGTTCTTAAATTGCTCCAAATGTTTGTCCGGATCAATACTTCCATCGTACTTTTCCATTTTAGTGCTATCAAACCTCTTAGGGAGGTTCCCGGACAGAATCTTGGAAGATAATGGAGATTGTCTCCAATTCCTACCACGACTGAACACATTATCCTCACTGGGAGTTACAAAGATACCTGGTTCGTCATGGAAGGCAAAGGGATCCATCAACATCCGGTCTACATGTCTCCGGCTGTGAGATGATCATTTGCCTATATGCTTCTTCAATTTCCCATGTATATCCCTTTTCTTTGAATATTTCTTAATCAACTTTTGCTTCTTTTTGGATCGGCCCTCATCACTGCTGGAGGACAAGGACTCTTCAACCCCTTCCTCACCCGAGTAGCTACCAAAAGATTCTGAGTCTGAGTCAGAACTCTCCACTGGCTTAGACCGGTGAGACTTTTTGGAGCTGGCATGAGTATTTTTGGAACTTACATGAGTCTTTGAAGGCTCATGTTCTCTAGGGTTATCGGTATGATGAGCAACTGATACTTTTGACTTATCCTTCATGCCCATCTTAGCCTTTTCTGCCCTAAGAGCTTCTATCTCTCCCTTTAATCTGTCACACTCCTCGATGGTATACTCATTATTTTCACCCACCACTTCAAGCAAGACTGGTGGTACTTCCGAGGCGTCCGGATTCATTCGGACTGATTTTTCCTGCTGGTTTCGAATGCTTGATTCAGGCACCCTTCTCTCCTACTGTGGTTGCCAATTTGGTGTGGTTTATTTTTATCTGAGGGTAAATTTGTAATTTTTGTTTAGAGTTTGTGGAAGTTTTGTAAGTATTTAATATTTGAGTAGAGAGTAGAGGGAGAATTAAGCAGCCTGGTTGTATTTAATTTTCATTACCCTCATTTAATGTTGGTGGTTGGGTATTTATACCTTTATGTTTGGGTTTTATGGGCTGCCGGGTCATGTTTAATGGACCCAGGTCAAGTTTAAGGACCCATGAGCTCTTAGTAGGAGAGAAGACAGCTTAGTCAAGAAGTGATTAGGTTTTAAATACTTTAGTCCTTGTTCGAACAGTCAAATGGATGATGGGTTCGAACTGCCCTGTCCGGTTTAGATGGTCTTTGTCCGAACTGTCCCTGTCCGAAGAGGTAACAGAATTCGGACTCATCGAAACCAATTTTACAAGGATTACAAATCAAGTATTACTCATATTAGGCATGACATTTCCATAATATTAGTTTGCAACAAATTAATAAACAATTAAACACATTACTAATGCATTAATTTCAAAAAATACATTTATAGTTATAGTCATCAATTTCATAAATTACAGGTTTATAGTATATTCAGTTTTAAAACTTTGATATTTTAAACGCACAATATTTTTTAATTGATTATGTATTTTCAATTGTTTTATTAAAACGATTAATGTTTTACTACTATTATATTACATGTATTATCCAATTCTTAATTGCATTTTGATGTGTGTGATATTTTTATTGTTTTTTTCAAGAAACCAATCATCACTTCAACTGGCAGCCACAAATGTGTAATTTGAAATAGTGAAATATTTGGTGGTGATTAATCGACACATGTATTTGGCACGTAACCAATATGCATGGGAGGATTTAGAAGATAGCAATATATGCCATATCATTCCCTAAAACATATAAAAAATATGTCTAGTTTGATCAATTGATTAAATGTTTGTTGTGTTTACTACTTATATAACTACTCTTTATGTTTAAACCATGTTGTTAGGTATAAATTGATCATCTACTTAACTATTTGATATGCTTATCAGTTATTAAATTGTTGTTTTATGTTTAAAACATGTAGTTTGGTTAAGATGCCTGATTTTTATGATCCGTGTAAATTTGGCACGAAGTTTCACAGGTCTTGTGTAAATTTAACACAAATTTAGCTGTATTTCTTGTGATTTTTTTGTCATAATACTTGTACATTTATTTTTTGTTAGAAGTTTTTTGTGATACTCCATAAGGACGTTTTACTACCATAAGAGAGTTAATCGATGTTAAACCTGCCGCGGTTCAAGTATTAAAAAATATTGAAGAGACTTTTTTACACTTGTGCGTGATCCATGGGAAATTAAAATCGCTGATTTTTTTATAGAGGTTTTGGGTGATGATCACTGATTAATAAATCATAAAAATAAACATAGAAACACATTTCTACATCTCAGAATGGTTCATAAACAAACTCAAGTACTGTTAAAATTATCAATTATTTCTCTTCTACTATATCATAATTAAAAAATATTTTATTCTTAATTTAATATATAACAATCTACAATTATGTAGGTAGCAAAAAGTTTTTTATTACCGATGATATAATAAATGTCAATGCTCAAAATGTTGACTATTTCACAAATTCAGATATTTTATTTCAAAAAAATGACCAATCCGGATAAAAAAATACAATTGAGTCACTTAAACGCATGGAAGTGAAACATGCGAAAACTCTACAAAAATAATGTTCGAAAAAAGAACACAATATTTAAACAAGCTTGGATCGAGCAGAAACACACTTCATTGATGGTTGTAGCATTTCTTATTGCTATCATGGCTTTTCAAGCAGGAGTCTGCACTCATGTCGGTGTTTGACAAGAAAATATATTATCCAAGTTTATATGATCGATGCCACATATAGCTGGAGAATCCATTGCTGCCTATAACAACCCAAAATGGTATAATGTCTTCATAGCACTAAATACATTTGGTTTCAGTTCATCTATTAGTATTATCTTATTTCTCATAAGTGAATTACCTGAGAAAAACGATTATTTGACTAAATTTTGATGGTTATTACGTGGATTGTTTTTAATTATATGAAACTTTCATATTTGGTATCTATTGTAATTGTAACATCCGGACACGTAAAAAAATTATTATTTCCATATATTTGTTGCCTTTTTTCCTTTATATAAACAAATTTTCTAGAAAAGTTGTTATCTTCATACAATTGATATAAAAATGGAAAGAAGATTATTTCAAGCAGCCGTATAGGGATGCATAATTTATTTGATGGATTTACTTCATGATGATCTTTTAACTTTAGATAAATTTAAACTGTAACTACACAGAAACGCCTCTTCATATCGCTTCAATGTTAGGCCATTCGTCTTTTGTGAATCTAATCCTGAGTCAGAAACCAAAGATTGCATCAAAGCTTGATTCTAGAAACTAATCATCACTTCACTTGGCAGCCACTAAAAATCCGACAATGCCTCTTAGTCAAGCATGTATTTTGCACGTAACTAAGAGGCATTGTCGGATTTAGATGGTAGCCCTATATGTCATGACATTCCCTAAAACATATAAAAAATATGTCTAGTTTGATCATGTAATTAAATGTTTGTTGTGTTTACTACGAATTTAACTTTTGCTTGATGTTAAAACCATGTAGTTAGGTAAATTGATCATGTAGTTAACTCTTCGACATGCTTATCCGTTATTAAATTTCTACTTTATGTTAAAAACATGTAGTTTGGTTAAGATACAATATTCTCATGAACCGTGCAAATTTGGAACGAAATAGAATGTTTTGTGTAAATTTAACACAAATTTAAGTATTTCTTGCAAAACTTTTGTCATAATACTTGTACCTTTATTTTTTGTTAGATTTTTTTTATCTATAAGTTTTTAGGATAATCTTAATTTAATTTTGGATCCGCCCCTGCCAAGATGGAGGACACCTCTACACGTAGCAGCCATTAAAGGAAATTTTACTACCATAAGAGAGTTAATCTATGCTAAACCTGACGCGGTTCATGTTTTGTCAAATATTGGATAAATGTTTTTACACTTGTGCGTGATCCATGGGCAATTAGAATCATTAAAGTTTTTTATAGAGGTTTGAGGTGATGATCATGAATTAATAAATCATAAAAATGAAAATGGAAACACATTTCTACGTTTCACAATGGTCCATAAACAAACTCAGTTATTGTTAAAATTTTCAATTCTTTCTCTTCTACTATATCGTAATTAACAAATATTATATTGTTACTTTTGTATATAAAAATTTACAATTATGCAGGTAGAAAATATTCTTTTATTACCAATGATATAATAAATTTCAATTCTCAAAATGTAAACGGTTTCACAAATTTAGATATTTTATTTAAAAGAAATGACCAATCCAGAAACAAAAATATAATAAATTTACTTAAACCGATGGGAGTGAAACATGCAAAATCTACAAAAACATTCGAAAAAAAATACAATATCTAAACAAGGGTGGATCAAGCAAAAACACACTTCATTGATGTTTTTAGCATTTATTATTGCTATCATGGCTTTTCAAGCATGAGTCAACCCTCACGACAGTTTTTGGCAAGAAAATATCTTGACCAAGTTTACATCATCGCTGCAACGCATAGCTGGAGAACCCATTGTTGCATATAACATAAAAAATGGTACAATGTCTTCATAGCACTAAATAAATTTGGTTTTAGTTCATCTATTCGTATTATCTTATTTCTCATAAGTGGATTACCTCATAAAAAACGGTTATTTATATATTTTGATGATCATTATGTGGATTTTTGTTAATTCTATGACACTAGCATATTTAGTATCTATAGTAATTATAACATCCACACACGTAATTGTTTTTTATCTTCATATATATGTTTCCTTTGTATTTTATTTAAATAATAAATTGATATAAAAACGGAAAGAATATTATTTCAAGCACCTGTGGAGGAAAGCCTAATTTCCACGATGGATTTACTTCATTATGATCTTTTAACTTTAGATAAATTTCAAATGTAACTACACTACGCCTCTTCATATAGTGTTAATTGTAGGTCATTCGAATTTTGTGAATCTAATCGTCAGTTGGAAACCATAGATGACATCAAAGGTTGATTTGAGAAACCAGTCGTCACTTCACTTAGAAGCCACAAAAGGGTACTTTGAAATAGTGAAAGATTTGTTGGTGATTAATCCGGATATGTATTTGGCATGTAACCAATATGCATGAGCGGCTTTAATGAGTAGTCTTATATGTCATCGAATTTCCTAAAACATATAATAAAATATGTCTAGTTTGATCATACGATTAAATTTGTATTGTGTTTACTACTTATTTAACTGCTTCTTGATGTTTAGACCATGTAGTTAGGTATAAATTGAGCATATAGTTAAATATTTGATATATTTATCAGTTATCGTTTTATGTTTAAAACATATAGTTTGGTTAAGATGTCATATTTCCATGATCCGTGCAAATTTGGAACAAAGTTTCATAGGTTTTGTGTAAATTTAACACAAATTTAGGACAAATGTAGTTGTATTTCTTGCGAATTATTTTTTCATAATACTAGTACATTTTTTTGTTAGATTTTTTTTTATCTATTAGTTTTTTTACATACCCTTAATTTAATCTTGGATCCACCCCTGCGAGGATGAAGGACACCTCTACACATAGCAGCCAATATATGACGTTTTACTTACATAAGAGAGTTAATCGATGTTAAACCTGAAGCAGTTCGAGTTTTGACAAATATTTAAGAAATTGTTTTGCACTTGTGCGTGAACTTTTAGTAATTAGAATCGTTAAAGTTTTTATGGAGGTTTTGGATAATGATCACGGATTAATAAATCATAAAAATAAAGATCGAAATACATTTCTACATCTCACAGTGGTTAGTAAACAAACCCATATATTGTTAAAATTATCAGTTCTTTATCTTCTACTATAATATATTTGACAAATGTTTCATTGTTAATTTTGTATATAAAAATATACAATTACGCACGTAGCAAACTTATTTTATTACAACTGATATATTAAATTTCAATGTTCAAATGTAGACAACTTCATAAATTCAAATATTTTATTTCAAAAAATAAAAAATCTAGATACAAAAATATAATAGAGTCACTTAAACGGATGGGAGGGAAACATATGAAAACTAAAGATTGAATCAAAGCTTGATTCGAGAAACCAATTGTCACTTCACTTGGCAACCACAAAAGGGTAAATAGTGAAAGATTTGATGGTGATTAATCCAGACATGTATTTGGCACGTAACAAAGATGCGTGGGCAGATCTAGAGGGTATCCATATATGCCATGAAATTTCCTATAACATATAAAAAATATTCATCATATAATTAAATGTTTGTTGTGCTTACTACTTGTTTAACTACTGCTTGATGTTTAAACCATGTAGTTATGTATAAATTGATCATGTAGTTAACTATTTGATATGCTTATTAGTTATTAAACTGCTTCTCCATGATTTAAATATGTAGTTTGGTTAAGGTATCATATTCCCATCATCCGTGCAAATTTGGCACAATTTTTTGCGGATTTTGTGTAAATATAGCACAAAGAACAAATTTAGTTGTATTTCTTCCGGTTTTTTATCATAATACCTTTACATGGATGTTTTGTTAGATTATTTTATTTATAATATACCATATTCCCATCATCCGTGCAAATTTGGCACAAAGTTTTGCATATTTTGTGTAAATCTAGCACAAAAAACAAATTTAGCTGTATTTCTACCAAATTTTTTGTCATAATACCTTTACATGGATGGTTTGTTAGATTATTTTATTTATAAGTTTTTTATGTTCATTACATAGATTTAGAAGGTAGCGGTATATTCCCGGGAAATCCTTAAAACATATAAATAAATATATCTAGTTTTATCATATAATTAAATGTTTGTTGTGCTTACGACTTATTTAACTTTTGCTTCATGTTTAAACCATGTAATTAGGTATAAATTGATCAGGTAGTTAACTATTTAATATGTTTATCAGTTATTAAATTGTTTCTTTATGTTGAAAACGTGTAGTTTGGTTAAGATGTCATATTCTCATCATCCGTGCAAATTTGGCACAATGATGCCTACAACATCCAATGATGCCTACAACATCCAAAAGTGGTACAATGTCATCATAGCACTAAATAAAATTGGTTTCGGTTCATCTATTAGTATTATCTTATTTCTCATAAGTGAATTACCTAAAAAAAGTTATTTGTTTAGATTTTGATTGTCATTACGTGGATTGTCGTTAATTCTATGGCACTAGTATATTTGGTATCTATTGTAATTATAACATCTGAACAAACAAAAAATTTGTTATATCCATATATATGTTTCCTTTGTTTTTCCTTTAGCTATATAATTTCTTATAAAAACTGTTATCTCCATGTATATGTTGCCTTTCTTTTTCCTTTAGCTAAATAATGTTTCAGAAAAGTTGTTATCTCCAAAATATTCATATAGAAAATGGAAAGAAAATTATGTGAGGAAAGCATAATTTCGTCGATGGATTTACTTCATGATGATCGTTTAAATTTAGATAGATTTCAACTTTAGTTACACTTAAATTCCTCTTCATATCGCTTCAATGTTAGGTCATTCGTCTTTTGTGAATATAATCCTAAGTCGAAAACTAGAGATGACATCAGAGCTTGATTCGAGAAACCAATCGTCACTTCACTTGGCAACCACAAAAGGGTATGTTGAAATAGTAAAAGATTTGGTGGTGATTAATCGAGACATGTATTTGGCACGTAACAAAGATGCGTGGGCGGATTTAGAGGGTATACATATATGTTATTGAATTCCCTAAAACATATATAAAAAATATGTCTAGTTTGATCATGTAATTAAATGTTTGGTATGCTTACTACTTATTTAACTGTTGTTTGATGTTTAAACCATGTAGTTAGGTATAAATTGATCATGTAGTTAACTAATCGAGACATGTATTTGGCACGTAACTAAGATAACCACACTTATAGATAAAACAGTTAATTTGAAAAATATTTTACAGGTGCCCAAAACAAAATAAAAACTTATTTTATTGTCTATTAACTCACTCTGCATAATCCTGTTTACATTGAATTTTATAACTACGCATGCTTTTTGAAGGGCAAAGCCACGTGTATGGTACTTATTACAAGGAGAACTAAAAATGGACTCTATAAAATAGAAAAACCACATGATTCTAGGTTGTCGAATTCTAGTATAGTTTTTTATCTTATTTTAAAATAATATAACATGCCTAATGTTTTACGTAATTAAATAATTTTATGTGATACTTTCCAATTGAGCAAGTCATATGTTTTAACATGCTCTAGTTTTGATTCTATTTTTCTAAGCAAATTTTAGATATAATTCATTATAACAATTGGGGTCATTTACCAATACAATCACAAACAGATTTCAGATATTACATACACTTCCTAGATGGTCATACCATATATACTTGGCTTTATCCACTAAAATAAAAAAAAAATTGAAGCCTTATCTGCTTTCATACACTTCAAAACATTTGTTGAAAGTCAGTTTGACAGAAAAATTAAGCTCTTACAATCTGACTAAAAGGTGAATTCATGTATTTTGTCCTTATAGCTAAGGAATCATGGATTGTTCTTAGATCATCGTGTCCTTAACTTTTTCCCAAAATGTCATGGCACGGAGAAATCACATGCATATTGTTGAAACATATTTTACACATATTGTTCAATCTAATTTTCCCATGTATGTATTGGCCAGAAGTATTTATAATAACACGTATTAAATAAATGGACTCCTAATAGCTATCTTAAATGATTTTACTCATTATAAGCTCTACAACAGAAAACCTAATTATCTTTTCTTAAAGACCGACAATTAGTTATATACTCTACCCAGTTTAAATTATATTACCACAAGAGTTAAGAATGAGATTTCTAAGCCTAAAACCATATATATTGGGTTCACCTTTATTTCTACAGGATAATCTAAAGAACCTACCGGATACTACAAGGTTTCTCATGCTCCTAAACTTCTTCAAGCAATTATAGCTTAGTATAATGCCTTAATTTAATATCAAACATGGACCTTAGTTCCCTTGACTTCTATAATGAATATTTTTTTGTGTAAATGGATTTATGGAGTTAAGTAAAATCGGGATATTATGTGCAATGCTACAAGGAAATGTTAGTTGCTACGGTGTTTTATCAGACTCCATGAATAGAGTTCTTAGAAATCATTATTCTAGTGATAAAGGATTTTACTATCATGATTGGTTCTAACTCTTGCAGTGTCTAAAATTTTGGTTGTTAGACAGTTAGACATTAATAATACTTTTATAAATGGGGTTATTACTGAGAAAGTCTATATGGCTCAACCTGAAGGGTTTGAGGATCTTATAAAACCTTCTTATATTTCCCAACTATGAAAAGCATTGTAAGGTCTGAAACAAACACCTAGAGCTTGGAATTCTAAGTTAAGAACACCTTGATTCAATGAGGTTTCAAAAAATCTAGAGCATACTGCTTTATGTTATACTATGTCTATAAGGCAGTCATACTAATCATCCTTGTTTATATTGTTGACATTATCGTATAGGTAATAATTCATCTTATATACACAACTTTATTCATAGGCTATATTCCACTTTTGCCTTAAAATACATAGCCACATTGCGTTTATTCTTTGGCATTAAGGTCCACAAGACTCTATTGGGGTTTATCTTACACAGAAAATTATATAAATGATTTGCTTAAGAAAGAAGGTATATCTACCACTAAATAGTGTGCTACTCTAATGTGTGTTGGTAAAACTCTTCCTATATGAGATGGTGACCTCCTCATGCATCCTACAAGATACTGATATATGTTAGGTGTGTTACATTATCTACTTCATACACGGGTTAAGATTGCATTTGATGTCAACAATATTGGCCCACTTCAACAATATCCAATTATAATATATTAGAAATGTGGAAAAATAAATTTGAGATAGGTATCTGGAAATTCTTTCTTCGATTTTCATATTAAGCCTAGTCCTCACATTTATCTCACAGGCTTCACTAATCGTGCCTGGGGTACTTCCCTTGATGATTATCACTTTGTTGGTGATTACTGTATATATTCTTTAGTAAAACCATAAGGTCTTTGTCTTCTAAAAAACATAATGTAATTGCCATATCAAGTACTGAATCAGAATACTGAGCTCTTGAAATTATGTCTGCAAAAATCATATCACTTTGATTTATTTTGATTGAGCTCTCTTTTTGCTCTCTGACATCCTTTTATATGGTGAGATAATTTAGGAGCAAGTTGTTTTACCTATGATCCAATATTACATGCTCCAATAAAGCACGTAGAGTTTTATCTACATTTTATACCAATTTTTTTAAATAACGCTTGACATCAAATGCGTTCCTTTCCATGACCAAATTTACTTTACTCACCAAACCTCTTTTCATTCGTTTTTCTTTTTTCGAGAAAACTCAAGGTCATAGTTTTGCATTTCCATTTGAGGGGAGGAAGTCAGAAATAAGGCTTCACTCAAGAAGCATAATGGTGTGCAATTGATAGAGGAATAAGATGAGACGGGAATTCGAGAGAGAGATATGAGTCCTGGAACAACTAGAGTACTGAAATAACTAAACTAAACTTCAACTTAGTTTCTTGAAATTCAAAGTAATGTGTTTTAGCCAAGTAATAAATACGACTTAATATAATTTTTCATTTAGAGTGTCTCACACCGTCATTTTTCCAATAATGGGATTTTAACCATTCAAGCCCAAATTACTACAGCTTACTAAACAATTTCAATAAGCATAAAGATAAATATTATATAACGGTATATAGGATAAGATTTTATTGTAAAAATCTATTTTTTATATAACAACTTGCTCAACTTATATAAGTGTACAGATGTATTCGTTATAATATTTAGGAAGAAATAACAATATTATGAAATTATTTTTAATCTAAGTTTGTATCAAAGTCGCATTAAAAAAATTATTATTCATCTACAATCATGATTTATATTTGAGAGGAAAAATTATGGTTTTATTAACTTTAACTTGACATAACTACGATTACTTTAAAAGTTTAAAGTTGTGATAATTTTCAAGACTGGAATAAAAAATTAATTTTCAAAATTGGATGATGAAAAAAATCATAGATCGTAAGTTCATTCGTGAGTCTAACAAAAAATATAAGAGTATAAAAAATATATGTTAGGTGAGGCTAAAGTAATTTGAGAACATAATTCTAACGAATACTACATGTGGTCGAAGATAGACATTTGAAGACATGTAGAGCATAAATTGCTTGAATCTCTCTCGAGTCGGAGCTGGGTTGAGACTTAGGTGCAAAGACGTGTATCTAAGGGCAATCTCTTTTGAAGGAAATAAGCATTTTCATGCTAGACCAAAGGTGCATAATGATCCTCTACATCATCGAAGGTGCATGCCATGGTTGTCGTACGGATTCTGAAGATACCTAGAAGCTTATAAAGGAAGCTGAGTCATTAGTGGTCTGAATTGATGTTAAATGCCATCATTTCATAATAGAGCCCTTGATCTAGACGTGATACATGAGACAAATGGTACAAAAAGATGCATATTCTTCCAGTCATACAAGTATCAGTGTCAACCTTATTCGTATGTGATGGTTTACACAGCTAAATGAGAAAATGGATTGGCAAGCGTTATTGTGAGCTAGCAAATTATTGTACACATAATTGATCGTCTATAAATAATAAGAGTTGGTTATAAGAATATTATTATTTGAGGAAACACTTGAGATATTTTGAGGCACGAAGCTAGGAGCTTTCGGTATAGTGACATATAAGATAAATACTTGGAGACATTCTCACATCTATAGTTCTTTTATAAGATGGAAATATTATTTAGTACTTAAGAGAGTCTTCTTATAACTTCATATATTGTGAGGTTTATTTTTGTTTGAGGGTAATTTTGTCCAGAGTTTTGTGGTATTTTAAAGGTATTTAATGTTTGGATAGGGTGTAGAGGGAGAATTGAGCTGCCTGATTGTATTTAGTTTTCATTACCCTCATTAAATGAAAGTGGTTGAGTATTTATACCTTTAATTGTGGGCCACATGGGCTTTCGGGTTGACTTATGGATTCGGGTCGAGTTCAAAGACCCATTAGTTTTAAGCAAGTAGATAATTAGCTTAGTCATGAAGTGATTAAGTTTTTAGTACATTAGTTCAGTCCGGACGGTTCAGTGGGTGGATGTTGTCCGAATTTCCCCTGTCCGGTTTTCATAAAGAGTGACAACAAATTCCGGACTCATCAGTAGCCCCTTTTTTAGGTTGTGTTCGAAGGCCTTTGGCAAGACCTAAAAAATAGCTCAAGTGTAATTATAAATTTGTCTGGACATTTCGAAAATATGTAACGACTTTATCCGGACAGACTGAAACCCTTAGAAGCTGAGCAGTTTCACCAGAGATCGTAGGACACGTGTCCTTCTCTGATTTGCCACACCGGCCGTTTTTCTCCTAGAATAGCGCTCCCACTTGCTTTAAAAACCAACTTCTTCATTTAATTTGAATGACATCAGCGCCGCCTTTAATCATTGCATCTACCCTTTCGAATCCTCCTAGATATCGAAGCATCATCTACCCGATTAGTATAAATCAGTTCACTTTTCACTATTTCATTATCTTCATTATCTCTAATCTCTCAAACTCCAAAGCTTTCATCTCTCAAAAAATCTTTCTTTTGGTGTGAGTTTATGTTCACAGCAAGAAACGCTTTGGTAAAAGGTGGGTGGCTCAATTTGTCAGAGTTGGAAAAGGCTCAAAAGGTTGAACGAGAAAGGCGCATCGTTGCATGCTTCCCTGTTTCCCATGTTAATAAACCAGAAACACCAAGCTCAGAGCCTGATCGGGGTTCTTCTTCAACTAAGAGTGCTAAACCTAGGAGGTTGTTCCAGTCCAACCTTTCACCAATCGTTTCAGGCTCATCGGTCTATGATTCAGATATGGTTGTTGAACCAGGGCAGTCAGTCACAAGCTTTAAGAAACCTTCCCCATTTATTGCTATGGGATCAGATGCTGATATCTCCCCGGAGAAGCTGGTAGATAGATGAAGGGGTCGTCTGGTAAAAGGGCAGGCTGCTGGCACACAACCTAAACCAAAATCCACACCTTTGAAATCTAGGGCAAAAAGTAAAACCACAGGGTCAGAAGAACCCATGAAAACTCCCAAGGACAAGTTGTCCGGTCCGGAGGCAACTAGCTCTAGTCTTCGAAAAGAGACCTCTGAGTCCGAGCCCCAACTGGACTCTAGACCCCAAGAGGGAAAGGATGCTCAACAATCCGGAGGGCCTACTGAGCCAATCACCAGCCCCTCTCTTCCTAGGACAGCTGGCAACCCCTCCATGGTAATGGAGGATGTAATGGAGGATATCATTGAAGAAGCCCCTTTCGAAACTGACGTCTCCGGTCAAACAAGCGAAACTACCATGACTAGGAAGAGCAAAGGCAAAGAAAAAGTATGCTTAAAGCACCCGGACCTGCCGGAGTGCCTTGTGGGAAAGGTGGGACCTTGTTTTCACAAGGTAAATGTTAAATATTTGCTGGCTAAGCAGAAAATCAAGTACGCTTTCATTCACACAGCTGAACTTGGTTGGATAAGGATAAAGTGGGGTATTCCAGAGAATGTCAAATTAAGGATCCCAATCGATCCGGAGACGCCCATGGATTATAAGCTCAACGAAATTGTCTTCTGTACTAAGCTGTTCAAATGGGGACTAAGGTTTCCCTTGGACCCAGAAATAGTCAGATATTTCCATCTGATTAAGCTGTGCCCAAGCCAGCTAAGCCCCAATGCATGGTTCACCCTTATGGCATGTATCATGGCTTCAAGGCTCTCCGGAATTCCTCTTCCGATGGAGCAATTTGCTGTCGTGGCAAGCCTCTGCAGAAATCATCTCATCCCTTTCTATCACTTCAACATGGGTGACAACTACAAGGTGGTGGATGACTTGCTTGAGTCAGATAAAGGCTGGAAGACTCAATTTCTGTTCGTCAGCCGTGCTTGGGAGAATGGGAAGAAAATTAAAGCTGGTGTCAACTCAAGCATGCTCACCAGCAGATGGCGAAGTCATGGTAATAATCCCACCAGATGCTTCTACTTTTACTTAATTTTTTTTTAACTCTTTTTCCTTTTGCTTTTTGGTCGTGCTGCCCAAGGATTTCAACCATTACCTAGAGGTCGGGTAGACTACTTGTGCCAAGCTGAACGCTTGGGCAGCTGAAAAATGGGCAAACTGCTTCCACAACTGCTTTACCGGAGGCAACTTAGCCAGATCCTATCTATGGAATACAACGGACCGGAGGGATCTGTCTTGGGAGGAATTAACTACTCCACCCCCTCCGGGAGTGATCCTCCGGAAGACAGAGGGAAAAGATGGAAAATTGGTCTTGCCGGGCAGAGCTAAAGCCCCAAGCAAGATGAAGGGCAAAAAGGCCAAGGCCAGGCAAGGTGTGGCAGAGGCCAATCCTACTGAGGTGGAAGAATCTATTCCAACAAATACCGAGGGACAAGGTCAATGGCAAATTGATGATTCCTTACTAAAGGTGGTGGAACACGAGAGCACCAAGGAACCTGCTGGGTCTTCAAAGCCTCAAAAGGTCCTCAAAAAGGACAAAAAACGAGGAACAAAAGGTGGAGGCCGGGATGCCAAGAGAAAGAAAACTTTCAAGGGAGATGAGGTTTCTCTCCGGGATCCGGAGCCACTATCTCCCGTTGACCCTACTGATCCTACGAGAGCAGAAGATATCCCTGGTGACTTTCACACTGAAGAGGTTGGAAGAGGGGATATTAGTATTGATGGTGTCGACATTACTAGGCTTGAGGGGATTGGTATTTATTTTGAAAACCTCCCCAGAGATGATTTTGCTGGGCCCTACCACCCTCCAAGTTCTTCGAACACCGTCACATTCAACGGTAAGTCTTTTTCTGTCTCGAGCGAAAGGGATGTCATAATTGTCATTGCTCACTCTATTCTGAGAAATGTCCAGCCAGTGCTTATCTTGGAAAAGCAAGTACGCAATCAGTCAGCCATCATTAACACCCTCAATTCTGACAAAGAGAAACTGTCCAGCAATCTTCTTAGTGCCAACCAAAATACTGAGGTATTGAGGAAAGAGAATGAGGAGTTGAAGAAACGTCAGGAGGAGTTGGCCAACAGGTTAGCCGCTTCGGAAGGATTTGTCAAAGAACTCCAACTAAAGCAATCCGTCCTGGAAAGAGACCTTTTGTCATCAAAAGAGGAGGTGAAGGCCAAAGATAGCACCATTCAGGCCTTGACTAATGACAAGATCTCTCTTGAGAATAAGGTGTCCAAGGCTGATCAAGAAAAGACTGACTTGTTGAGGGATCGGGAGAAAACAATCCAGGCTAGGATGGATGCTTACACCAATGAGGTGATAGATTCTCAGGAGGCAAGGTATGCTGAGGTTAGGTCAGATATGGTTCTACTATTTCATGAAAAATTTCGGAAGAAGACCTTGAGGGATTTATGACAATTCGTGGAGTACGAAGACATTCCTCACCACACCATCTCTGTTGGTGATAAGTACAACTACTCCAGTGAGGACACTAGTGATGAAGAAAAGAAACCGGGGAGAGTCTGGATGATGAGAGTGTGGATGATGACCCAAAGAATAAAAAGCCAAGTGAGGCTGAGCCATCTTCAAAGGCTCAGTCTTAAAGTATCAAATATCTTTTTAATTCTGTTGTGATTGAACCAAAGTCCTTGGATAGCCAAGGCATTTTTTGTAACCGTGTCTGGTCCTTGTCCGGATAAACCTTTCTTGTTTTGACAATTCAAAGTCCTTGGATGGACAAGGTATTTCGTATGTTTTAATGAGTAGTTTTATTTTGTATAACTCCTGCATTGTTTCATGATTTTACTTTTGGTGGCTAATGTTTAAACAGCCCTTAGTTATTTCACAAGTATTTTAAAGTAAAGTGAGAGTGTTTAAATTCTCCGATGACCAATGTTTAAGCAGTCACCACTCCACCAATTTAATCTGGTCTGCTATTGATAAAACATTTCAGAGAAAGCTTTTAATTGAAACACTCCGAATCTTTTAAGAAGGCATCAAATTTTATAAAAAAGCTCGGACACCTCATTAAAACCTCCCCGCGCCACCAGGGTAGGAAAAAGTATGCCCCCAAATATTTACATGAACTGTTAAGCAAGTAAATATTTACATAGTTTCTATTCCAAGTACAACCGGAGGTGTTCAATGTTCCAGGGGTGATTCAAAATCCTTTTATCTTTGTCTTGGAGCCGATATGTCCCAGGCTTAATCTTTTCAATGACCACATAGGGTCCTTCCCAAGTTGGAGCCAAATTATCGAACTGTTTCTCTTTAGTATGTAGGAAAAATTTTCTCAATACCTTATCCCCTGGCTGAAAATCCCTTCTCTTTACTTTAGAAGCAAACCTGCTTCTCATCAAACCTTGGTAGTGTGCAGCTCTAAGGTGAGCATTAACTATTCTTTCTTCTATTAAGTCAAGATGGCCTCTGATTGCCACCTCGTTAGCGTGTTCGGAAAAATTACGAACTCGAAATGAAGGGAGAGTAGCTTCTATGGGAGATATGGCATCCATCCCATATACTAAGGCAAAGGGAGACTCTTGTGTTGCAGCCCCGGGAGTGGTCCGGTAAGCCCACCAAACTTCTTGCAAATAACTAGGCCATTTTCCAGCAGCCCCTTCTAAATTCTTCTTTAGGCCGGACAGTATTGTCCTGTTGGCCACTTCGACCTGACCATTTGCTTGTGGGTGGAAAGGGGAAGAGAAACAATGTTGTATGCCTCCAGAGGCGCAGAAACTCTCCATTTCCTTGTTGTCGAACTGTGGTCCATTGCCTGTTGTTATTTTTTGTGGAATTCCAAATCTGCAACATATATTGGATAAATGACTTTTCTAACAGCCTTTGATGTTGTACCTTCCATTGGAGCTGCTTCGATCCATTTTGAAAAGTAATCAATGGCAACGATTATAGTTATGCGCCCCCCGGATGCCATAGGTAGAGTTCCCACTAAATCCAACCCCCATCGAGCAAAAGGTATTGGCTCAGAAATTAACTCTAAAGGGATGGCCGGGATATGAATTTTATTGCTATACCTCTGGCATAGGTCACACTTTCTTACCAACTCCCTAGCATCTTGCATTATGGAGGGCCAATAGTACCCAGCTAACAAAACTCTTCTTATTAGAGCTCTGAATCCACAATGAGCTTATCCCTCACCATCATGTAACTCGGAGAGCACTATTTGAGACTTGTCGACCCCCAAACATCGTAAGAGGGGTTTATTATCAGACTTCTTATAAAGAATATCTCTTAGGATGACAAAACCACGAGCCTTGTACTTTACTTTTCTTGCTATTGGTTTTTATGGAGGCAAGATGCCATCTGAGAGATATTGAAGGAGAGGAAATCTCCAATCTTGAGGCTGTTTTATCTGTATATCGAAACTTTCTTCTTCCTTACCCAGACTGATTCGAATGGATGGGCACTCAAGCACATGAATCCAAGGGTATGACTTAGTATAGGCTATAGTTGCCAAGGAGTCTGCCAGTATATTTTCTGTTCGGGGAATGTGTTCGTAGATGATGCTTTTAAAATTAAGAGCTATTTCTTTAAGAAGAAGTAAGTACTTAACCAACTTCTCCTTTTTAGCTTCGGATTGACCTTGTGCATGATGGATAAGCAGCTGAGAATCACTCATTAATTTGACCCTTTTGGCTCCACAAATAAGGGCCAATTTCAAACCAACTATAGCAGCATTATATTCGAACTCATTATTAGAAGCCCTGAAAGCAAAACATATAGCTTAGTACATTCTGTCACCGTACGGAGAGGTCAAACATACCCTAGAACCACATCCCATGGTACGTGATCCACCATCAGTCCGGACGACCCAGACTTTTTTGTCTTTCACATCAGTTGTTTGCTTTGTATCCCTATCTGAGTGAAATTCAACTAAGAAATCTGCCACCGCTTGGGCTTTGATTGTTGTCCAAGGGGAAAAATCAATTTCGAAATCTCTCAATTCCACTGACCACTTAGTCATTCTACTTGAAATGTCGGCCTTTTGGAGAACGTTTTTAAAGGGAAAAGACGTCCGGAAAATAATGGGATGAGCCTGAAAATAAGGTCTCATGTTCCTCGCAGCAATCACTAGCGTTTTTCTGCATCAATCAAACTCTTGCTAATGTAATACACCGGGCGGGGATAATTATCTACCTCCCTTACCAATACTGCACTTATGGAAAAACTAGAGACTGCCAAGTATATGAAAAGAGTCTCTCCGTCAACGGGTTCAAACAAAGTCTTGGGGGAGGATAAATGCTTTTTGATTTCATCGAAGGCCTCATCACACTGTGAGGACCAATCAAAATCCTTTGCACCTTTCAAAGTTTGAAAAAACGGGGCACACCTATCGGAAGACCTTGAAATGAATCGATTTAATGCAGCCAACCTCCCAGTCAATCGTTGTACTTCTTTAACATTCTGAGGAGGCTCCACTTGCAGTAGAGCATTAAGTTGGTCTGGGTCAGGCTGTATCCCTTGCTCACTTATTACATACCCCAAGAATTTCCTGGACTTCACTCCAAACACACACTTTTCCGGGTTTATTTTCAAATTTACTTTCACTAAGTTAGCAAAAGTTTCTTAGAGATCTGCCAAGTGTAGCTCTTCGTCCACACTTTTCACCATCATGTCGTCGATGTAAACTTCCATGTTTCTTCCAATTTGACCATAAAAAGCCTTGTTTACCAACCTCTGATAAGTAGCCCCAGCATTTTTAACCCAAATGGCATCACCTTATAACAATGAAGGCCCCTATCAATAACAAACGTAGTATGCTCCTGATCCTTTGGATCCACTTGAATCCGATTATACCCGGAGAAGGCATCCATAAAAGATAGCAGCTTGTTTCCAGATGTGGAATCCACCAACTGATCAATCCGGGGGACTGGGTATAAATCCTTTGGGCAAGCTCTGTTGAGATCTGTAAAATCGATACACATACGCCACTTGCCATTTTTCTTTTTCACCAATACCGGATTGGCTGTCCATAAAGGGTACTGAGACTCCTTTATGTGCCCCATTTTAGTAAGCCTGTCGACCTCTTGAACTATGACATCAGCCTTTTCCTTAGAAAAAACTCTTCTCTTTTGTATCACAGGTGCTATGTCCCTTCGGATGGACAGTTGGTGTGATATAATATCTGCTGGTACTCTGGTAACATTAGCATTGCACCAATCAAAAACATGTTGATGGTCTTTCAGGAATTTTAACATTTTATCCTTTAATTATGATGTCATCTTGGACCCTATTTTGACATTTTTTCCTTCAGCCAAAGAATGTGTTTCAACTTCTTCAATCAGTATTAAAACTGCAGGGGTCTTTTGGGGTCATCAATTTCACCCTCTCCCCCAGAAAGCCCCTCAAACTGCTATTCCTCGTTGATCCGAACTGCCCCCAACGTCCGAGGAGCCAGTGCTGTTGCATAGCACTCTCTTGCTACCTTTTGGCTGCTCCGAACAACTCCCACTTGTCTTTGTACAACATATTTCACACATTGGTGGACTGTTGAGGCCACGACATGCATCCTAGAGAGCCAAGACCTCCCTAGAATAGCGTTATATCAAGTGGGACAATCTACCACGACGAACAGTATTCTAACCATCTTTTTAAAAGGGCCTTTGCCCAATAAGACCTCCTCCTCGAATTCTCCGATCACGTCGGCTGAGATTCCTGTGAAAACAATCGACCTGTTCGAACGTTGAATCACTGCTGGATTTTTCATCTTTTTATAGGAAGTTAAAAAGAGAATATTGGCAGAACTTCCGGTGTCCACCAAAATTCGCCTTATGTCATTGCCCCCGATGGATGCTCCTATGACAACAGCAACTTCATGAGGACCAGCTATATCTCTCAAGTCATCCTCATCAAAAACAATGAAAGGGAATGGAATCTGCGATTGATAGGAAATCATGCCTCCTTCCAGTTGGGTAGCTAAAGTATGAACGTGCCTCTTTCTCGAAGAAGCAGTTGGTGCTGTCATGGTGTCTCCTCCGAAAATTATGAGTGATTTAAAAAAGTTAATAAGCCCGGACACCGTCTTGCAATGTTCCACAATAACACCCACTCTATTCCGGGTTGGATCAGGGTCCAAGTATTCTGACTTTACATCGAACCTCTCGATTATCACCATAGCCCCTTCTCGAGCCGAAGTGCCTGCATTGTTTGGACCAGCCCGATGAGCGTTATCAGGCCTATTTCCACCTCTTCTTTTAATATATGTTCCCAACTTTCCTCTCTCAATCAAATTCTGGACTTCTTGCTTCAAAGCAATACAATCCTCAGTGGTATGGCCAGTATCATTATGATAGTGACATGATCAATTGTTACGGCTCTCCCTAGGAGATTGTAATGCAGTCGGCATTCTATAGTGTACTTCGTCTTTTGTTTTGTCATAAATGGTGGCTACGTTTTCTTTCAACTCAGCAAACCACTCCGGTTGAACCCAAGGCCCTCGTTTATTTCTAGATTGTTGACTCTGGGCTGGTGCAGCTGACTGAGACTGAGCTTTGGCTCTGTTATGACTTTGCCCGGCCTCCCTATCCTTGTTTCCGGACTGATTTTGGTTTGGATTTGGTGCAGCCGGATCAGACCTCACCTGCATGTGCACCCTAGTTTTATTTGTTTCGTCCACATTAATCTGCTTTCCAACTTGATTCAGCAGACCTCCCCATGTCATGGCCTTTTTCTGGTTACTGAATCAGCCAAGTTTCCAGGGTTTAAACCCTGCCTCAGAGAAGCTATTGCTAGTTCGAAGCAATCAGCTAATCCATTTTTGGTGTTTACAAAGCAACTTATGTATTCTTTTAGAGATTCGTTCAGTTCTTGGGCACAATGGATAATTATGTCTCTATTGCCCTTTACCTCTTTACTTCTAACAAACTGTCTTTGAAAAGCCACCCAAAAAGTATCGAAATTTCTGATGCAGCCTTGTGGCAAACTGTTGTACCACTTCAGAGCACTCCCCGTAAACGACTGGGAGAATGCTCTACAAAGAAACTTGTCATCATCATCAAAATTCATCATGAAATTTTTGAACTGTTCCAAGTGGTTATCCGGGTCTTTACTGTCATCGTATTTTTCCATTTTTGTACTGTCAAACCTCTTAGGGAGGTTTCCAGACAGGATCTTAGAGGACAATGGAGATTGTCTCCAATTCCGTCCACGACTGAAAACGGTATCCTCATTAGGAGTTGCAAAGATACCTGGTTCATCATGGGAGGCGAAAGGATCCATCACCATCTGATCTACGTGTCTCCGGCTATGAGACGACCCTTTGCCTATATGCCTCTTTAACTTTCCATGCCTATCCCTTTTTCTTGAGTACTTTTTTACTAACTTTTGTTTCTTTTTCGAACGGCCTTCATCACTGTTGGATGACAGGGATTCATCGACTTCATCTTCGCCTGAGGAGCTGTTGGAAGATTCTGAGTCTGAATCAGAGCTCTCCACCGGTTTAGACCGGTGAGACTTTTTTGAGCTAGCATGAGTCTTTTTCGTGCTCATATGGGTTTTTGAGGGCTCATGCTCCCTTGGATTGTCAGTATGATGAACTGACACCTTAGACTTTTCTTTTGTGCCCATCTCTGCCCTCTTGGCAGCCCTCAGAGCTTCTATTTCAACTTTTAACCTATCTCGCTCCTCAATGGTATATTCATCATTTTCTCCCACCACTTCGGCCAAATCTGGTGGTACTTCCTGCACGTCCGGATTCATCCGAACTAGTTTTTCCTGATGGTTTTGAATGCTAGATTCAGGCACTGTCATCCTCCCACTATGGTCGCCAATTTGGTGAGGTTTGTTTTTGTTTGAGGGTAATTTGTCCAGAGTTTTGTGGTATTTTAAAGGTATTTAATGTTTGGATAGGATGTAGAGGGAGAATTGAGCTGCCTGGTTGTATTTAATTTTCATTACCCTCATTAAATGAAAGTGGTTGGGTATTTATACCCTTAATTGTGGGTCACATGGGCTTTCGGGTTGACTTATGGATTTGGGTCGAGTTCAAAGGCCCATTACTTTTAAGCAAGTAGATAATTAGCTTAGTCATGAAGTGATTAAGTTTTTAGTACATTAGTTTAGTCCAGACGGTTCAGTGGGTGGATGTTGTCCGAATTTCCCATGTCCGGTTTTCATAAAGAGTGACAACAAATTCCGGACTCATCAATATATATAAAATTTATGTTTGTTGCCTCTAGAAGTAGGATTTTTGCACAATCCAAACCATGATAAATATGTCTTGTTTGTGGGCTTAGGTTTAGATTTTAGTTATTTTCTTGCTTTGTTGTTTTGGGTGAATAACTACTATTTGGGTACGAGCTAAAATTACATGGCTTATTGTTTCTTATCATAACTCCAATATTATCACCAAACAGGTTGCAGGTGGAGGGGTTGAGTTTCGGTTAGCACTATCCGAGCTTTCGTTATTGTTGGATCTGGGTATGGTTGATTATTTTAAAGCAACAATGCCCTTGTAGGAAGAGTTTCCATAACAAGTTATACGGTATGGATAGATAATCTAGAGCAACACTATGTAGTCTTGAAACAAAAAAAAGGAGAAAGATCATTTCAAATCTTGAGGTTAGAGAGAAGGTTCTCAACAAGGAAAATCCACCAAGATGAGTTCCATGAAATTTAACCTAGAATACTTCAAAAGAGATAATAAATTCAACATATGAAGAATTAAGGTTTGGGTTTTTTTCTAGTACAAAATGGATTAATTGTTGTTTTTAATGAGAAATTTATAGTTAAGGTTGATTCAAAGTATTGTCCAAAGCTCATAATAACCTCATATTAAGCTTACGATGCTAGGAATATATAATTGGCTGGAGGCGATTTACATGAAGAATTCCTTGGAAAAATATTGAATCTCAAGAAACCTATATGATTTCAATAGAATTATTCTTGACTTGAATGCATTTGGTTTCCAGGTGAAGGAAGATGACTATGCTATATTTCTCTTAAATTCTCTATCAAAGATGTATGAGCACTTTGTGGAGACCATATTCT
Source organism: Limnanthes douglasii subsp. nivea (assembly GCA_036936605.1). Classification (NCBI taxonomy): domain Eukaryota; kingdom Viridiplantae; phylum Streptophyta; class Magnoliopsida; order Brassicales; family Limnanthaceae; genus Limnanthes; species Limnanthes douglasii. The sequence goes on from JAUPFV010000001.1 coordinate 263,067,726, forward strand.
ATGGAAAAGATTCCCTTATGATAGCGTAAGTGAAGAATGACTTGAACTAGAAAGATCTTCAACGGAAGACGATTTCAAAGGGCGATTGTGAAGGTCTCGGACTTAGTGTGAAGGGAATACCATGAAGAAGAGATTTAATCAAGAGAATATGAAACGCATGTTCAAAGTCCAAGGGGCTTGCAACGGGTTCTAAAGTGAGATGTTTGTTATTCAAGAAGAAATACATATCACTAGGAACTACCTAAATAGAATAAATAGAAATAAATATCCAAAATCCATACCAAAGATGTTGCAATGGTTTAGGAAAACTATGAGTACGCTGATGGTTTAATGGTTTGTACTTTGAGGTACATTGACGAATTAGTGTTGGATTCAAGTACATAATTCCACTTAAATTTTAAAAAACATTTGTTTGAAGGTGAAAAATTCATCCTCGAGAATAAAATATCTTATCCAGTCAAATGAGTGGGAACTATTCGGTTTAAGTTGTCTACAAGACTTGAGAGATTGATTAACAACGTGAGGTATGTGCTCGAAATTAAACATAAACTTTTTTCTATTTTCATATTAGATGATGAAGGATTTATTTATAAGGGTGGAGACAACATATATAGGTTTTTGCAAAGCTTAATTGTTGTTATGAAAGCGTACAAGGCTAATGGTGTGCTAGTTCTCAAGGGCTCTGTGGTGGTAAGGAGGGTGTCAACTTTGGAGAAAGATTCAATCAAGTTTTGTCACCTAAGTCTTGGCCATGTGATTGAGAAATTCCTTATGAAACTAAGAAAATAAGGGTTTTTTGGAAGGTAGCACAGCTCATAAGTTAAGCTTTTCTGAAATTTATACGATACATAAGAGAAAGAGGGTAAATTTTCAGCCTAATAGTCATACAGCCAACAGACTGCTTGAGTATGTTCATTCGTGATATTTGGAGTCCGACACGAGAACCTAATATAAATGGTGCAAGGTTCTTCATGTTCTTGATTGATAACTATTCCAGGTTAGTATGGGTTATACTTTTAAGACAGCGGATGAAGCATTTAATGTTTTTAAGAACTAAAAGAATTAGGTGTATGATTCAAACAGTTGGAATGAGCCAAAGGTTCTAGAGAGAAGCTGTGAATATGGATGTGTTTATTATCAACATGAGTCCATCTACGACACTGAAGTTTCTTTGCCCTCAAAAATCCTGAATTTAAAAGAAATATCACCTTTAATATTTGATAGTGTTCGGATGTGTTACATACACACGTATGAAGCAAGATAAGCTTTGGCAGAGAGTACTAAAATATTTTTTCTTTGACTATCTAGAATAAGTAAAAGTATATATGTTGTGGTGCCTTGAACCTAGACGTTAGAAGGTTGTGATAAGAAGGGGCATGGTTTTCAATAAGAAGGACATGCTATTGAAGAAGATAGTGGAGACCTAACTTAATACTACCGAGAAGATATTTAGAATTGATGATGGGTCTGATTTAAAGAGTGAAGCTAGGCATGTTTATGTCAATATAATTTAGAACCTAGTCCAACTTTGGATCATGCATAGGAAGTTCAATCGTTATATGAATCCTATGATATCCGAGGGTTTGAGGTTCCAGGGACTTTGGATGATCAGACTGGAGAGCAACATAGGTCTAGCAGTTCTCAATTGGCGATAGATAGAGCATAGACCAAGAATACCTCATCAACGGTATGATTATGTTGGTGTTATTGGTTATTCTTTATCTAGATGTTCTTGAACCCTAAAGATATCGCAATAGAAATAACAATTATAAGAGAGCAACATAGGTCTAGCAGTTCTCAATTGGGGAGAGATAGAGCATAGACCAAGAATACCTCATCAACGGTAGGATTATGTTGGTGTTATTGGTTATTCTTTATCTAGATGTTCTTGAACCCTAAAGTTATTACAATAGAAAAATTATAAAAAGAATGGCTTACGACCATAAGAGAAGAACTGAGATCTTTCAAGAAGATGGACACATGGATTCTTGTGAAACATTCAAAAATTTAGAAGTTTATTAGGATTATATAGACATTCAAGAATAATCAAGGTATTCAAGGGGTGAGTTATTCAAATACAAATATAAACTCGTGACTAAGGGCTTTACGTAAAATGAAGGTGTTGAGTTCAATCAAATATTTTCACTATGTGAAATAAACCTCAATTAGATCTATAATGTGAGTGCTTCTAGATTTGATCTGGATCTAGATTAAATGGATGTTACTATTGTCTTCCTGCTGGAGAATTTGAATAGAAAATTTACACATGTAAGCCAAAAAGATTTGAAGAATGGAAGAAAATAGATGTGTATTTGTTAAAGATACCTCTATATGGGTTGAAACACTCGCGGAGGGAATGGAATAAAATATTTAACTTTTTATGAAGTTCATTAAGTATGTCGGAAGCTGTTATGGAAATTCTTCTATTATAATGAGAAAACACACATGGATAAAAACCTTATTTATATTACATGTGAATGATTTCCTAATAGTTGGAAAATATAGAAATATGATTATGACTATGAATACTCAACCTAAGTGGGAGTTTGAAATAAAATATACGGGGAAGGCTAACATTATACTTGGTATTGAGATCAAGAGAACAAACTGAATGGATATTTATTCTTACCTCAGCAAGAATACATACACAAGGTCTTTTGGAAGTTTTGCGTGTCCGAAACTAAAGAATGGGAACTTTCGTTAGTACCCAATTCAAATTTAATGTCACTCAAGTACCAACTGAAGCAGCCAATAAGAAGTACATTCAATAGATACCTTATTTCGATGTTATTGGTAGTATAATGTATGTTTTGATTTGCACGAGACCTGATATTTCCTACGATGTAAGTGTTTCAACCAGATTCATATCAAAATCTGATGAAACCCCATTGACATACACTCGAGCGGCTCATCAGATACTTGAAGGGTTCGACTGAAGTTGGTTTGTGTTATAATCAGAAGGATACGGTTCATATAATGTTGAGAGGATATGTAGGTAATGATTATGCGAATTGTCTTAACACAAGGAAGTCTATTTTAGGTTATCTTTTATAGTGCTTGGAGAAATGGTTAGCTGAAAACACACAAAAGTTTGTTTAATTGTATCTACGGAAGCGGGATATATGGTTGTTGGGGAATTCATGAACGAAACTATTTAGAAGAAGATATTGTTGAGTGAAATCACTAGTATAGAGTTGTGATTATGTTCTATGATAATATTATTTCTCCTCATTTAATGAATAATCGGAAGTTCTATGAGACATCAAAACATGTAGATTTCAAGTTGCACTTCATCTAAGATGTGGTGGAGAGGGAATAAATGAATGTGACTTGAGCATCTGAAAATTCTGATGCTCTAACCAAGGTATTATTGGTTTTAAAGTTCACAAATTGCATGAGACTTGGGCAAGTCTGGGATGCGGGTGAACTGGTCTTTAGATATTAGAACATCGTATGCAACGGATGCTGGAGTTATTATAAGCCTAGGTGGAGAATTATTAAGTGTACGCTAAAAATAACTTGAACACATATTTCTACTGTGGACTACATGTGGCCGAAGATGGACAACTAAAGATATGCAAAGTAATCTCTTGGATAGGAAATCGTGCTCCGATTTCTCCCATGCCGATTTTGATCACTCTGCCATATAGATCGGCGGTCTACACTTTTTTCAGAGATTTTTGGAATACAAAATAACCCTTTATAGCTATCGTCGTTTCCTTTTCAAGAGACATCAAATCTAACTCTGTCAACAACACCCTTCTTTTCTGAATCTAGTATGTCTCTTACGCATATATAACCTTCTTTATCGGATTATAGATCTATTAAACTTTATTAGCTTTATAACTTTTTATATTATTGGTTTTGACAGATCTAGGAGTTTATAAGGAATTGAATATCCGTCATGTCTCCTACTAACGGTACATTTATATAACTGAAGTAGATTAGAAATAAGTTTTAGGAATTTTGATTTTGTTATTGTAATTGGTTTATTGTTTCAGTAGTGAAATCAGACTTTGACTATTAGGATTAGTTTTGCTTAAGTAGAGAATAGGTTGGTAGAAAAAAAAAACAAAAACAAAAAAAATGGCTAGTTTCTAGAGAGAGAAGCTCCTCTCTAGAAACCTCCTCCACCTTCTGCCGATCATTTTTTCCGGAGCAAAGAAGTGTCCAAGCTTCTTCTTCCCCGTCTCTCCTCATCACAAGCAATTCTTGCCTGTGATGGGGAGGCTAAACCCGACCACCCTTTCGCCTACCTCACTCGGCATTTACCACTCCCCTTTTCCCCAGATAGCAGTGCTCATGATTTTTCGGAAGCCGCGAGAAGTAAATGATCGTCTGGATTCTCGAAAATCTGCCCTCTTGCTGCATTATTTCTTGTTCCCAAGTGAGGTTAACGCCGTTAACGGCAACTCCTCTTAGTGGTTACAGACCTTGCCTCTCTCCCTCTCTCTTCTCCTCGGCCAACGTGGCATTAAACTCGCCCGCATATCGAGCGTCAAATTGTTCTTTATGCTCATTGGCCCTCTGCTTAATTCTATTTGCAGACTCTCCCCTCTCTCTCCTTTAACCAATAAACCACCCCCTCCCCGCATTAATTTCACATTTAATGCTTACCCTTTGCTCACACGCTAAACATTCACCCTTCTACTCTTCCCTTCACTCAAGAACCTATCCCTCTCCCTCGATAAATGCCCAACCCGCCTGCCTCCTCATCATCCTCTACCATTCTCTCAACCTCTCGACTCCCTCTGTCACCCTCTCTCCCCCCCCCCCCTCTCTATCCTTTCTCTCCTCCATCACCATGGTGGAAACCAAAACCCAGAGGTCAAACAAACGCAACTCCTCCACTCTCCCTCCAAACAGAAAAATCACCCCCCGTTTCAATAAACGGCGCGACACCTGCTCTTCCTCCTCTGGAAGCTCCCGCCCAAGAAGTCATAAAACCACTATATCCCTTCAAACCACTCCGTCCTCTCCCCCAACCATCAATGTCTCTTCCACAAACTCCATGCTTGGCCTTTCACTCTCCATCCACTCCTCTCTGCCACCATCATTCACTAAAAGCCCGAACAGTGCTCTCTCGGACGAGCACCACCGAGACATGGAGATCTCTCCGCTCTCCTTGTCCCCTCCAGTCATGCATGTCATCTCCGATGATGAAGAAGACCCATTGGCTCAAGAGGAGCAGCTCCAAGACATCTTCAAGCGAAATGAACACCTTATCCAAGCTATATCATACATCAACTCGTCTGTTGTGCCCTTCGATGTCCCTCAAGTGTCCGCCTCTGTCACTCAGTATCCCAACGTCATCTCCCCTGAGTCCTCATCCAGAAGGAGTCTTCAACATGGAAGTGGCTCGGCCACCATATCGGGCCTTAGCATACAAATCGATAAAGAGATTCCTCCTCCCCTTCTCACCGGAACCCCGTACCCCTCTTCCACCCCTATGACATCGGTCTCCTCGTTCTCTCCTAACCATGCAGCTTCTTTATCCCCTCCCCAAATCCCCATGCAGACAGACCCAAAACCTATTTCTCAAAATGCCCTCTCTCCCATTTTTACCCCCACCACCATGCATGCAAACCCTATACCTTCCTCTTAGACTGGAAACCCGTATCACGTGTCTAGCAAGTATCTTTTTAACCCAAACCTTAACGTTATCGCCCCTAGATCCTTCACAGCCAACCCCACTCCTTCTAACATCCTCGCTACTGTTGTCCAAACCCTCCAAAACTACTCCTTCCAGCAGACTTACCTAGCCTTAACATCCCCTCTGTTCTCCTTTTCTGGCTCCACTGTCATTCACACCTCTAGCCTATCTACCAGCTCAGACTCAACCACTCGCCTAAACCCAATCCCTGCTCCTCATTTTTTTCCAGAATCATTTCCTGGTCGTAATAGTAAAGGCTACGCAATCTCGTGTTACCCGAAAGCTTACCGTCCAGTTGTCTTCAAACCTGTCGCCCATGTCTCCCTTGCCCAAAGCCAACCTGTCCAAGATCAAACCCTGAACCCAAAAGTGACTCAGCCCTCAGCCTTCCACTCCTAGGCTAATGTTGCTGTTACTGACCAAGAGCCAAAGAACCTGATGGCTATCAAGAAAACAGACGATGTCCTCTTCAAAAATGGCACCCTTATCTTCCCCGGGGACGCTCTCACTGGGGGTCTTGAGGAATGGAACAAATGCCTTTCGGGTTACTTTCTTTCCAAGCGAAAAGCCACTTCGCATATTCAGTTCCTCGCAAATCAGATCTTGGGCTCCATGGGTCTTCAAAAATGCAAGCCCACACCGTCAGGACACTACTTCTTCTGCTTCTCGTCGGCTGATACTGCGACGGATGTGCTCGAGAGAGCCCCTGGTTCTTTAGCCATCCAGTCTTCCTAAAGAGATGGGCACCCATGGAGAAACTGCAGAAAAAGGCTCTCAAAGCCATCCCCTGTGGGTCAAATTTCATGGCATACCGCATGAACTCTGGTCTGAAAAGGGGCTCAGCATCCTTGGAAGCTCTCTCGGGACCCCACTGTATGTCGGCAGTCAGACTGCTAGCCGCACCCGCCTAAGCTATGCCCGCATATGTATCATCATGCAAGCCTCTGCACCCTTCCCCTCCTCCTTAACTATTGGCTGCCTCGGGAAGAAGCATGTAATACAGGTTGAATATCAAGGATTGTCGACTGTCTGCACCCGCTGCTCATCTTATGGACATGCTTCAGCTTCCTGCCCACAACCTGTTGAGCCTACTTCTGCTGCTGAATCAATCCCTCGAAGGGCAGGAAAAGATCCAATGCCGGACTTGCCTGACGCTGCCCTCACTGTCTCAGTTGGTAGCGACTCCTCTCCAAGCTACGAAAATCTGCACCCCCTGACTACCCGGAATGGCTGGACCAAAAGCCAAATAAGAACCAGCTTCAGCTCTGCAGCAGCCCAGATAGGTCTGAGCAGCAGAGCAGAATCGTCGGCCGATATCAAGTCTCCTGGAATCTCACAAGGTCATATTAGTGTTACTATTTCCGTGAATGGGGCTCAGCCCTGGATGTTTAAGTGTTTTTTATATCCCTTTATCTTCTGTTATTACTTTAAATGAAACTTGCTTGCTGGAATGTTCGCGGTCTTAATGATCCCGTTCGTCAAAAGGATGTTCGGGACTTTGTTTTTTTGAATAGTATTAACTTGATATGCCTGCTAGAAACTAAGGTAAAATCGAACAATGTTAGCTTGATCATGCAAAGCATGCTCTCGTGGTGGCACTACGTCACTAACCATCATAACCGTCACTATGGCCGTATTTGGCTTGCATGGAACCCTAGTGTGTTCCATGTCAACCTATTTTTTCTTCGGATCAAATTTTGTATTGTCTCATAACTTGGACCTCCACCAAAAACTATTTTCACTCCTCGTTTATGTATGGCTTTAATGGCCCGCCTTACCGAGCCCCGTTTTGGAATGACCTCTCCTCCTTAGCCTCCAACCTCCCTCAGGCCCCTTGGGCCGTCTTAGGTGACTTCAATACCATTCGAAGCCCCGTAGAAAGAACCAGTTCTGACCCTAGATGGAACAGCTCCATCGCAGATTTTAATGACTGTTGTCGCAACTGTAACCTTGACGACCTTCGTACCTCAGGTTTTCAATTTTCTTGGTTCAATCACCAAATTGACAACCCCATCTCCTCTAGGATTGACAGAGATTTAGTTAACGACCGCTGGGATAATCCATTCCCTAACTCTTTCACTCATTTGGACCCCCCCCCCCCAAGGACCTCGGACCACACCCCGATAATCCTTCACCTTATCACTCTGATTACCCCTAAGCCCAAACCTTTTAAATTATTCTCTATGTGGATCCTCCACCCGGAGTTCCTTAACATTATGGCCAGTAGTTGGGCCTCTCCGAGCTCATCAAAACCGATGTAAAATATCTGTGATAAGCTTGATCGGCTCGCCCCTAAGCTGGACCTATTAAATAAGAGAGAATTTAATGACATCAACAATAGAGTTGAAAAGGCCCAGGCCAACCTTGAGCTGGCCTCTAATTACTCGGACCCGAGTTTAATTAAGAAGGAGAGAGAGGCGGCCAACAGCTATATCTTTTATAGTTGGACGGAGGAATCTTTTCTCAAGCAAAAATCCAGGGAAACCTGGCTCAAGCTGGGCGATAAAAACATCAAATTTTTCCCACAATTATATAAGAGCCTGCAGCAAGATCCTTTCTGTCATCACACCGGATGGCCAGGTAAGCTCTAGTCCTTGAAAAATCTCGGACATCTATCTTGATCATTTTAAAATCCGTCTAAGAACGCCGAGCCCGAATAACTACCCTGGCCTGGATAGAATTAGATCCCTCATCACCAATAAGGTCTCCCAGACTGACAAAGCCGAAATGTCCAAACCGATTTCGGATGAGGAAATCAAGGACGCCCTCTTCGACATTTATAGTGATAAATCCCATGGGCCTGATAGGTTCAGCGCGGGATTCTTTAAATCCTGTTGGGCCATTGTGGGCCCTGATATCTATTCAGTTGTTAAGAATTTTTTCATCGAGGGTAAGATGAACCCTGAATGGAACAAAACCCTTAAGAATGATAACCCTTCCTCCCCCTCCGACTACAGACCCATCTCTTGCTGCAATGTTATGTACAAAATCATCTCGAAAATCTTGGCCAACAGAATTAAACCCTCCCTATCCTACCTTATTGACCCGTCCCAGTCTGCTTTTGTTCAGGGCCGTTCAATTAGCGATAACATCCTCTTTTCCCAGGACCTTATGCACGGCTACCATACTAACTGTAAAGGCCCTCGTTGCAACCTCAAGATAGACCTTATGAAAGCTTTTGACAACGTCCGTTGGGAGCTAGTTCTTGATGCCCTCTTTTCCATGGACTTCCCCATAGAAATGATTAGCTGGATCATTCATTGCATCACCACCCCCTCATTTGCTATTTGTATTAACGGAAACCCACCAGCTTCTTTGCTGGGGAGAGAGGTCTTAGACAAGGGGACCCCCTCTCTCCCTACATATTCGTCATTGTGATGCAGGTATTATCTCGCATTCTTCTGGAAAATAGCCAGAATCCAAGTTTTGGCTTTCATTCGAAATATCACTCGCTAAAGATTATTAATCTTTGCTTTGCGGACGAAATATGATTTTATGTCGAGCAAATGTTCCCTCAGCCGCTCTCATCCAGGAAGGCCTTAAGGAGTTTGCCGCGATCTCGGGTCTAAACCTCAACCCGGAAAAAAGCCAGATTTTCCTATCATGAACCTCCCCTTCGGTAAAAGGAGCCATCATCGACATTATGGGCTTCAGTGAAGGCCACCTTCCGGTCCGCTACATGGGTGTTCCCCTGATCACCTCCAGACTCAGCTACAACGATTGTCGCCCCCTATTCGATAAGGTCCTTAGTCGTATCAACTATTGGACATCGAAGCATCTCTCGTATGCGGGCCGCCTCCCACTCATAAAATTTGTTCTCTTTGCTAGCCAAGTCTACTGGTCCTCCATCTTCATCCTTCCGGTCAGGGTCCTCAACGAGCTATCTCAACTCCTTAGAAGATTCCTCTGGTCGGGGTCAGAGATGAAAGTATCGGGGGCCAAAGTTTCTTGGGCCAAGCTCACCTTGCCCAAAGAGGAGGGCGGCCTTGGGATCCCAAACCTAAACATTTGGAATCAGGCGGCCGCCCTTAAAAGTTTTTGGTCCATCCTAACAAGGAACCCGAGCTCTATATGGACCAGATGGACTATTGCGGAAAAGATAAAAAAAACAAAAATTTCTGGACAATGGCCATCCCGCCTAACGCTAGCTGGGGTTGGAGGAAAATTCTGAAGCTCAGACCTTGCACAGCCGACCTTTACTCTGTCAAAATTGGGGATGGTCGCGACACTTCAATCGGGCACGTCCTTAGTTATTCCCTCATTCCTTAATCAAATGCTTCGGGAGCGGAATCGCTAACATAACTCGCCTCAGAAACATCTCTCACGTATCCGACCTTAACATAAATGGATCCTGGCAATGGCCCCTCAATACCAGAGCCCTGAACAGACGTTTCCTTTCTCATTTGATGAAGATTCGAGCAGCCCTCACCACTCTCCCTCCTCCTTGCAATGCTGAAGACATTTTCCTCTAGACTCCCAACAAGTCAAAACCAGCCATCACCATCAGCAGCATGTACGCCGCCATTAGACCCTCTGGCTCCAAAGTGGCTTGGGGCCCTCACGTATGGAATAAATACTCTATTCCGCGCCACTCCTTCATCTCTTTGATGGCAGTCCAAAACAAGCTATCCACCATAGATAAACTCATTAGTTGGGGACTTGACTCCCCGCATGATTGTGTTTTATGCTCTGAAAATCTGGACACCCTCGACCATATCCTCAACTCATGTCCGTACTCCTCCTGCATCTGGGACAACATCTACAGGAAACTTCAAATTGACATGTCCCTCCGAACCTGGAACGATTGACTTGAAAATGCATGTCAATGGGATTCAAGTCCTCGCGCTCTCTTATGGAAGACTGCTTTTTGTGCCACCATTTATCATATTTGGAGAGAACGAAACACTCGAATATACAACAAATCCACATCGCCAAACTCGTGCATTGCCCACCGAATTCTGTCGGATCTCCGATATCGACTACATGGAACCAGAATCAATTTTCCAATATGACTCCTTCGCTCTATTGTAAAAGCTAGCTTTCTTTTAAAATTTACTTCTAAACCTCTTTAGCACTATATTTTATCCATCTTTTTACTTCATTTTGGATTCTTCTATTTCGATATTGAAGAAAATATTATGAAAAAACATTTGGTCTAAGAAGTACTTGTTGAATTAAATTTGTGTTTCATTCAAGATATTTGTGAATCCTTATACCAGTATGTAAAGTTTCAATTTGAATGTAAAAACTATACAGCTACTGCAGAATATTTGTATTTAACACATTAGTTTGTGCACTGGTAGTGAAAAACGTTGATTGCGTTATGTCGTAAGCTTGGCTCTGACATATTAATTGGAAACATAGATATTGCACTCCAAGAAATTAACTTCCAGAAACAAATAAGTGATTCTAAGGTTTTTGTCATGTCCAAATGTAAATTTTTGTTCATAATTTTTTGAGTTAATGTTTACTAATTGGTTATTATTATTGAATCAGAATTTCGTATCACAAATAAACCAAGTACATAATAGCATATGCTTAATGCACCCGAATCTTTATATTTTATTTAACCATGAAAATGAACAGACACTGATTATTGACCTTTTTACTCAAGATAAGTAGTGATGCGGAATATAAAAACCAAAACGTTTAGTAATTACTTTTAAAGAGAATTTTAATATTCTATAGAATTTAAAAGTCGCAACTATTTTCGGAGTTATTTGTTGTGCGTTTTAATAAGTCAGGAAACTTAGAGTATTTTGAAGTTACTGTAAGCTGTAGAAGTTTTTATTATCCTTTATAAAATAAGTCTATGGTCATTTTGTATCACGCATCTGAATTTGAAAAATAAAGAAAAGTCGTAGTCATATCTTGTGAAAGGAAAATTAGACGTAAAAGTCTTGAGTCTGAAGCTCTAAACTAGGCGCGAAGATTTGAGTGTGAAGCTCGTCGCAGTGGCTTCAAACCCTATATATCTTATCTAGTATTGTGCTGTATAAATTTTGGTATCTGAGTCCAGACGGCTAGTTCTCATATACCGACCCAAAACATTATTCCTTATGCCCAATTATAGACACATAAATTACTCAAATTCTAAAAAATTTAAGCAATCAAACTACACAAATGTAAGAATATGTTGGCCAACTAGCCCAAATACTTGCGAGAGTAAGCCAACGACTTATAACACTAGAAGTTCAAAATGTTGAAGATGAAATTATCTTTGGAGGTATAAGGATAATGATAAAACAAAAATCCATAGGGATAAATTGATAAAAAAAATACAAACATAAAGGAACGAATGATGAGATCGGTGAAGGTAGAATCATCCGATTTTTCTCGAACATCTAAGATCCAAGGCCTTTCTCAATTGGTTATCAAATGGATCATTTTTTTAATGTCATGATATATGCAACGATCGTCGTATCGGATTTGAGAAATGGAAGCTCGTGGGGAAAGTGATATCATTTGAAAAATTGAGCAAAACTTATTATTATTTTCGCAACATATTTGTACGTAATTATGCAACTTGACCACAATTGTTTTTCTGCAACCAAATTACATGTATTTTCGCACCCGAAACACAATTTTTTTTTATTATTATTTGAAAAAAAATACAAAAAACACGTATTTTTACAACTACAAAAAAGTTAGTTGTTTTATATCCAATTAACACTTATTTTCAAAACCAAAAGCCTTATTTCCGTAACCATTTTCTTCTTATCTTCACAACACATTTGCACATAATTACGTAACTGGACAAAATTTTATATTTTACTATCAAATTACACTTATTTTCGCACGCGCAACACAATCTAGTTTTATTTATATATTTAAAAATAGTTTTACCAACACAAAAATGCACATATTGTTTCAACTACAAAAACGTTAGTTGTTTCATACCTCATTAACACTTATTTTCATAAAAACAAGTTATGTTTTGGTTTTTCATCCGACCATACTTATTTCGCAACCAAAAGTCATATTTACACAACCATTTTCTTCTTATTTTTGCAATACATTTTCTTTTCTTTCTTTTTTCGGAGGGAAACACACATGTGCATTATTGGTCAGCCGAGAAAGCGTATGTAGAGGGACTCGAACTCATGACCTTTTGGTCACACGAATGCCATACTCAACCAACTCGGCTACCCCCTTTGGGGCTGCAATACATTTTCATGTAATTACACAACTAATTATAATTTTTTTTTCTAGACTTATTTTGCAACCCAAATACATGTAATTTCACAACCAAAAAATACATAAAAATATCCAAAAATATCTTTAATTAATCTACTTTTATTAGTCTTAAAAACCAATAATATTTTTGAATTTTTTTAGAGTTGTAGTTTGAAAATAGTTACGAGTGTATATTGGTATTAACAAAAAATCCATGTAGTTATCACTACTTTAGTTTTAAAACCAAATGGTTAGCTGTACTTTATCAAACTTTGGATGGTTATTGGAAATATTTTTTATGTTTAGTGGTTATTTGTAGATTACCATTAAAAAGTAAAATTATTAGTAAGTATTTTTACGAGATTGCATAAAAATACTATGGTTCAAGTTATTTTTACCCAAAATTGAGTTTAAGTCTACGTATTTACAAGTTCATCAGAAATTGACATATATTTGGGTAAGTTATAGGTAATCATCCGGGTAAAAATTACCGATAACCACGTGGATTTTAAAATTTACTAAAAATCACTTACAAAATAAATTATTCCGGCAATATCCCTGAAACACACAAACATACAAACTTAAACAATTAATTATTTTTAACCTTGAAAACTCTATATCTTTCAAACCATAACTTCATTTTTTTTCCAAAAACACGTATATTTTTATTTTTAAAGGCGAATAAAATGAAATCCATGAGTGATATTTTTGGAGATTTTGTTTTTTTTATTTTCACAACTAAATTACAATAATTTTGCAATTTGAACGCCATTATTTTTTCTAAACTTATTTTCACTACTAGATTTCACGTATTTTTGTAACTGAAAAAAAGTTATTGTTTTGATGTGAGCTAAAAAAATAAATACAGTCTCTCATGTATACCAACTAACGTGAAATAGTTCATCGTGTTCACTTTTATATTAAAACTATCATCTATATTTCAACACTATTGTATTTTAGTCCTCGTGTATGCTATTAACCATAATTAAAAATGAAGCTTTTTTAAACATGAGGGGTTATTTGGTAACACTGAAAAATATGGGGTACTAGTTGGTGACATTGGTAAACATGGGAAACTAAAAATGTAACATTGTTTAAACATATGGAACGGTTTAGTATAAAAGCGAACATAGGGGATTTTTGCGTGGCAATTAGTATACACGGGGGATTATAGTTATTTTTTAGCCATATACTGTGAAACTTTTTAGACGCGTGCTCAACTGCGTATGTGTCTCAGTTTTCAAAAATATATTTTCATTAATATAATTTACTTGAGCATAAGCATCCAAACTCTATAAGTAAACAAAAATAACAAATATGGGACTCGAACATAATTTGTAAATTAATATAAGTTGTGAAAATGTTAGTCAAGAAGTACGGTTAGCGTCTGACCCATGGTTAGGATCCCTTAATATGATTCTTAAGCTCGGCTATCTCATGTTTCTATGCAAAGCTAATGAAAATAAAGTTATTCTTCTAAAAAATCAAATCTAAAGATCATCAATAACTTTGTGGTGATTCCCGATGATAATGTAACAAAAATAAAATTGAGTGTTCGTCGAAAAGTTTGAACCTAACACCAAATATTTTGTGTTGAAGGAAATATTTTCTAAACCAACATCGATTATAGTTCATACGGATACCAGAGTCTTCCAAGTATCCATTTTAGTTAATCTTGGACATATATCCGTAATTTCAAAGAATCTCAAAATATTGAGGTGAATGGTGAGCTGAAACTCACAGTCAAAGACATCGGTGTATAAGACACTTTGGTAGAAAGAGCTAAGACTGAAATCTCCCTATAGACGAGAAGACAAGCCTTCATCTTATCATGAATGCCTCATTTTAGCCAAAGACTTTCTAGTAGCACGGGCTATATGCATTTGATGGCTAAAAACATGGCAAGTCCCCTATATTTGTAATTTATTTCACGTTAGTCCTCATCCTTCACTTGTGTAATAAATGGGTCTCCAACGTTATAATAAGATGCAACAAACCATACATTTTTTACCTCAACCTTGTTTTTATCCATTTTTTCCCTTTGACCTTCCACATAGGACGCTGACATTAACCTGGACGCGGTAAATAATTAAAAAAATCATAATTATTATTTAAATAGTTTTATTATCCAATCTGACCCACCTAATAGTCCAACTCATTCAATAACCCAATATGGTCCAGCTAATAACCCAACACACTCAATAACTCGATCTAATCCATCAATAACCAACCCATTATAATTTAAAAAAATCTTAATTAATTTTAATGAGTTGCAATCTCTATTATTGAGCTAATATTATTGTTAGTATTGTATTCATATATACACCATCAACATATTTACTCGTAAGTGTTGTGCGATTATATAATTTATTGAACAATTTTAGTTTATAGGTTGACATTCGTGCCTCATTTTGGATTTAAGAAAATAAAAAAAAATATTTACTTTCAAATAATAATATGAGATATAAGGACTAAATTCAATGAATGTCGTTATTATAATTTAGATCGCTCTTATAACTTATATAGTTGAGCAACAACTAATATTGTTTTAAAAATCAAGTCCCGAAATCCCAAAAATCTTCAATCTATTTTTTACAGACCGATAGTTTGATTAACAAGAAACTCTCCTCTCACGATCGTTTGTTGAGGTTGTTAATCGTCAGAATATATTCCTCGTCTATTGGAGTTTGTATGAATTCATGTTCTCTTTCATTCTATTTTTATTGAAACTCTTCACTATAACCTTTGATCCCTTTGATAATCCCCAACATAAAGCAACTTTTGAAGAATAATGAAGATAAATTCATATTTTTGTATTTTAAAAACTAAGAGTATTATAACATACATACTTGTGATGAAATTGCTTTGTTTTTCAAAAAAAATGGATTTAATGGTTGGACTTTGGACCACCAACATTGAACCACATGCATTTCTAGGTCCACCTAGTGGTGAGTAAGCACTTACATGGTCCAATCTGAAAGATCATTATAATATATTATGTATAGTCTTATCATAATCAGGATTCAAAATTGCTATGTCATTAATTTATACCTGATTAATGTATATTCGTGTTTTTATAGAAGATTTGATGAGGTTTGATTTTGCTTTAGTAAATTGCTAAGGAAGAATTCTAGAGAGAGAAAATGCTAGAGAGTTTTTAGAGAGAGAAAAAACAAGTAAAAATGAGTTTCAAATTAAAAGTGTCCAACCCATTTATTAGAATAGTCTGGTTTTTTATATAGAGGAGCCAAGACTTAGTTTCAAACTAAATCTGTTACAAAAATGAACTATTTTCCGTTTAGTCCTTATAAATTATACAAAGTCACAAATATCCTCTAAAATTTACATCAGTCACAAATTAAGGACAAAACTTACATTAATTACAATTAAATCCTTAAATTTATATTATTTACAAATTAATCCTTAAAACTTTATTTCCATATCAGAAGATAAGATGTGTTTATCCATTTTTACAAACACTCGTATTTTTGGCTAAGTGCAACCAAAATTTTAGAGAGTAAAAAATCTCAAATATAATCTCACAAGCCAAAATTTTGGAGAGTAAATAATTGAAAATATAATTTGGAGTAAATATTTTAATTAAAATAGATTGGGTTATCAAGTGGATTTGATGAACTTGGTTATTAAATGGACCTAATTTTGAATTATTGAGTGGATTGTGTATTAGATGAGCTAGATCGGGTTGATGGATTATTAAGTGGACCAGATTGGATAATAAAACTATTTAAATATTAAATATTAATTTTTTAATTATTGATGTAAAATGCTGAAATGAATGATCAAAGGGTAACAATCGATAAAAAAGGACTCGGGCAAAAAAAAGGACTTTGTTGTATTTCTTATAACATTAAGGGTTTGTTTATTACACAAGTGGAGGTTGTGGACTAACGTGAAAAAAACATTCGTAAGCATGGGATTTGCCATGTTTTTTAGCCTGCATTTTATACATTAAGGATTAGGAAACGAGACAATATCAAGGTTCATGACTATAATCTCTAAAGTCTTGGTAGGTTGAGTTTCCGGCCTCGTGCTCAGATGGTTTAGCCTCAACATTGGGACTAAGAGTGGTGCGTGTTATCCTCTTAGAAGAGGGTGCTGAATATTTAGATTAATAGACCAATTCATGTTGAGGAGTCAGTAGTTCATCGACATTCGATACAACTTTAGCATACTGGATATGGGACTCCTTATGGGTGTTAAACTACGAGGGTTAATCACAGAGAGTATGAATTTTATTTTAGACATGAATGCGTCAGAGTGCATGTCAACCTTGGTAAAAGCTACCATAAATGTCTTATCATCCTCTTTATTTACAGAAACGGGAGAAATTACTCGAGCCTGCTTTAGTATCTCCCTCGATAGCATTACACTCTGTACCCTCTTGTAATTTATAGATTTCATTTTGTTTATCTTTTAAAACAGAAATACATATATAAGGTTGCATTAAACAATGGGGACTTATAAGGATAGTGTGCTCATTAAATAAGTAGAAAGAATCTTGTATGCAACCAGAACATCTGTTAGAAGCTCCAATAGGTCGGTAGTATTTGCTAGTGTTTCACTTGTTGCTTGGATGGGTTGGTAGTACTCGACTAAAAATTTGGCAGAGGCATACGACAACTACGTGAGATTAACAAGGGAGTTTGCAGTAATTTATGAAAATAATAGAACTAACTCTCTCAACCATCTTTTAAGTGTTTAGAAGTGAGTAACATCATCCGCGATATTAATAAAATTAATAAGGTATGTAATTTTTTAATTGTTTTATTTACCTCATTAACCGAGAGTTACGATCTAACCATATGAAAGCGTGTGAATGCCAGAAGTTTCTAGTAATTTCAGCTAACAATGAACATAGAATAATGTGAAGTATGCATGTTATTTGCATTGAATAAAACAAATAAGATTACATGTGTTAAAGGGAGGTAGTCTCCAAAATTGCATGATTAGGCTCTTCCAAATGCAAAGAGTTGGGTTCGGTAGCCGAACCCCACAATGAAAGGATTTGAGGTTCGGCTGGAGGAGCTAAATATCATTGTGTAAAAAGTATCTTCAGATTGTTTACGAAACCTCCAAAATGAAAAAATGTGAAAGTATTTGGGGATCATGTTTCAAATATTTGACCATCTTCGAAGCTTGGACAATGTCAAACTAACAATTTCAGTTAATTCACGTGTCAATAACCGTTTTAATTGTTTTACCATGAGAGAACAGTACATGTTTGCATTAGTTTTTCCTCGAAAAATTGTCTTTTTATTCAATAAATGTTTTGGAACAATTATCAATGAAGTAAATTGAAAATATTACCAAGCATAAAAATAACTTTTATGCAATTACAAGCGTATCGGAAGGTCAAGAAAAAAAACGATTTGGCGTTTATAATCATTTTATAAAACTCCACAAAATAAGGAAAGTTGATGAAAACATTATTGACTCAAACTCTGATCCGAATTTGAATCTTGGATCAACCGTGTACAATTAATTGTTAGTTCATATGAGTTAGTTTATATATTTCATATTCAATTATATTCTAAGAGTGTGTTCAAATTCATTAGTGTTTTTTTAATAAGATGATTATTATTTTTCCAATAACTATTAATAAACCAATACACTAAATTTTATATTATATTTTAAAATATATATTGTGATTAACTAATTGAAAAATAGTCAAGCTAAATTCATCCAATTGTGGTAGAATCCCACTCAATGATAAGTTCACCTAAAAATGGTATAACCTCACTCTTTTTTGGACAAAAATATCATTTGTGAGTACATAAGGTGTTTTTTGTTCTTCTAAATCTTACCCTTCATTCAAGAACACATCTCGCTATCTCGTTTCTCTCATTTTATCTTTTGGTCATTCTCTCTCTAAAAGTTCTGGTGACCACCTCTTTCTCCGGAAAACCTTAAGTAACATTTTCCTCATCTGAAAACATTATTTTCCACAAAAACTCGACGCTACACCTCCTCCACCAAGTTGAGTGTTCTTATTTTTCTTTTTAAAATTTGTTAAGTTTTTTTTATTGGATTATTATGTAGTTGATTTTAGGTTTGTGGTTGCTATCTTGGGTTGAACTTCTTCTGAATTCGACTGGTAAGTGTTAAAGTTTGAAAATTAGGATTCAATTTGGGGGCTTTGGATAGCTACGGTGACATTTTAGGTATTAAGGGTCATCTTCATCGTCAAAATCGGGAGGAAGATGACCAACACCAAAGGTGCATGGTGGAATTTTTTTTATTTTTTCATAATATTTTCCGAAATTAATGTGATTTGAATTTGAATTTTTCAGCATTTTAAGCTTCTTTTATTTATGTTTCTTTAGTATTTGTTTGTTATATAATTTAGTTACTAATAAATTTTTATTTGCTTTTTCAGTTTTTTTATTTAACATTTATTAATTATTGGCTCAAGTGGTCCACTAATAGATCGACTTTCAATTTTTTTAATATTGATATATTTATTTTCTGACAATTTATGTATTTGAAATTTATTTAAAATGAATTGTAATAGTTTCGTCTTTCATTCTAAGACAAATTTTATATTACACATTAAACATAATAAAAATATATATTTAAACTTAAATGAATAAAATTGGTTACTTAAAAAAATTAAATCTTATAACAAAATCAATAAAAACACACAATAATGTGATCAATTACAATAAAATTAAAATTGAGACCTTAATCAATACAAAACTTAATCTAAAATAATAATTATATTTAAACTTTAATTAATAAAAACACTAATGATGGATAGATTATAAGAGACGAGATCTTCGTGTCTAAGGCCTCTCTTGGTGTTGATAAGAAATGATAAAATCAGTCCTTGAAAGCAAACTTTATAGTTTTATTAGAAATAAATAAGTTGGATAAACCCCGATAAGGACTTCTTCACCAATGATGCATAGAAGAGAGAGAGGATTTCCTTATTTAAGACTTCTCTTGGTGTTGAAGTATCCAATAGCATTACCATTAATCAACATAGAGATATAAACAGATCTTATTAACTTGCTGATAAGATTGACAAATTTAGTAGAAAAGCCAAAAGATGAAAGCAATTTAATGATGAAAGAATGAGACATTTTATCAAATGCTTTAGACATGTCTAATTGAATCATGATGTTACCAGACTTAGATTTCCTATTGAGGTTATGAACTAGATCTTTAGTTATTAAAATGTTTTCATGGATAGATTTATTTTTAACATAGTCACTTTGAGCTTTAGAGATAATTTTAGGAAGAATGTTTGTAAGCATGCTGTTAATAATCTTAGACATAATGTTGTTAAGTAAAGTATACAAACTAATAGGTCTAAAATTCTTCCAGTTAGTATGGTTAATAGTCTTAGGAATTAAGCACAAACATGTGGTCATGATTCCTTGAGGAATATTATGGCAAATCATGAAGAAGGACATGGTTTGACATAGATCTCTTTTAATTATGTTCCAGTAGGTTTTGAAGAATTAGTTGTTGAAGTCATCAATTCGAGTAGAACTTGAAGTATTCAGACTATTGATTATATCAAAAGTCTCCTCTTCAGAGGAAGGTTGTAAAAGTAAGTTATTATCATCATTAGTAATCAACTTAGGAATGTTGTAAAAGATGTTGTCTTGCATTATGTTGGATTCTTATTCAATTCTTGTGAAAGGTTGATTTGTTAGGAACTCTTTAAATTAAGCTTCAGCTGACATGTCAATGGAGTTGGAATCTAATAGCCATTCATCCTCAACTTTAATGTTATTAATATTGTTTTCTTTCTTTTTTAGACACATACGTATAGTAGGCTTTAGTGTTCCTATCTTCGTCTTTTAACCAATTGCAATAGAATTTTTGTTGCCAGAAACACTCTTCCATTATTTATTATTGAAAGAAGAGAGTATTAGTTTTAGCTAACTCAGATTTAGTTTCTGAATTGTTATACATAGTGAGCTTAATCTCCAGTTTCTTGAAATTTTCTTCAATGACCTGCACTTTAACAAAGATATTACCAAAACATTTTTTATTCCAAACCTTAAGACCTTCCTTAAGTCTTCTCCGCTTATGCCAAAATATGTAGAGAGGATGACCATCTATGCTTTGGTACAGTTGTTTTCCATAAAAGTTAGAAAATCATTATCCAATATCCACATATTTAAGAATTTGAAGCTTTTTTAGTGTTTAATCTATCGTTAGCAATAGTCACACATAAAATAACATGGTCAGAACAAGTTATGGCCATGTGAAGAACCTTAGTTTCATTAAAGAAGTTAGACCAATCAAAGTTATAAAGATCTCTATCCAGGCGCTTTTATTTAGATTTGTTGGACCAAGTAAATTTGGAGCCGGCATAGCCTGCATCGTCCAAATGGAGATCCATGATAACATCATTGGAATCTTCAGTTATGTTGATGCAGAAAGTTGAACAGTCTAATTGATCATCAGTTGTTGAAAGCACATTGAAATCTCATATGATCAGTCATTCTTTAGAATGGATTGATATATTCCAGTGTATTCCAAAGATCTCTCATGTTATATCTTTGACATTTTGCATAAACAACTGTTAGTAAAAAGCTTTTATTTAATCCAGCATAAGAAAGATCAAAATGTAAAATATTGAGAATGATCAAGAAAAAGTTAGTAGAAAATTCCTCATTCCGGAAAAACCATATTTTGTTTGAAGTATTAGCAATAAAGTTCTTAAAACCAATCCTAAAATAATGCTTTCCAAATTCTCTGAACTGACAAGAGGCTCTTGAATGGCAATGAGTTTGATCTTTTGTTTGTGGATGATGGACTTAAGCCTTCTGAGGGAAGGCGTGTTTTTAATTCCTCTTATATTTTAGCTAAGCATCTTGATCATCATTAGTAGAGGAGGTTGATGGTTTGCTACTCCTTGAGAATCTTAAGGATTTTATTATCAGACTGTTAGGTTTTTTCTTTCTTTAAACTTCTTTTAGTTTCATGTTGAGAAATTCTTGGAATCCTTTATCAGTGTCATTTGTTCTAAGGATATGGGAGATACGAAGACTGCCTATATTGGTCTGGTTGGGTGTTACATTACCAGATATCAGATTTTCCTAATCTTGAGAAGTAGATAGATTGTAAGCATACTCCAATGTTTGAATTGCTTCTATAATTTCTTCAGCACCATGGGACTTTATATCTTGAGGTTGAGTATCGGTCTAAATGTTAATATTTGTGTTAATTATAGGCTCGTTGATAGTACTTATAGCTTGTTCATTTTTTGTAGTCAGATTCTCTTTGTGTTGAGTGTCAGCCATTCTCTCGTCCATCTTTTGATCAGGAAATATCACAACAAATTTGAATTTTGGCTGATAAACTCTGTGTTGGTTTGTTGCAGTAGATTTAGATATGTTGTTTCTTTGAGAATCACTTTTTTTTACTTTAGTCTCAACTTTAGACAATTCTTCATTAAGCTGAGTTTTAGCAGTATCTTTCGTACACATGTCATGATTATGGCCAAGATTGAAACATCTATTGCAGTATTTTGGTA
Organism: Limnanthes douglasii subsp. nivea; assembly: GCA_036936605.1. Classification (NCBI taxonomy): domain Eukaryota; kingdom Viridiplantae; phylum Streptophyta; class Magnoliopsida; order Brassicales; family Limnanthaceae; genus Limnanthes; species Limnanthes douglasii. Next base: position 263,090,069 of record JAUPFV010000001.1, read on the forward strand.
AATCTTTGTAGTTGATATTCAACCAGCATCCTTGGTTATCTCCAAAACCTACTCAGACGTGATACTAAAGCTTTTTAGTAACATCCATTTCTACCCAAGCATAACATGCATTATGATATATTCTGCTTTTTCTGGGATAATAAATATTTAAAGGATCTTCAATCGAAGCTGATATATCTTGAATTATACTTTAATTATAGAGATACTCATGAATTTTCTCTATTTAGATCCATATTGGTGTAGTAGGACACTCGTATTTAGGGTATCAGCTTTCTATTTTAAAAGCCTTATTGTTGATTCCATGATAGTCCACACATTTCTAGTCCAGTTTTTGCAAATGTCTTCTTTAATCAAATTCAAGCAGAATATGTTTGTAGTCCCAAACAGAGATGTTATAATCACCTTTGAATTTCATTAATTCAAGAATTGGTTGAGTGGTTTTCTTTTATGCAAACCTTGTGAGAATTTGTCGATTAAAGTATGCTTGGATATAAGGGTTAATTGTTCTTTTGACATTCTCAGAATACTTTAAGGAGATGTGATGAGATTTCTCAACTATATTAATAGGCTTGAAGGCTTGTTGAGTACCAATCTTCGTTACGGTATCACCATAGGATCTTGCTGCTTTATTTGGTGTTGATGATTTAAAGTGTTCTTTTCGGTTTTGCAGGGGATAGCTTGTAGAATGAAGATCGAGAAAATCTTCTTTCGCAAAGACAGAGTTGTTGATATCTTCCATGTTAAGCAGAGCAGGCTCCATGGTGATGAACATCAAACACAGTTGGGAAAAAAGCATAAAAGAACTGAGATGAAGAAAAGCATACTACTATTGATTTTTGGAGTTTTCTTGGAGATAAAAAAAAAACTTATTTTTTCTAGACATAATTATATTTTGACGATTTTTTTTATCGAAATTATGTTGAAGTTTGACCCATTAAAAGATAAATACATTGAAAACCAAAAAAATTAAAATCTTTTGTGTAAAAATATTTCTTGTTCCCATTAAAAGATAAATACATTGAAAACCAAAAAATTTAAAATCTTTTGTGTCAAATATTTCTTGTTCTATGACTAAAAACTGATTAAAAATAAGTTACAATTAAAAAAACTGGGATATTTGTTATAACGTGTTTTATACTCAAAGAATTATCTGTATTTCCTGATCTTGTTATTAAATATTTCTTGGATATACCTGTCAAATGATATTAGTTTCATAACAATGAAAACGTAGAGCGAGGTTAGTATTGTATTGTAAAAAAGAAAGAAAACGGAGCACTAAATCACCTCGTCAACAAACATAACATTATTTGTCCAGTATTTTATTTTGGCATGGTTCTATGACTATAAAAGAAATTCAGAGATCGAGAACAAAAGGTTTACCAAAGTACAAACCAAATCCACAAATACAATTACAATACTAATATGCAATCGGGTTCACAAAAGAACCCTTTCACTCATTTTCCTTTGTTAAGCTGAGCCCTTACTCTCATAGGTAACCCATAGAGCTTAATAAATCCACCAGCATCAGCCTGATCGTAAATTTGTCCGCTTTCGAACGAAGAAATGTCCTCCCTATAAAGACTAAATGGACTTTTCCGGCTCGTAACCGAAACCGACCCTTTATACAACTTAAGAGTCACAGATCCAGTTGTTGTTTCGGTGATTTTCTCCATAAATGCATCCATCGACTCACGAAGTGGGTCGAACCATCTTCCTGCGTATACGAGTTCTGCATACTTGAGAGCCATCGAGTCTTTAACTTGAATTGTCTCTCGGTCAAGAGTTAAAGACTCGAGTTCTTGTACTGCTTTGAAAAGGATTGTTCCTCCAGGTGTCTCGTAGACGCCTCGGCTTTTCATGCCAACTAGGCGATTCTCAACCATATCGACACGGCCAATGCCGTGTTTCCCGCCGATGTCGTTTAGTTCAGAAAGTAAAGTGGCTGGCGAGAGGTTTTTACCGTTTACTGAAACAGGAAGGCCTGAAACAATTCCAATTTCGATGTACCTGTAGAAAGTGAGGGTATATATATGAATTGCAAGTTTGAACATTGAGACACTCAGGTTGTTTTGGTGTCACTGGCAAAGAAATAACTGTGTTGATCTGACATTTTAGGCTTTACAAACTAGTTTTTAAAAGTATGAGATCAAACTCCAAAGAAAAGAACTAAAAGGTTTTTTGGATTTATCTATATAAAACTTGTTGAAAAACAGTTTCTTTTTTTAGCTTTCACTTTATATTATGCATAAAACAATCAACTACACTTTTTAAAAATCTTTATTTTTTGTTTGTTTATTTTTAACTAGTTTTTTAGTTTATAAAGTGGACACCAAAGAACGCTTTATTAACAAAATGTATGGATTGGAAGCTTACTCAGGTTGATTGGGTGCATCTTCTGGATCGGCAGAGATCATGAACATATCTTTCTTTGGCTCGTTTGCTGGGTTTTCCAAAATGTCACCCTTCAAAGTTTCAGACATAAACAATAAGCAAAAGCGCGAATTATAGGTTGCAAAATTTTGTCTTGGATTATTGAATTCAAAATGCCAACTTATCATTTCTAGAAATTATAACTAAAAAATGAAAGTGATGATAATTTTACCTCATGACTCAAGTGCCATAAATTCCTGTCCCTACTGTAAATAGATTTCTTGGTGACTGGAACAGGCACATTATGCTTTTTAGCATATTCAATGGCATCCTCTCTGCCTTGGATTTCCCACTCTCTCCAAGGAGCTACTACATTCAGATCAGGGTTCAAAGCGAAGAACGTGAGCTCAAACCGAACCTGATCATTGCCTTTTCCAGTACAACCATGCGAGACAGCATCAGCTCCCACTTGTTTTGCAGCATCCACCATGGCCTGTCATTAAAAAAACATGGCTTTGAAGAGAGAAAACTGAATATATTATTTGAAACACAAACAGATGCAATAAAATTATAGCATGATTACATATTTTTTAATTAATGAGAACAAATTGGTTATCTTACGATAACAAAAATAGATAAGCTGAATATTCGAAAGAGGCACTGGAAAAAGTAGAGCTGTGTTTGGTTATTGAAAACGTTTTCTGTATTCATAAGTTAAAACCCACACTAGAAGACTGTCATCATTTTCACCAACCAAACCGTCTTCACTTCACATTGGTTAATGTCTTCAATGAAAGTTAAAGCAGAAAAACAGTGAGCCAAACACAGCCTACTACTCTTCTGTGAGCAGATGAAAAACAAAGTATTTTTGATACTGTTCCCAAAATTTCGTTCACATTGGATATAACTAAGGGGAGCTTACTTTTGCAATAACTGGACGAGCCATCGAGGTTCCTAGCAAGTACTTCCGCTCGTAAATAGCCCCAGCTCGCAAACATGGAAATATATACTCTTTTACAAATTCCTCTTTTAAGTCCTTTATGATTAATTGAGAAGCACCACTAGCTTTCGCCTTCTCTTCCAACCCCTCCAATTCTTTTGCACCCTGTCATGTTAGTCTTCGGTGTTAAAGCATCAAGGTAAGAAAAGAGAAAAAAAGTCTTGACAATAGAGGTATTATCAGGTACTAATATTGACATACTTGACCAACATCTGCGGTGAAGCACACAACCTCACAACCATAATTTTCTCTGCAAATTGCAAAAGGAAAACGATTAGACTCACATAGACAAGGATAAAGGTTCCAAAGAGAATGACATAGACAATGAAAACAAAACGAGTTAAGGGGTTGTTCGGTGTACATAGATTATTTGTTTGCAAGCTTATAACCAGAATAACTTGTTTGTTTGAAACAGCTTTTTTGGCTTTAAAGAGCTAGCTTTATCTTTTCACTAGTTCCTTACTCTCTCTATCAAACTTCTACAAATAAATATTTTTGGTTTATGTTCCGTTTCTCATGCCTCCTTTCGGACATCACACTGATGTATCATATTTTACTTAAGAGTAAGCTTTTTTTATGTACCAAACAAATTTTGGAAATAAGTAATGCACCAAACCAGTTATTAAGTATTTGTCTTCCAATGTGTAAAGGATGTATGAGCTATTGTATCAGAATACTGACATGTAACAAAACACAAGGATCATACATACTTTAGCCATGGCACGATAACAGAGGTGTCTAAGCCCCCACTGTAGGCTAGAACGACCTTGTTCAACTTGCCTCGTAGCCCAGCACCTTTAGCAATGGTGGATGTTGCTGCGTCTCTCTCAGTCGATAGAACCGCTCGAATTGCTGCAATATTGATTCGATTGTTTGTCATAACACATCAAACATAGACATGGAGCTTGTTTGGTTTCAATAGGCTTTTAGGATTATCAGCAAAAAACGAGTTAGATAGGCCTAGCGGTCTAGCTTTTTAGCCTTTAAAAAACTAACTCTTGGACTTAAAATAAGATCAAAAGGCCTAAAATCTAGATGCTATGTTTTTAACTTCTTAGACCTTTTAGATTTCTTACCGCTATAATTTTAGTTTCTATGGTTATAAACTACTTCAAATATATAGTCATGGATTTTTGGGGTTTTATATATCAAAATTTGCTCCTTTCAGCTTCAAACAGTACCCATCTCAACTTAAAAGCTAGTTTTTTTATCTATACACCAAACAATCTAGCTATTCCACTAGGTTTCAGCTCACTTTCTTAGTTGCTTGATTTTACCAAGTGTTTTAGCTCAAGGGCATGCACAAAACAACTCCATAGTAAATTGCAATGATATGAACCAGCATTAGGCTCCACAGCAAATGTAATTTATCAAAAGCAAAAACCAAAAAATGAGTAATTAACTTTACCTGGATTCTTATAAGCCCGGGACACAGTTGGATTGTTAGGAACATAAAGCTCACTCTTTTCCATCGCCAACTGCCGATACAAGATCCAAAAACGTCATGAAACCACGAACCATACCCAAATCACCATTATCAACTAGCTTTAATAAACATAGTAAGGTAATTGCAAACACTACCTCCCTGAAAGAAGAAATTTTCCTCGAACAAGACACTTTATCAAGCCATTTCGTAGAATCTGCAAACAGAAACGAGCTTCGATAGATTCCAGTTCAAAACACGAAAACAATCAATAAAGGTAACATTTTTTCGCATCACGAGCGAACACGAGAGCGATACATGCACTTGCGAATCCAGTTCAGCCATTACATAGAGGAATCGGTGTTTTGAAAAGTTAAGGAGATAAAATGCACCTCTTTTTGGAGAATGGAAACCGGTATGGGTTGAATAATAGGGAGATATTGCCTTCAATTGCGCCATTTTTGAGAGACCTCTTAAGAGTTTGTCTGGTCGGAAAGGCGGAGAAAGGTAAAGAGATTTCTTTAGGGTTTAAAGGTTGTAAATAGTTTATTGGGCGCAGTATCCCATTTACCTTTATAATTAGTTTAACGCACCCTATTTTTAAACAGATACTGTAATAAGTTACCAGGAAAAAATTGCAAGTATCCATAACTATTTTGGATGTTCGAGTTCTCCATGTTATGTTACCTAAAAACTATTACCATATTTTTGAAAATTAAAAAAAAAAACATTTACAATCTTTACAATTGATTATATTTTATTTTCAAATTTCTGTATTTTTTAAATTTTAATTTTAAAAAAAATCAAAAAACACACACATTTATATAATTTAAAAATTAACAAAATGAAATTTATAACTAGTATTTTTTAAGAACCTTTTTTTCTCATTCCAATTCGCACATGAAACAGTCCAAAAAATACACAATTTTAGCAACTACAAAAATATCACTTATTTCACGCTCAATTAACACTCATTTTCACAAAAACAAGTTGTATATTGTTTGTTCACACAATTAGATTAAAGTCATATTTACACAATCATTTTCTTCTTCTTTTTACAACACATTCATACATAATTACGCAACTAGAATAAAGTTTTTTCGCATCCCATTTACACGTAATTTTGCATCATTAACACAATAAAAAAAAACAAAAAAAAACACAAAAATGCACACATTTTATTGAATACAAAAAAGTACTTGTTTTTCTCATAAGGAAAATTTCTTCTCAAATCTAAAGCCAAAATAATGTTCAATAAAATGGAAAGAAAATGAATTTGACAATAATAAAGTTTTGTATTCGTGCGTAGTCTCTAAATAAATAGTTAACTCTTTATTTATATTACTTACAATATCCTTTATACCAATCATCATTTTACACGTGTCATAACGGCTTAAGAAACTCTCTTGATAACCTATTAAATGATGACACGTGTTTTTGAGTTGCATTATGTTAACAACTTTTATGTTTGTCTCATTTGTCTTACAACTTTATTGCAACCTTCGTCTAAATGTTTCTTTATCACCATCATCTAACATCTTTTCGGTGACCATCGTTTAACAACACGACCCTCGTCCAACATCTTATTGGTGACCATCATCTAACCATCTCTATACTGAAGAGTTTAAAGGTGGTCCAGGGATGATTTTATGATACAAAGATTGTTGATAGAGGATTTTGCGATACAGAAATGTCTCAGTGTTAGATTTAGAGAGAGAAAGTTTAGATTGCTAAGTAATGTAGAGAGAGAAAGTCTCGTACTATTCATCTCGGGATTTGTGAAGCGTGTGTGGTCCTTTTATAGTACAATTGCGGACCCCACATGTTTTAACTTAGACTAATTACATCTTTTGGTCCCTACATTTTGCTTTCTTCCTATTTTGACTACCTCTTTATAATTAATACAATTCAGCCCTTATACACTTATTTCTATATATGTTCCTCCTATCATACTTTTCCTTTGCTATTTTCTCCTGTCAAGTTTCTTCTTTACACTTTTCTCCTTGTCTTTTTATTCTTCTTTGTCAGTAGCCCCCCAGTCTTAGTAAAAGTTATTTTACTAGGACTGAATAATTCTCCTGACAGGCAAAACCCGTTTCCTCTTCGAATTAATTTTGTAGCGCCTCAAACCATCGGGGACAAAATCATTCTTTGAATTTCAACAACGCTCCTCGAACTATCGAGGCCGGAATCATTTCTTCGAATTTCAACAACGCTTCCTCGAACTATCAAGGCCAGAATCGATTCTTCGAATTTCAACGATGCTTCCTCGAACTACTGAGGCCACAAATCAACTCTTCGAAAAGTTTCCCCTCGAATTACTCTTGTTATCCGAGTAACCCCCAATCCTTGTACCACTTTGGATAAATCAGCCCCCGAATAATTTCATACTTAGGCGAAAAAAGTGGTGCCAGGATTGATCGTGGTCATGACGTCACTTAACGGGCACCTGTGTCAGCATAATTCGTTGGGAAACGTTACCAATTCTTCTGACATTTGTGTCAGAAAACTCTTCCTCTTCTTCTGACGACGTCTGACATAGAAAACCCTTCCCCTTCCTCGGCGGCTAGTGTCAGAACAATTCCACCTATATGGACCATTATGTCCCTCGGCAAACATCATAAAAAGGTCCACAGGCCTGATCTGTCAGGAAAGCCCATATGTGTCTATAAATACCAACCTTCTCACTTCATTAATTCAACTTCTGTTCAATTACTTCTAGAGAGATAAAGCTGGCGAATAAGCCCCGTCGAATTCCTGAGTGGTTGTTAATTAGTAAGCGGTTCGAAGAGAGGATTGCTGCCGGTGAAGACGTGAGGCCTCATCCTCCACCATCGACTACTACCTTCTTCGGTCCTTGGCCTCCCTTGGACAATTCGACCGCAATTATCCCCCGCGAAATCGCTCGACAAAGCTTGCACAGTGAATCGGCCCCCCTCGGAGAGATGGGTAAAGATAGACAACACAAACACTCGTCTGGGAAGAGAAAGAAGTCCCACAAAGATAGAAAAGGCTCTCACGAGCGAAAACGAGCCAGGGAAGCTACCCTAGTTTTCGAAAACCAACTTTACCAACAGACGTAGAGAATATCCCTCAGAGATCTGCGAGTCCTCGAAGGACTTCGAACAGCCCTCCTCGATCCTCTGGCAGCCCTCCTCGAATCTCTGGCAGCCCTCCTCGAATCTCTGACAGTCCTCGACATACTTCGAGCAGCCCTCCTCGAAGACACGTAGCAGATGCGTCGAGTCTGCCTTCCACTTCATCCATGACCATTCATGGAACTCAATTTTCCCCCTCGAGAATAATTATTACCGAGGAGGATATGCGCATTAGACATGAGGAAACTCAAGATGCCAAAGGGAAAAAACCTCTCAAAAAACCCCTCGAACCAAAAATGCCCATCATCCCTTCCTTGGGTCCTGCAAACTTTGCAACATCTTCATCCACAACAATATCCGAAGAGCAAGCTCGTCGGATTGCTCCGAAATCTAAATGGGACATTGTACTGCCCTTGGAGTTGGATAGCATTGCCGGTAATAATATTCGGGGCATCGAAAATAAACATATGGTGGCCCTTGCCAATATCAGGTACAAATATTTTTCGAAGGAGGAGGAGACGATGCTAAGGACTCGATGGTGCATCCCATCTTATGTTAACATCAGATTTCCCTCTAAAGGATAGACACCTCTATCTGTGAGGGACAACGAGGTGGTGGTATACACAGAAATCATGAATTGGGGGTTAAGGTATCCCTTAGACCCCTTCTTCATTGAGTATTTGTCGAAGATAGACCTTTTCCCCTCACAGGTTGGGCCCAATATGTGGTTTACGTTAATGGCCTGTATCATGGCTTCGAGGCTCTCAAGTCAAGAATTTTTACTAGAGCAACTCATTGGCCTTGCTGGTTTGGCCCGAAATCCTTACTTTCCCTTTTACTCGCTGACGTTCAATCGAGGGCAAAAGGTATTGAAAGATTTACTTGAGGCTGATAAAAAATGGAGGCAGCAATTTCTCTTCTTCTCTGGTTGCTGGGAGACCGGATCAGAGGCCACTCCTTCGAATCCTCACAAGCTTTCTCTAAAGTGGACTATGAAGTGTAAGTACTTCTTCAAAAAAAAAAATTACTCTGCGAATTTTATATTCCCCGAATATTTATACTCCCTCGAATATTAAGTTTTCTTGAAAACTTATATGCCTTCGAATAATTATGCTCCTTCAAAAACTTACATGCCTTCGAATAATTATGCTCATTCGAAAACTTACATGCCTTCGAATAACTATGCTCCTTCGAAAACTTATATGCCTTCGAATAGTATGCTCCTTCGAACTTGTGCTTGCAATTGGGTTTGAATTTAGTTACTTGTTGTAGCTATGACTAGTATATCCAAACCTTATACTGACTACGTCGAGGGTGCTACAACTGTGTTTACCAATCTTCGCCTGTGGGCAAAAGATCAATGGGACAACCGATTTCGTCTCTCCTTCACCGATAATAATTTGGCCAGGAGTCGACTATGGAGGCTCAATCCCCTCGATCGTAATAGCATGAGAGGATTAATGACTCCGCCCTCAGAGCGAGAAGTGATGGAGTGGTGCAGCCAAAAGGATGTGGTAATATACTTGCCGAAGCGTTCCCGTTCGCAGAGCCACTTGGGGGAACCTCCAGAAGATTAAGTATTGGCAACCCAACCATTGAATCCCGAAGGGCCCATTAATACGCAAAGGCCTCCCTCCTCGAATGATGTCGGGGCGTCGAACTCTCAACCCCCTCCACCAATTATTGCTGCTTCAATGAACCCCGTTCCTCCCCCCTGCTCCCATCCTTCCTTCAAGGAAGGATGCCAAGAAAATAGATATGAAGGGTAAGGGTATCCTCCTTGAGCCCATCGAAGAGCAATCCGATGAAGGAGAAACTCCTGTCAATAATGAAGAGGCTAGTCTTGAAAAAGAAGTCCATGGGAGTGCAAGTGAGCCTGAGAACAGGGGTGGCCAATCTCCCATGGAAACTTCTCATCAATCCTTGCACTCGCCTCTTACTGAGGCTTCTCATCCATCCCCCCTCGAAGACAGCCCAAGACTAGCTCATATCCCTGTTCCTCGAAGCAACCCTCCTCAACTCATTGATCTAGAGGTTGCTTGTGGTGGGTTCTCCGAATTCGACTCTATAGCATTAGGGTCTCCCTCGAGCTCGTTCGAGGTCCCTTTAGATGATGAGTTCTCATTGAACCTTCGGAGATTGCTGCACACTTCAGTGAACAGAGGAAAGAAGATGCGTCATCTTGAAAAACGCAAAAATCATTACAAGTTCAAGTCATTGTTGGCTGTCTCTCAGCTCGAGGAGGCCAAGAAGCAATATGCGGTGATCGAGGGCCAAGCTGATGCCTTGTACGAGCGTCTTTCTGCCTCTGAGAATTATGTGACAATGCTAGAGAGATGTTGTCAAGAGGAGAGGGATTTGTACAAGAAGAAGACTGACTCCCAAGAGCTGATGATAGCTGAGTATAAAAAGGGACATCGCTTGGCTTGCGATGGATTCACCCAATGCACTGAGGCTCTTCGAAAAGTAACAGCAGACTGAGATTAGCTGCGAAGACGGATCGAAAGTTTTCCTGTAGAGGTCGAGGAGGCAAAGGACAAAGCTATGGATGCTTATGCAGCAACATGTACAAGTAAATTGCAGGCCTGGGATGCTACTACTCGAGCTGGTTTGTTGACCCAAATCCATGCTGAACATCCTGAATATAACCTTGGGCCTTTTTGGAAGTTTGTCCCCTCGGAACTTCGCCCCCCTCCCCCCATATAATTGTAAGTGAAAGTGAAGACTCAGAGGCTGAGGGGAGTGACTCCTCAAAAAATTCAGACTGAGCAAAGGTGCTGAAGGATTCAGTGTTTTGTGCATGGCCCAATAGGGCCTCTTTTTTGTAATGACTTGAACATACTGTATTGTTCTTGATGAGTCCGAATTCAGCATGCTCCCCGGACACGGACAGATCGGTCCAAGGCCTCCGGACCGGACAGATCATTTTGAACACTATGACCATAGGACTGTTCGAACTATGACAAAAGTACTAAAAAACCTAAACACTTCTTGACTAAGCTACTTGCTCTCCTGCTTAGAGCTCATGGGTCTTTGAACATGACCCGGGTCCATTAAACATGACCCGAAAGCCCATAAGGGCCCAAACATCAGGGTATAAATACCCAACCACCTGCATTAACTAGAGGTAATGAAAATTAACTACTACCAAGCTGCTTAATTATCTCTCTACTCTCTACTTTAAAACACTTAACACCCACATACTTCCTTAAAATACCAACTGAAATTACTAGCCTACCCTCAGGCGATTATTATCCACACCAAATTGGCGACCACAGTGGGAGCACGAAGGTGCCTGAATCAAGCATTCAAAACCAGCTAAGAAAATCTGTCCGTATGAATCCGGACAATCCAGAAGTACCACCAGCTCTGCTCGAAGTGGTGGGGGAGAACGATGAGTACACTATCGAAGAGCGTGATAGGCTCAAAGGTGAAATAGAAGCTCTGAGGGCTGAAAAGGCCAAGCTGGGTGTGAAAGAAAAATCCAAAGCATCAGCTGCTCATCACACCGATAATCCCAGGGAGCATGAGTCTTCAAAGACTCATGTGAGCACTAAAAAGACTCATGCCAATTCTAAAAAGTCTCACCGGTCTAAGCCAGTAGAGAGTTTTGACTCAAGATCAGAGTCTTCGGATAGCTCTTCGGACAGTGATGGAGTTGAAAAATCCTTATCCTCTAGCAGCGATGAGGGTCGAACTAGAAAGAAGCAAAGGCAGATTAAAAAATACTCAAGAAAAAGGGATAGACAAGGAAAGATGAAAAGACATATTGGGAATGGATCATCTCATAGTCGCACGCATGTGGACAAGATGCTGATGGATCCCTTCGCTTTTCACGATGAGCCATGTATCTTTGCAACTCCCAATGAGGGTACCGTGTTCAGTCGTGGAAGGAATTGGAAGCAATCTCCATTGTCTTCTAAAATTCTGTCCGGAAACCTCCCCAAGAGGTTTGACAGCACTAAAATAGAGAAGTACGATGGCAGTACTGATCCGGACAACCATCTGGAGCAATTTAAAAACTTCATGATGAACTTTGACGACGATGATAAACTACTTTGTAGGGCATTCTCCCAATCCTTTACGGGGAGTGCTCTGAAATGGTACAACAGTCTGCCTCAGGGTTGTATTAAAGATTTTGATACGTTTTGGGTGGCCTTTCGAAGGCAATTCGTAGGGAGTAAAGAGCTGAAGGGCAATGGAGACACAATAATCCATTGTGCCTAGGAGCCAAATGAGTCCTTGAAAGAATACATAAGCCGTTTTGTGAACACAAAGAATAGGTTGGCTGATTGCTTCGAACAGGTGGCATTAGCATCTCTAAGGCAAGGTTTGAACCCAGGCAATCTAGCTGATTCAGTGACCAGAAAGAAGGCCATGACCTGGGGAGGGTTGTTGAATCAGGTTGGCAAACAGATAAACGTCGATGAAACAAAGAAAACCAGGGTGCACAGGCAGGTGAGGTCTACCCCGGTGACACCAAATCCCAATCAGAATCAGTCCGGGAACAAAGCAAAAGAAACCGGACAGGGGCATGGTAGGGCAAGAGCTCAGTCTCAGCCAGCTGCTCCTGCTCAAAGTCAACAATCCAGAAACAAGATAGGGCCATGGGTCCAACCGGAGTGTTTCGTAGAGTTGAAAGAAAGCGTGGCCACTATCTTTGATAAAACAAAGGATGAGGTGCATTACCGGAGACCGGCAACACTGCAATCTCCCAGAGAGCATCGCAACAACTCTTTTTACCAATATCACAATGATATTGGTCATACCACCGATGACTGCATAGCATTGAAGCAGGAAGTTCAAAACTTGATTGAAAGGGGGAAGCTGGGAGCTTACGTTAAAAGAAGATGAGGCAATAGGCCTGTCAACACTCACCGGGTTGGTCCAAGTAATGCTGCTCCGGAGGGGGCCATGGTTATAGTTGAAAGGTTTGACGTGGAATCTGAATACTTGGATCCTGATCCAACTCGGAACAGAGTGGGTGCTATAGAGGAATGTTCTAGGTCGGTCTCCGGGCTCATTAAATTTTCGAGTCGCTTACAATTTTCGGAGGGGACACTATGACAGCTCATACTGCTTCTTTGAGGAAGAGGCATGTTCATACTTTGGCCTCCCAGCTAGAAGGAGGCATGACATCCTATTAGTCACCAAACTCATTTCCCTTCATTGTGTTTGATGAAGATGATTTAAGAAACATTGCTGGCCCTCATGAGGATGCTGTTGTCATAGGAGCATCTATAGGGGGCAATGACATAAGACGAATCTTGGTGGATACTGGAAGCTCAGCCAATATCCTTTTCCTAACCACTTACAAGAAAATGAAAAATCCAGCTGTAATTCAGAATTCGGACAGGTCAATCGTGGGCTTCACAGGCATCTCAGCAGATGTGATCGGGGAGTTCGAAGAAGAGGTGTTATTGGGCAAGGGCCCTTTCAAGAAAATGATCAGAATACTCTTTATTGTGGTGGATTGTCCCACTTGCTATAATGCTATTCTGGGGAGGTCATGGCTCTCTAGGATGCATGCAGTGGCTTCAACAGTCCACCAATGCTTGAAGTATGCTGTTCAGGGGCAGGTTGGAGTTGTCCGGAGCAGGCAAAAGATTGCAAGAGAATGCTATGCCACTGCCTTGGCTCCTCGAACGCTGGGGGCAGTCCGTATTGATGAACAATAGCAGTTTGAGGGCCTTTCTGGGGGTGAGGGTGAAATTGATGACCCCAGAGAGACCCCCGGAGTGTTGATACCAGTTGAAGAGGTAGAAACACACTGGTTGGAAGATGGGAAAAGTGTCAAGATAGGGTCTAAAATGCCACTTATCTTGAAAGATCAAATGTTAAAGTTTTTGAAGAACCATCAGCACGTTTTCGCTTGGTGCAATGCTGATGTTACTGGAGTTCCATCTGAAGTGATATCACACCACCTATCCGTCCGGAGAGATGTAGCTCCAGTGGTTCAAAAAAAGAGCTTTTTCCAAAGAAAAGGCTGATGTCATTGTACAAGAGGTTGACAGGCTCACAAAGATGGGGCACATCAAGGAGTCTCAATACCCTTTGTGGACTGCCAATCCTGTCTTGGTGAAAAAGAAGAATGGCAAGTGGCGCATGTGCATTGACTTCACAGACCTCAATAGAGCTTGCCCAAAAGACTTGTATCAGGTTCCCCGGATTGATTAGTTAGTAGACTCCACCTCTGGGAACAAGCTGCTTTCCTTTATAGATGCTTTCTCCGGATACAATCAGATTCAAGTGGACCCAAAGGATCAAGAGCATACCACATTTGTAACTGACAGAGGGCTTCATTGCTACAAGGTGATGCCATTTGGTTTGAAAAATGTTGGGGCTACTTATCAGAGGTTAGTCAACAAGGCGTTTGCTGATCAAATTGGAAGAAATATGGAAGTATACATTGACGATATGATGGTGAAGAGTGTGGATGAGCAGTTGCACTTGTCCGATCTCCAAGAAACTTTTGCCAACTTGGTGAAAGTAAATTTGAAATTAAACCCTGAAAAGTGTATGTTCGGAGTGCAGTCCGGGAAGTTTCTGGGCTATATCATAAGTGAGCATGGAATACAACCTGATCCGGACCAGCTCAATGCTCTATTTCAAATGGAGCCTCCTTGAAACATCAAAGAAGTACAACGGTTAACGGGGAGGTTAGCTGCCTTAAACAGATTTATCTCAAGGTCTTCGGACAGGTGTGCTCCTTTCTTTCAAACTTTGAAGGGTGCAAAGGGCTTTGATTGGACCCCGCAGTGCGATGAGGCTTTCAATGAGATCAAGAAACACCTGTCCTCCCCCAAAACTTTGTTCAAGTCAGTCGATGGGGAAACTCTCTTTGTATACTTGGCAGTTTCAAGTTGTGCCATCAGTGCTGTGCTGGTAAGAGAGGTCGATAGTCATCCCCATCCAGTGTACTACATCAGCAAAAGCTTGATAGATGCAGAAAAGCGTTACTTAAAACTTGAAAATTGGCATTAGCCCTGGTGATAGCTGCAAGAAAGATGAGGCCTTATTTCCAGGCTCATCTTATCATCGTCCGGACCTCTTTTCCCCTAAAGAATGTCCTTCAAAAAGCAGACATTTCGAGCAGAATGACTAAGTGGTCAGTAGAGTTGGGGGACTTTGACATAGACTTTGCTCCCCGAACAGCAGTCAAAGCCCAAGCTGTGGCTGATTTTCTGGTCGAATTCCACTCCGACAGGGATTCGGAGCAAGCTACTGATATAAAAGATAAAAAAGTATGGGTCGTCCGAACAGATGGAGGATCTAGCACAATGGGATGTGGTGCCGGAGTATGTTTAACTTCCCCGTACGGAGATAATATGTACCAGGCTATTTGTTTTGCTTTCAGGGCATCTAATAACGAGTCCGAATACGAAGCAGCTATAGCTAGGTTAAAGTTAGCCCACATTTGTGGGGCCAAGAGGGTGAAGCTGTTAAGTGACTCCCAACTACTTATCCACCATGCCCAAGGCCAATCTGAGGCTAAGAATGAGCAACTTGTGAAGTATTTACTCCTCCTAAAAAATGAAGCGCTTAAGTTTAAAAGTGTTGTCTATGAACACATTCCCCGGGCAGAAAATGATCTAGCAGACTCACTAGCAACTGTAGCCTATACGGATTCATACCCATGGATCTATGTGCTTGAAAGCCCCTCCATTCAACTTTGTAAGGGTAAAGAAGAGGAAATTTTTGAAATACAAGTGAAACAACCTCAAGACTGGAGGTTTCCTCTCGTACAATATCTCTCCGATGGTGTTGTGCCTCCGGATAAGTCACTAGCCAGAACATTGAAACACAAGGCTCGTGGTTTCATCATATTGAGAGAAGTGTTATACAAGAAATCTTACAGTAAACCTCTCCTGCGCTGTTTGGGGGATGAAGAATCACAAATGGTCATCTCCGAATTGCATGATGGTGAGGGATCAGCCCATTGTGGGTTTAGAGCTTTAACAAGAAGAGTTTTACTCTCCGGTTACTATTGGCCATCAATCATGAAAGATGCTAAGGAATTGGTGAGGAGGTGTGACCCATGCCAGAGGTACAACAATGAAATTCATGTGCCAGCCATTCCTTTAGAATCAATTTCTGAGCCTATTCCTTTTGCTCGATGGGGATTGGATTTAGTAGGGCCTCTCCCTGTGGCGTCCGGAGGGCGCAAAACTATAATTGTGGCCATAGACTACTTTTCGAAGTAGATAGAAGCAGCCCCTCTAGCAGGGTGAACATCAAAAGCTGTTATAAAATTCATTTTGTCCAACATATGTTGCAGATTTGGTGTCCCACAGAAAATAACAACGGACAATGGACCACAGTTCGACAATAGAGAAATGGAGAGCTTTTGTGCCTCGAGGGGTATACAGCATTATTTTTCTTCACCTTTCCACCCATAAGAAAATGGGCAAGTTGAAGTGGCTAATAGAACTATATTGTCCGGCTTAAAGAAGAATTTGGAAGGGGCTGTTGGGAAGTGGCCTAGTTATTTACAAGAGGTCTTGTGGGCCTACCGGACAACACCTGGGGCTGCAACACAAGAATCACCCTTTGCCTTGGTTTATGGGATGGATGCAATAGCTCCTATAGAAGCAACTCTCCCCTCTTTTCGTGTTCACAACTTCTCCGAACATGCTAATGAGATGGCAATCAGAGGTCAACTTGATTTGATAGAAGAAAGACGAGTTAAAGGTCACCTTAGAGTTGCACACTATCAAGGTGGACAAAAAAATCAAAAGAAGAGATTTCCAACCAGTGGACAAAGTATTAAGGAAGGTCTTCTTACACACTAAAGAAAAGCTCTTCGGAAAGTTGGCCCCAACTTGGGAGGGTCCGTATATGGTTGTTGAAAGAATTAAGCCTGGAACTTATTGGTTGGAAGACAAAGATGGCAGAGTTTTAACCCATCCTTGGAATATTGAGCATCTCCGGATGTACTTGGAATAACACTTGTGTAAATATTTACTTGTTTAAACATCCATGTAAATATTTGGGGGCATACTCTTTCCTCCCCGGTGGCACGGAGAGGTTTTAATGAGGTGTCCGGGCTGTTAAATAAAATTCAATGCCTTCTTAAAAATTTTCTAAGTGTTTTTTAAAGTTTTGTTCCTTGTCATACTATCCGGACTGAAATATCTAAGGGCTATTTAAACTCTAGCCGAAGAATTTAAACACTCTCACAATGCAACAACTAAAGGCTACTTAAACTCTGGTTATCAAAATTAAAATAAACAATGAAAGAAGATGATGGTTGCACAAAACAGAGATATTCATTGAATGAAATAACTTAAACTTGCCTTGGCCTTCCAAGGACTTTTAAAGAGTCAAGATACAACACAAAAAACCTGTCCGGTCGAGCACCGGACACCATTACAAAAAAGAGTGCCTTGGCCTTCCAAGGACTTTAGTCTGAATAAAAAATAAACAAAGTAAATCATAAGTTAAGGTTGAGCCTTTGAAGATGGCTCACCTTCTTACACCTTCTTGCCTTTGAAGTTGCCTTTCCCTTCGTCTACCTTCTTGCCTTTGGGATCGTATTTCTCTTCATCTGGGCTCTCCCCGGTATGCTCTTCATCATCGGATGAGGACGCACTGGAGACTCCATCCTGATCCTCGTCGGCCATTGTATGATATGGAAGGTCATCATCATCTACATAACGCCACAAGTCCCATAGGTTCCTCTTCGGATATTTTTCATGAAAGAGTAGAACCATGTCAGACCTCACTTTCTCAATCAATAGCTCTTCACTTTTAATCATCTGGTTGGCATAAGTATTGATCTTGGCTTGGATCGTAGCCTCTTGATCCCTTAGCAACGTATTTTTCTCTTCGGCAGCCTTGGACACTGCATTCTCAAGGGCAATCTTATCAGTAGTTAGGTTGGTGATGATCTTGTCCTTTGCCTTGGTCTCTTCTTTAGAGGTAGTAAGGTCTTTCTCCACACCGGACAGCTTCTCCCGGAGGCCTCTGATGGTTTCCTCTAGAGTAGCAACTTTTGTGTTGCTTTCCTCCTGATTCTTCTTCAACTCCTCATTTGCTTCCTTTAGCATGTCAGCATTGGCAGTAGCAGTACAAAGGTCTTCGGACAGCTTTTCCTTCTCAGACTTAAGGTCTTTGATGGTGTCTGCTTGACCCCGAACTTGTCTCTCCAGTGTAAGTAACAGCTGCACATTGCTTAGCAAGGAGTGGGCTATGGTGTCCTTTTCACTAGAGACAATGAAAGTCTTACCATTGAAGTTGACGGTGTTAGAGCTGCTCGGAGGAATGTAAGGCCCTGCGAAGTCGTCTCTGGGGAGGTTGAGGAAGTATTCGCCAAGTTCACCAAGACCGGTGATGTCTACTTCATCAATGTTAAGCTCTCCTCCCTCAACTTCATCAGTATGAAAGTCCCTTGGGATCTCTTCAGCATGTGTTGGGTCAGAAGGGTCAGCCTGGACAGAAGGCTCCGGATCCCGGAGAGCAAGCTCATCTCCCTTAGCAGTCTTTTTCTTCTTGGCTGCCCGGTCTGCCCCTTCACTCCCCTGCTTGCGATTCCTCTTGGAAACCCTTGGAGGTTTTGGGAGGTCTGCTTCCTACCTTTCGGTCTCTTGCTCCACTACCTGCAAAAGAGCAGCATCGATTTGGCTCTGAGCCGCCCCCTTCAGGTCTGTTGGAGCATCCTTCTCAGCATCAGCAAGAGTAGCATCGCTCACCACCTTCTTGCCTTTCATTTTGCTTGGGGCTTTGGCCCGGCCTGGCAGGAAGAGTGTCCTATCTACTTCATGGGACCTCTTAAGCACTGTGTCCGGAGAAGGTTGGGTGGTGAGCTCCTCCCAAGTCAGGTCTGTCCGACCTGTGGTGTTCCACAAGTGAGACCTTGCCAGATTTCCACTAGTGAAGGCATTGTGGAATCGGTTCCCCCAGTTTTCTGCAGCCCAGACATTGATTTTGCCACAAGTGACTTGTCCGACCTTCAAGTAATCACCGAACTCCTTAGGCAGTTCTGTTAAGACAAAAGAAAGATCAATTAATTTAAAACCAACTATAAGAAGGAAAAGTAGACAAAGATTTAAAGTAGGAGACTTACGGTCACTCCTCCACCTGCTTCTGAGGAGGCTTGGGTTCACTCCGGACTTGATCTTCTGTCCGTTTCCCAAGCGCCACTGACAAACAAAAACTGGCTCCTCCATTTGCTCTCAGACTCCAATAGATCATCAACAGCTTTGAGATCATTCCCCATATTGAAGTGGTAGAAGGGGAATTGGTGATGTTTGCAAAGATTGGCCACTGCAGCAAAATCTTCCATAGGAAGAGGGATCCCGGACAGTCTTGATGCCATGATGCATGACATTAGAGTATACCAAGCATTGGGGCTCAGCTGGCTCGGACATATTTTGATCAGATGAAAATATCTGACCATCTCTGGGTCCAATGGGAATCTGAGTCCCCAATTAAATAGCTCCGTGAAGATGACTATTTCATTCAACTTGCAATCCATAGGAGTTTCAGGATCTATGGGAATCCTTATCTTCACATTTTCAGGGATCCCCCATTTTGTGCGCATTCGACCTAGTTCGGCCGTATGGATGAAAGCATACTTGGTCTTCTGTAAGGCCAAGAGATATTTAAGTTCGACCCTGTGAAAACAAGGCCCTACCTTCCCTTCGAGACACTCCGGCAGCTCCGGATGCCTCAAGCACAGTTTCTCTTTGCCCTTATCTTTTTTGGCAGCAGCAGTGTTACTAGTCTGACCGGATGGCTCAGACTCAAAAGGGACTTCCTCAACGGAGTCCTCCATCCTCTCCTCCATGATCGTAGGAGGAATATCAATGGCAGTGGCCCGGGGAGAATTTAAACTTGGCTCAGCATGGCTTCCGGACTGCTGTTTTTCTGTGTTTTCTTGACTTCTAGTCTCAGGCTGGGGCTCTGAGGCAGAAGTCTCTCTTTGAAGTGCTGGGCTGCTAGCCTCCGGACCAGGTAGTCTTTCCCGGGGAGCTCTGATAGGCACTCCAGACCCATAACTGCTATTTTTTGCCCCCGATTTTGAGGGAGTGTTCTTAGAGGCTTGCCCCTTAACCAGCCGACTCTTTCTTCGATCGACTGACTTCTCCGGGGAGTTTTCTATATCTGATCCCATCGCTATGAAGGGTGAGGGTTTTTTGAAGCTAGTGGCAGTTGCTCCTGGTTCAACGATGGATTCTGATTCCTGAACAGAGGAACCAGAGATGATGGGAGAAATGCTAGGCTGGAATAACTTTCTAGGCTTAGTGCATTTGGAGGATGAAGATCCTCGATTTGACTCTGCAGCAGAGGCGATTGGTCTGTCAACAGGCGAAGTAGGTAATCCTGCTACCATTCGTCTTTCCTTCTCGACTTTTTGTGCCTTCTCCAACTCAGAGAGGTTGAGCCACCCGCCTTTGATCAAAGCAGTCCTTGCTGTAAACATAAACTATCAAGTAAATCTTTGCTTTAGAGAGAGAAAGCTCTAAGAAAATATGCAGAGTAAATGTGAAAGAGATAGTAAAACAGTAGAAAGTAAGTCTGAATTTATAGTAAATCTGAAAAAGCAGTTGATTCCTAGGAGAATTCGAAAAGTTTGGCAATGATTAAAAGACGATGCTGATGTCACCATATGTAATTAAAGAGGTTCCTTTTCGAAGAAGGTGGGTTCGAAATTCAAGGTGAAAAAATGGCTAAAGCAACCAGTCAGAGTGTGACACGTGTCCCACGAACTCTGGCAAAAACCGTTTTGAATTCGTGAAGCTTTATCTGTCCGGGTGAACCCATAGACCTGTCCGGATTAAAACTACTTCTAATGTCGGACTGTTTTTCAGGTCTCTGACAAGAATACTTGCTCAAACACCTAAAAAAGGGGCTCCTGATGAGTCCGAATTCAGCATGCTCCCCGGAC
This sequence comes from Limnanthes douglasii subsp. nivea, assembly GCA_036936605.1. Taxonomy (NCBI): domain Eukaryota; kingdom Viridiplantae; phylum Streptophyta; class Magnoliopsida; order Brassicales; family Limnanthaceae; genus Limnanthes; species Limnanthes douglasii. The sequence continues at coordinate 263,110,849 of JAUPFV010000001.1, forward strand.
ACGGACAGATCGGTCCAAGGCCTCCGGACCAGACAGATCGGACAGATCACATGGACCGGACAGATCACTTTGAACACTATGACCATAGGACTGTTCGAACTATGACAAAAGTACTAAAAAACCTAAACACTTCTTGACTAAGCTACTTGCTCTCCTGCTTAGAGCTCATGGATCTTTGAACATGACCCGGGTCCGTTAAACATGACCCGAAAGCCCATAAGGGCCCAAACATCAGGGTATAAATACCCAACCACCTGCATTAACTAGAGGTAATGAAAATTAACTGCTACCAAGCTGCTTAATTATCTCTCTACTCTCTACTTTAAAACACTTAACACGCACATACTTCCTTAAAATACCAACTGAAATTACTAGCCTACCCTCAAGCGATTATTATCCACACCAGTTCTAATTGTGTGAGACATGTCAATTTTTGTGAGATCAATGAACACTTATCACTTTTATATATGTTATGTTTGCAACAAGTCTTTCGAACATCCAATTATTTTGTCCTTCGAACACTTATTACTTGGATCAATGAACACTTATCACTTATCACTTTTATATATGTTACGTTTTCAATAAGGCCTTCGAACTCCCCATTATATTTTCCTTCGAACACTTATTACTTGGATAAATGAACACTTATCACTTTTATATATGTTACGTTTTCAATAAGGCCTTCGAACTCCCCATTATATTTTCCTTCGAACACTTATTACTTGGATAAATTCACAAGTATTATGTTTCCAATAAGGCCTTCGAACGTCCAATTATTTTGTCCTTCGAACAATTATTACTTAGATAAATTTACACGTATTACGTTTTCAATAGGGCCTTCGAACTCCCCATTATATTTTCCTTCGAACACTTACTGTGATCAAATAATGACAAAGTGAAACTGGATTCGAGGCACACCATAATGTGACCCAAATATGGATAAAGTAAGAATGAAACTTGAAACACCATAGTGGTTCGTAGAATAGTTCGAAGGTCCCAAAACTTTGAGGCACACCCTAGTGTGACCCGAAGAATAGTTCGAAGGTCCCAAAACTTGGTGGCACACCATAGTGTGACCCAAGTATGAATAGTAACAAAAAACTAGAGGCATACATTAGTATGATCCCATAGAATAATTCGAAGGGACAACTAATCGAGGCACATTTTACTGTTACCCAAAAAATAGCGCGAAGGGACAACAATTCAAGGCACATGTTACTGTGACCCAAAAAATAATTCGAAGGGACAACGATTCGAGGCACATTTTACTGTGACCCAAAAAATAGTTAAGGCAAAGAAATCTTTGTATTTATGGGGCTCATCGAAACACCTCATTAAAACCTTCCTGTGCCTAACAGGGTAGGAAAGAGTGTGTCCTCACCAAAATTTGTTTCAGGGGATACATAGAGAAGAAAAAGAAATACAATGTCAGCCGACTCTGCTAATCAAGATACAACTTTAAATGCTCAATATTCCAAGGTAAGCGGAGGTATCGCCCTTCTTTATCTTTTAACCAATATGTGTCTGGTTTTATCCTTTCGGTGACCTCATAGGGGCCTTCCCAGTTAGGTCCCAACTTCCCCAAGCTCTTATCTTTAGTGTGCAAGAAAACTTTGCGTAAAACCTTGTCTCCCACCTGAAAATCTCTATGCTTTACTTTGGACGCATAGCGACTCCTCATAAGAGTTTGATAATGAAGGGAAGTCAGCTGTGCTCGCTGTCTCTTTTCCTCAACCAAGTCTAAAGCCAATGCTCTACTCTGGTCATTCGTGTCCGGGTCATACGTTGCTATTCGATGTGAGGGGAAAAGGATCTCCGGAGGGACCACGGCATCCATCCCGTAAACTAAGGCAAATGGGGACACAGCAGTGGCCGTTCGGGGAGTCGTTCGGTACGCCCACAATACCTCCTGTAAATAATCGGGCCACTTCCATGCTTTGCCTTCCAAATTCTTTTTCAAACCGTCGAGGATGGTGAGGTTAGTTACCTCCACCTGCCCATTCGCCTGAGGGTGAAAAGGTGCCGAAAAACATTGTCGTATTCCCCTCGATACACAGAATTTCTGGAACTCCTTGTTATCAAATTGAGGCCCATTGTCCGTGGTAATCTGCAATGGTACACCAAAACGACAACAAATGTTAGATAGGACAAACTTGATCACGTCTTTGGCCTTTATTCCTGCGAGCGGTTCAGCCTCCACACACTTAGAAAAATAGTCGACTGCCACAATTATCGTCTGTCTGCCCCCATATGCCATGGGTAGAGGCCCAACTAGATCGATGCCCCACCTAATAAACGGGATTGCCTCCGAGATGCTTTCCATCAATACCCCGGGCTTGTGAATTATATTAGCATAGCATTGGCACGTGTCGCAGCGTTTGACTAAATCTTTTGCGTCAGCCGTGATGGTGGGCCAATAATAGCCTGCCAGGAACACCCTGCGGATTAAAGTCTTATATCCACAATGAGCAGATCCTTCTCCGTCGTGTAACTCGGAGAGGATAATTTGCGACTTGGGCCCACTCAAACACCTTAACAATGGCCGACTCAGAGATCTTTTATACAGCAATCCTCCCAGCAAAACGTAACCGTGGGACTTGAATCTAACTTTTCTGGCTTCATGTTTGTCGTCGGGAAAAACGTCATGAGCTAACAAATTAATGAGAACTGTCCTCCAATCAAGCGTGATCACGTGGTTTTCCTCCAAGATGTTCATCGCATGCTCTGCGCCAATCGAGATCGAAGGGCATGCCTGAACCAACACCCACGGATAACCTTCTGTTCGTGAAGCGGAGGCGAGAGAATCCGGGACAGCATTTAATTCTCTTCGAACATGTTCGAGCTTGACTCCCTCGAATTCAGATGCCAATTCTTTCATCAGCTTCAAATACTGTATTAGTGTTTCCTTCCTGACCTCGGACTCCCCCGAAGCTTGGTTTATCACTAACTGAGAGTCACTGATCAACTTTATTCGCCGAGCCCCGCATATTTGAGCCAATCGTAAGCCTGCTAGAGCAGCTTCATACTCAGCTTCATTGTTAGTAACCTTAAAACCGAAACGAATAGCTTGGAACATAGCGATCCCTTGGGGGGAAATCAACTAGACACCTGCCCCACTTCCTGAAATGTTTGACCCGCCATCCGTCCGTATTTCTCATTTCTTTTCGTCAACCACGTCATGTACCTCCTGTTCTTTTCTATCGGAATGGAACTCAACCAAAAAATCGGCTAAGACTTGTGCTTTTATTGCCGTTCGAGGCTCGAACTTTATGTCGAAGTCTCCTAGCTCTACGGACCATTTAGTCATCCTGCCAGAGATGTCTGGTCTTTGTAATAGACTCTTCAGAGGAAAAGTTGTCCGAACAACGATAGGATGGGCCTGGAAATAAGGTCTCATCTTCCGAGCCGCCGTTATCAAAGCTAAAGCTACCTTCTCCAAAGTGAGATATCGCTTCTCCGCATCCAACAAACTCTTACTGACATAATAAATTGGCCTTAGAAGAGAGTCATCTTCGCGGAGGAGAACGACACTGACAGCACATTTGGATACCGCTACGTAAACAATTAAAGTTTCCTTTACCACAGGTTTAGACAAAACTTCCGGAGAGGTCAAATACTCTTGGATTTGACGAAAAGCGGTCGAACATTCTTCGGTCCAACAGAAATGCTTCACATTCCGCAATATTTTAAAGAATGGGGCACACTTATCCGATGAGCGAGAAATGAATCTATTAAAAGCAGCCAATCTCCCTGTCAGAATTTGCACTTCCTTAATATTTCAGGGAGGTGTCATCGCAATCAGAGCTTTTAGTTGCTCGGGGTCAGCCTCGATGCTTTTTTCGCTGATCATGTAGCCCAGAAATTTCCCTGACCTTACCCCAAAAATGCACTTCTCCGGGTTGAGTTTGAGATTGACTCTGCTTAAATTGTGGAATGTCTCTGCCAAATCAACAAAGTGGTCTTCGTCTCGCTCACTTTTGACTAACATATCATCGATATAGGCTTCCATGTTACGCCCAATCTGTCCCTCGAAAGTTTTATTGACCAGGCGCTGATAGGTTGCCCCCGCGTTTTTTAATCTGAATGGCATGACCTTATAGCAATATAAACCTCGCCCAATAATAAAGGAGGTGATTTCCTCATCGTTAGCAGCCAGTCGAATTTGGTTGTGTCCCGAGTAAGCATCCATAAAAGACAACAATCGATTTCCGGAGGTTGAATCCACTAACTGATCGATGCGAGGCACAGGGAATGGATCCTTAGGACAAGCCCTGTTCAAATCCGTAAAGTCAATACACATCCTCCACTTGCCATTTTTCTTTCTTACCAACACTGGATTCGACGCCCATACGGGATAATGCGACTCGCGAATATGACCGATGCTCAGCAGCCTTTCGACCTCCGACAAAATCGCTGAGGCCTTTTCCGGGGAGACAGACCTTCTTTTCTAGACTATAGGTCGAATATCCAATCGTATCGCGAGTTTATGACACATGATTTCCGCCGGCACACCAGTGACATCCTGTGCACACCAAGCAAACATATCAAGTTTATCAGATAAGAAAGTAATTAACTTCTCCTTAAATTCTGGAGAGAGGTGGACCCCTATTTTCAGAACTTTGCCAGTCGCGAATTCGTGTGTCGCAGAATCTTCTTCTGGGACCTGAAATCCGGGGGCCTCCCTCGGATCATCACATGGGATGACCTCGGGGGGTGGCCCCTTTAATTGCTATGCTGGGTCGGACGTCCCCCCTCGAACCCCCTTAGAGGACAGGGCTACCTGGTAACATTCACGTGCCATCTTCTGGCTATTTCGGACTGTCCCAATATTGTTTCCGATCACATATTTAAGCACTGATGCACTGTGGAGATCACGCCATGCATCCGAGACAGCCAAGAGCGGTCCATGATGGCATTATATGAGGTTGGTGCGTCGACCACAATGAAAAGTACCTCCACCTCTTTCTTAAATGGTCCTCGACCCAGCTCAACCATACACTGAAACTCTCCTACTACAACTACCGTGGCACCAGTAAAGCCCACTATTGTCCTGTCGGATCTTCGGATAACCGGTGGGTCAGAGATGCGGCGGTAAGTACTCATAAACAAGATATTCGCAGAGCTCCCTGTGTCGATGAGTATTTTCTGAATTTGATCCCCAGCGATACCCGCCGCAATTACTACAGCGTCCTCATGAGGGCCTGCAACATTCCGCATATCATCATCGTCAAAACAAATAATTGGGGAAGGCGAGCGATGCATTTGTACGGAGACTTCGGCTTCAATCTGGGTGGTCAAGTTAACCATGTGCCGGTTTCGAGAGCTGTTCGAATTTCCAGCGATTGTGTCTCCCCCGAAAATTGCCAATGAATCGAAAAATGCACAAAGACTGTCCACCCTCCCCTTCGGAACTTCTTCCTCTACCAGGTTCACGTTGTTCCTCCCCACTTTGGGGTCCAGATACTCTTGTTCAATGTCAAAATCGTCGACCCCCTCGGAAATTACCATGGCTGTGTCAGTATTCTTTGAGACAGCTTTTACCACAGCATTTTTCTGGGAGTGTTTTTTTACGAACTCCAACAACATTCCATTCTCGATTAGAGCTTGCACCTCATTCTTCAAATCTATGCAATCTTTGGTGTCATGCCCAATATCCTCATGATACTTGCAATATTTGTTAACGCTTCTGCTTTCCCTCGGCGTCTGTATGGGAAAAGGCTTCCTGAACGTGACCGTAGATTTAGCTTTATCAAATATCGCAGCAACATTTTCTGTCAACTCCGCAAAATAATTGGGTCGAACCCATTTGTTTGACAAAAGTCTTCCCCCTTGATTGTAGTTTTGCTGATTGCCATAGTACTGCGGGTTCCACTTTTGCCTCGGAGGATATTGACCCGCACTTTTAGCCTGACCGTTCGACCGAGGGCCCTGGGCACTTGACTCAGTCCTTTGGAATTGATTATGGTCCAACTGCTCTCCTCACCCTTTCTCCGAAGCTTGGGTTTCTTCTACCAAGATTCTCTTCTCAACTTGATCTAGCAATGCTCTGAAGGTCATCGCCTGGCTTTCCGCCACCGTGTCTTTTAACAACCCGGGGAGGAGACCCATCCTAAAAGCCGCAAGCGCCACTGAGTTCTTACAGTACTCCATATCCGTTTTGGTCTTGACAAAGCGATTAGTATAATTTTTAAGCCTCTCCCCCACCTTTTGTCGACAGTAAATGATTGTGTCACCGTTGGCACGGAACTTCTTGCTACCCACGAAGTGTTGCCTGAAGATGCTCCAGAACATATCAAAATTTTTAATCGAGCCCTGAGGTAGCCTGTTGTACCACTTAGATGATACTCCCTTGAAAGTCTGAGAGAATGCTCTACATAACAGCTTATCATCGTCTTCGAAATTGATCATAAAATTCTTGAACTGTTCGATGTGATTATCCGGATCTTGCGTCCCGTCGAACTTTTCTAACTTTGAAATATCAAAGTGCTTTGGGAGGTTTCCCACTAAGATCTCCGAGGACAGGGGAGAGGCTCTCCAATTGTGACCTGTACGATAAATGTTGGACCTCAAATTGTCGTTGTTTGAAAAGTACAAACCCTCCTCGGAAGGTAAAGTGTATTGTTGCTGCCACTCTGAATTTCGAGGGCCCATATCATCTTTCTTGCCATGGCACTTGGCCTATTCATGAGAGTGATCACCACCTCGGTCATGGCGAGTCTTTTCCCTCGAGGATTTTCTCTCCGAACTTCTTCCTCTTCGGAAATCGGCTCGCCTATGATCACGCTTTTTCCTCCTGTGGTATCTCCGAGGGGATGATTCTGAGGTCCTATACCGTGAGTAGTCACTTGAAGTGTCCGAGTCCGATCGGTGTGCCTCTCTTCTCCTCGGGGATCGCCGTTCGCGCCTCTGATATCTGTCGTCCCTCTTTTTGGGACGGTCTTCAATTTCGCGTTATTCCTTTTCGATGACGGTTTCTCTCCTTATCTCAGATCGAAGATTTTTTTGTGCGGCTTCCTTTTCTGCTTTCAACCTTTCGATTTCCAGCAGCAATTCATTTCTCTGAGCCAGGAGGACGGAGTCATCGAAAACATTCTCGACTCGCCGACCTCCTTCTCCTTCGGATTCCATGTCGTTCTGGAAGTCATCTTCCTCCATGTTTTCCTCGCAGTGGTCAATCAAGTCATCCCCTTGGCCCTCCATGGTACTCCTCGGAATAGGAATTATTTCCAGGAAGCGATTATCGACAGAACGATTGTCGTTTCCCACAGACGGCGCCACTAAAGAGTTTAAAGGTGGTCCATGGATGATTTTATGATACAAAGATTGTTGATAGAGGATTTTGCGATACATAAATGTCTCAGTGTTAGATTTAGAGAGAGAAATTTTAGATTTCTAAGTAATATAGAGAGAGAAAGTCTCGTACTATTCATCTCGGGATTTGTGAAGCGTGTGTGGTCCTTTTATAGTACAATTGCGGACCCCACACGCTTTAACTTGGACTAATTACATCTTTTGGTCCCTACATTTTGCTTTCTTCTTATTTTGACTACCTCTTTATAATTAATACAATTCAGCCCTTATACACTTATTTCTATATATTTTCCTCCTATCATACTTTTCCTTTGCTATTTTCTCCTGTCAAGTTTCTTCTTTACACTTTTCTCCTTGTCTTTTTATTCTTCCTTATCATATACGACCCTCGGTTAACATCTTTTTGATGACGTTCGTTTAAACACTTCTTGGTAATCTTCATTTAAAAGTTTTTTTACGCCTCTCGTCTTATTCTTTTCTGTAACATTATTTTAGTATCTTATTGGTGACCTTCGTCTAACCTCTTATATACGACCCTCGTCTAACATGTTCTTAGTGACCCTCGTATAAACACTTATTTGTTACCACTTACTGGCATTTTATCCTTTTATTAGTCTTTGATATGACCCCACTTCGTCATTATAAAAAATATATATTACATATATGTTATAACCTTATCCGGACTCCTCTAGTCGTTAAAGTCAATTTTTGTTGACTTTTTATGACTACAAAAAATTACCTTTGCGAGGTATCATTAGCAAATCCAATAATTTTATTTTATTATTTAAAAAGTTCAGTGTATTAAAATCTTTAACTTCTCATGTTTATTTGCAACGTATAAAAACTTAAACGTTTGGATCCGATTGTTCTGACACATTTTTCAAAATTGTTCTACTTCTTCAAAAAATAATCATGCCTCTTTATATATATATAACTTTTAGTTTAACTCTAAATTATTTTTTAATCAATCGACTGAGATTTTTCATCATTCATCTTATTTATACTAAGAAATATACCTCTTTTATGATTTTTTTTCTTCTTCTAAATTGGTCTACTTTATGTATTTTCTTTGGTTAAGCTCTAATGTTCTTGAGCCTCACATTCATCTTTAATTATTTTAATCGTGTATTTTTTCACAAGAACTTGTATTTTTCCTTTTATTTATACATGAATTGATTACTCAATCAAACGCAAGTAGGTACTCTGTGTTAAAAAAATCAAACCAAAAACCCAATTTTATTGAAGAACTTTTTTCGTATATGTTAGACCTATCATACTGTTTCTACTTATCCCTCTTAAAGAGACACTGAATATATTTAACTTAAAAAGCATGCTTATAACATTTTTTATTTTACCTAAAATGGCTATAAAAAAGAAAATACTTTCACCAGTAATAACTTTGGGTCAACCCCCTCGTGTAAATGAAGCGGAAAACCTAAATTTTTTTATACGTGTCTTAAACACGTAACTTGTAAGAATATGTTTGATGAAGAATATCAAAATTTCATATGTATTTATGATTAGCCTGATGATGTGGTTACTCATCTTCCTAAACTTTGTGAATTACCCCATCAAGGTGAATAAGAGGAAACATGTTTCTTTAATTATATATTTTACTATGGTCTTTGATTCCATCTTCACAAATTTATTAAAGAATTCGTTAGAAATATTCACATCTACCTCATTCAACTAGTTATTAATAGGTGGCATATAATACCTAGTGTGCTAGTTAGCTCATAGATCTTTAAAAGACCTATTAATCTTTCAGATTTCCTTACGAAGTGACATTAAAAAAATTCAAAAAACACTCGTTTATATTTTATAAGTATAAAAACGTGAATAAAATTCGACCTACCCACATTTGTTAATGATTGGAAAAATTCCTTTATTTTTGTTACCGGAAATTAGAAATATCAAAAAAATGCTAACCGGGAATATGGCCAAGTTGAAAAGCGATGGATAAATACACGTAAGATAGAATTTGTCTATTTTTATTTACGTTTTTTTTCTTATATGTTTCATCCTCAAAAATATAGTGGTTCTTTGCATATTTTAGGTAGTACTAATAACTATTCAAGATGGTTTAGGATAATGTTAATGTAAAAAAAATTCAAGGTTTTACACGTTGCGGCTCATTTAGTTTGGGTCTTGGATTTTCACTATCTATTTATTATAAAAAAAAAATCATGTAACTTGTCTTTAGCATATTGACAAGCTTACTATGACGGCTGTTGGGAGGATTACTCTAACTGAGATTATAAAAGAAGTTACACCTAAAAATATTGAGAGTGTGATTCTTCAATGAATCCATAACTAAGACAAAATCAAACTTGGTCTAAGAGTTTTTAAAATAGTATGTTGGAAGACGTCGATGATGTCTCTCATAGCAAACAAATTCATCACGAAGATCAACGTGAACTCGGCACGAGGTCCTCTCAAAATGAACTTGGCGCAGGTTCCTACTTTTGCGATGATGAGCTTGACAACCCAACAAATTAAAAAGAAAAAAATAAATATAATTATTGTAGAATTTGCTTGTTAAAATGTTAATCCAACTGCTTCTCAAGAAAAGCTTACACAACCTGAAGAGTATCCTAAGAAAATATGAACAATTGTAAAATATAATGGGGGCCTTTATTAAACAAAGAGATCTGACAATCTATAGTACAAACCTTCTTGTTATTAAGGAGAAGAGTTTTAAATTTGATGAAGCCCGTTTAAATAACACATGTGCTCTTAATATGCTTCATGCTAATATTAAAGGGAAACCTCGTATGGGCGGAGGTTTTTAAAATGTTTTTAAAATGTTCTAATATTAAAGGGAAACCTCGTATGACTTGTCGTCATTATCGAAATTCATCATAAAGTTTTTAAAATGTTCTAAGTGGTTGTCCGGATCTTTACTGCCATCGTATTTCTCTATTTTTGTGCTATCGAACCTCTTGGGGAGGTTTCCGGACAGAATCTTGGAAGACAATGGAGATTGTCTCCAATTCCGGCCACGACTAAAAACAGATACCTGGTTCATCGTGGAAGGAAAAAGGATTCACCAGCATCCGATCTACATGTCTCCGGTTGTGAGATGATCATTTGCCTATATGCCTCTTTAACTTTCCATGTCTATCTCTTTTTATTGAATACATCTTAACTAATTTTTGTTTTATTTTATATCGGCCCTCATCACTGCTGGAGGATGAGGACTCTTCAACTCCATCCTCGCCCGATGAGCTAATAGAAGATTCCGAGTCTGAGTCAGAGCTCTCCACTGGCTTGGACCGGTGAGATTTTTTGGAGCTAGCATGAGTCTTCTTGGTACTCACACGGGTCTTCGAAGGCTCATGCTCTCTAGGTTTATCGGTATGATGAGCAACTGATGCCTTTGACTTTTCTTTTATGCCCATCTTTACCTTCTCTGCCCTCAGAGCTTCTATCTCGCCCTTTAATCTATCACGTTCCTCGATGGTATATTCATCATTTTCATCCACCACTTCAAGCAAAGCTGGTGGTACTTCCGGGGCGTCCGGATTCATTCGGACTGATATTTTCTGATGGTTTCGAATGCTAGATTCAGGTACCGTCGTGCTCTCACTGTGGTCACCAATTTGGTGTGGTTTATTTTTGTTTGAGGATAAGTTTGTAATTTTGTTTAGAGTTGTGTGGAAGTTTGTGAATATTTAATGTTTGGGTAGAGTGTAGAGGGAGAATTAAGCAGCCTGGTTGTATTTAATTTTCATTACCCTCATTTAATGTTGGTGGTTGGATATTTATACCCTTATATTTGGGCCTTATGGGCTTTCGGGTCGTGTTTAATAGACTCAGGTCAAGTTTAAGGACCCATGAGTTCTAAGTAGGGGAACAGGCAGCTTAGTCAAGAAGTGATTAAGTTTTAAGTACTTTAGTTCTGTTCGAACAGTCTAATGGATGATGGTGTCCGAACTGACCCTGCCCGATTAGGTAGACATTGTCCGAACTGACCCTGTCCGAAGTGCTGACAGAATCCGGACTCATCATTAACTATTTTTGCTACTTTGAAATTTTAAGTCATGACACAATATGGCCACTTTTGTTCCTAATGGTTTTCCAACCTTAGGCTTGGTTTATCGAACATTTTTGTTACTAAGTCAGGGCATCGTACGGCCACTTGCGTCCCTAAAGGTCTCTCAAGCTTACGTTTGGTTTATTAACTATTTTTTCTTACTTATTAATATATACGAACCCCATTTGTATAACTTCCTTGCCTGCTTTATTGTATTTTATAACTGAGATAACTATATTCAATATTTAACTCATTCTTCTTGTTATTAATATATTTATCAATCTAAAAAATTAACTTTTCCTTCAAGTTATTTTTTCAAATATAAATAGCATTTTCTTCTTATAAATGCAAACTTTTTTATTATATGAATTGGTTTATGATGTGCCTCATTAGAAATGAGTCGCACCACCGTGAAGGAAAAATAATGCATAACCATATTACATATTTCTCTCATATATTTTCAAATGATTAATGTTCCAAGCGTTATTTAATATATTACATCCAAATATTATAGTCGATATGCCATATGATGTACTCTAGATTAACTGTGTATGGTCAATCCTAATTTGGAGCTAACTGTGTTGTATTTTTATCTTCTGATCCTTTGAAAATTTTCTTTATGACCAAATCACCTTCTTTAAGAGATATAGGTTTTTAACTTTAAATCATTGATAAGGGGAATAAGTATTTATGGGAATAAGCTAAATTGGTTAAATAAAGGAGATATATAGATTTTATAAAAGTTTTGTAAAGAAACCTAACAAATGTGTAACATTAATAGGGCCTTTATGTAATAAATAATAATTGTGCTAGAGAATAGTAAAGTAGTGGGGTGAAATGACAATAATAGAGGGTAGCTGATATAATTTATGGACCCATCACTTGTACTATATATAGTAACACTCCTTTTGCGAAATGGGATGAATCATTGTTCAATCGTTACATTATTATTCATTTTGTTAGTTTCTCTCTCTAACTTTCCTATGTTTATCTCTCTAAGTATTCTCCTACCAAAACAACTTAGATAAATTACCCCTCTAAGAAATCTTTAGAACTATCACCGACGTCGTCTGTGTGAAAGCGAGTGGTACCCAAAATTATTTTTCCAAAACCATTGTTATATTTTAAAACACTTCAAGAGTAATGGATACATAAATGATAGGATAGCTAGATACTGACATGGATAATCGTTTGATCGAAAACTCATATGGAGATCTCTCGATCGAAGAACAAATAGTGAATGAACAAAACAATAATGATCAATATGTTGAGGAACTACTAGATAAATATGCCTTAACAGTTTGAATGAAAGAACTATTAGAAGACATCGAAAAGTTGAATGTTGAAAAAAGTAGTTTTGAATTTAAAAAAGGTTTAAGCCGGAAGTTTGAAAAGAGCATGTAACTGAAAAAAGACAACATAAAATATGATCGTCGGACCGATGATAGGCGTGAAAGGCATCAAAGAAAGAGCTATTGTTTTTCAATAAGAAAAATGAATCATATGTGTCGTTATGAGTCCACTGAATCCGGTGATTACTCCATGTACGACTCAGATGAATCCTCCTCCCCGTAAAGGGATTACTGACGTGATTTTTTTTATAAAAAAATAGATCAAAAGTGGCGTGGAGATGGTCATCGGAGATCTCATCGTACTAGAGATTTGAGGAGATAAATGAACGATCAAGAAAAAAAAGGATGAATCATTGTTCAATCGTTACATTATTATTCATTTTGTTAGTTTCTCTCTCTAACTTTCCTATGTTTATCGGGGAATTTGAAAGAATAGTAGAGTTGGGTCGTGGACCATTTTGAAAATTGGTGACGGTGTTGTTTATTGTGGTAGATGTGCTAACGTTTTATAATGTAAAATTTAGAAGGTCTTGGTTATCAAGAATGCACGTTGTGGCATTAATTTTTCATTAATGCTTTGAATATGTTGTGGGAAAATTTGTTAGAACGATTAGGAGTAGCTAGAAAATGACAAGATACTCTTACCAAACGGCTTTTGCCCCAAAGTAGATGAAGGGGGCGATTCAAGCAAGACATAGCAGTTAGTGGGGTCTTCTTCGGGGTCCAATCCCGCAAATGATCTGAGGGAGGCACCCGGCTTCTTTGTCCGTGATGAAGGTTTTGAGGATCATGCCAAAATAAAATGAAATGATTATACCAATATGAACCCATCTCGTTCCAATCAAACTGACATTCTCTTTGTCATACTATAAGATTTGTGTGTTTTGTATTATGAATTTAATCTTCAATTATTTTTTGTTTAAATATTACTTAATTTATTTCGGAAACATATTTCTATATTAACTTTGTTGTGGAAATTGGTATGCATATTTGACTATTGAGTAAGGGCACGATATGGCCACTTACGTCTCATAATGTTTTTTCAATATTGTGATTTTTTATTAACCAATTTCACTACTTTATCATTTTAAGTCAGGGCACAATATGATCATTTGTGTCCTTAGTTGTCTTTCAACCTTAAGTTTGGTCTATTAACTCGTGTGGTTTAATTTTGTCTGAGGGTAAGTTTGTAATTTTTGTTTAAATTTGTGTGGAAGCTTGTGAGTATTTAATGTTTGGGTAGAGTGTAGAGGGAGAATTAAGCAGCTTGGTTGTATTTAATTTTCATTACCCTCATTTAATGTTGGTGGTTGGGTATTTATACCCTTATATTTGGGCCTTATGGGCTTTCGGGTCGTGTTTAATAGACCCGGGTCAAGTTTAAGGACCCATGAGTTCTAAGTAGGCGAACATGCAGCTTAGTCAAGAAGTGATTAGGTTTTAAGTACTTTAGTTCTGTTCGAACAGTCTAATGGATGATGGTGTCCGAACTGACCCTGTCCGATTAGGTAGACATTGTCCGAACTGACCCTGTCCGAAGTACTGACAGAATCCGGACTCATCAGTAGCCCCTTTTCTAGGTGGTGTTCAAAAACCTTTGGCAATACCTAAAAAACAGTCTGTTGCTAGTGACAGTTACATCCGGACAGGTCTTTCAAAGTGTGTCATAGCTTTATCCGGACTGAAAAAAGTTCTTTGAATCTAAACGGTTTTTTTGCAAGAGTTTGTGGGACACGTGTCTCTCTTTGGTTCGTTATTTCAGTCGTTTTTTCACCTTGAATTTCGCTCCCACCTTCTCTGAAAAGCAACCTCTTCATTAAATGAAGGTGACATCAGCGCCGTTTCTTAATCATTGCAAATCCTTTCGAATTCTCCTAGGAATCAAAGCGCCTTTTTGGGGTTTACTATAAATTAAACATTTTCCCACTGTTTTACCATCATCTTCATATTCACTTTGCTAATTTTCAGAGCTTTCTCTCTCAAACACAAGTTCTTCTTTTTGGTTGTTTATGTTCACAGCTAGGAACGCTTTAATCAGAGGCGGGTGGCTTAATCTATCAGAGCTAGAAAAGGCACAAAAAGTTGAAAGGGAAAGGCGCATTGCAGTAGGCCTACCTACCTCCCTCATCAACAAACCAGTAACCTCAAACACAGAGCCTGACCAGGGTTCCTCCTCAACAAGAAGTGTCAAACCGAGGAGATTGTTTCAAACCAACCTTTCTACCATTGTCTGAGGTTCATTGGTTCAAGAACCAGAACCCACCGTTGAACCAGGGCTAGCAGTTACCAGCTTAAAAAAGCCTTCCCCATCTATAGCTATGGGGTCAGATGCAGATTCCTCTCCCAACAAACTGGTCGATCGAAGAAGAGGCCGGTTGGTTAAAGGGCAGGCTTCCAAAGGCACCCCTTCAAAATCAAGGGCCAAAGACAGTAATACAGGGTCAGGGGCACCCATAAAAGCACCTCAGGACAGGCTGTCCGGACCGGAGGCCATTAGCTCAAGCCTTCGAAGAGAAACTACCACATCGGAGCCCCAGCCGGAGGCCAGAGTTCAGGAAAGTATTGAAGCTCAACAGTTCGGAGGTCAGACTGATCCAACTTCTAATTCCCCCCTCCCAAAGACAACTAAAAACCCCTCCTCGGTAATGGATGACATAATGGAGGATTCTATCGAAGAGGCTCCGTTCGAGTCCGAACTCTCCGGACAAACTTCTGATGCTGCTGTTGCCAATAAAGATAAAGGCAAAGAAAAACTATGCCTTAGGCACCCAGAACTACCAGAAATCCTCGAAGAAAAAGTGGGACCTTGTTTCCACAAGGTAAACGTTAAATATCTTCTTGCCTTATAAAAAATTAACTATGCTTTCATCCATACAGCCGAATTGGGCCGGATGCGTACGAAGTGGGGGATTCCAGAGAATGTGAAAATAAGAATTCCCATAGACCCTGAAACCCCAATGGACTGCAAGCTCAGTGAAATAGTTATCTTCACTGAGCTATTTAATTGGGGGCTAAGGTTTCCCTTAGACCCGGAGATAGTTAGATACTTCCACCTTATCAAGCTCTGCCCTCGTCAACTGAGCCCCAACGCCTGGTACACTCTTATGGCCTGTATTATGGCTTTTAGGCTCTCCGGAATTCCTTTACCAATTGAGAAATTCGCAGTTGTGGCCAGTCTCTGCAGAAACCACCACATTCCCTTCTATCACTTCAACATGGGTGATAATTATAAAGCAGTGGATGACCTGCTTGAGTCAGAGGGAAATTGGAGGACTGAATTCCTGTTCGTAAGTGGCGCTTGGGAGAATAGGAGGAAGATCAAAGCTGGAGTCAATCGAAGTCTCCTCACCAGCAGATGGAGAAGTGATCGTAAGGATCCTACCTTACATTCTCATTTTTACTTTTATCGAATTTGCTTAAACTGACTGGTCTTGTCGTTTTCCTTAATAGAGCTGCCCAAAGACTTCAATGACTATTTAAAGGCCGGGCAGACCACTTGTACCAAGATCAACACTTGGGCTGCTGAAAAGTGGGGGAACCGTTTTCATGACGCCTTTACCGGAGGCAATCTCGCAAGGTCTCACCTCTGGAACACTACTGGCCGGAGGGACTTGACCTAGGAAGAACTCACCACTCCACCCCTTCCGGATGTAGTCCTCAAGAGAACACACGAACCGGACGGGTCACTATACTTGCCAGGTCAAGCCAAGGCCCCAAGTAAAATGAAAGGCAAGAAAGGGAAGGGTAAGAAGAGTGCGGTTGAGGCCAACCCTGCTGAAGTGGAGGAAACTGCTCCAAAAACCCAAGAGAGGCCAACTCCAAGTCATATTGATGCTGCTCTCCTAGAAGTGGTGGAGCAGGAGAGTGCTAGGGAAGAGGTAGGGTCTTCCAAACCTCCAAGGGTTCCCAAGAGAGACCGAAAACGTGGAGCAGAAAACAAGGAGAGGGAAGCCAAAAAGAAAAAGACCTCCAGGGGTGATGAACTTTCTCTCCTACCTCCGGAGCCTCTCCCTCCTGTTGACCCTACTGATCCAACAAGAGTATAGGAAATCCCTGGTGACTTTCGAACTGACAAGGTTGGAGGAGGAGACCTCAGCATTGATGGTGTTGACATCACAGGGCTTGATGGACTTGGTGACTATTTCGCAAACCTTCATTGAGATGACTTTGCTGGGCTTTACCTCCCTCCGAGCACTTCAAACACCGTCACCTTTAATGGTAAAAATTTAAGTGTTTCAAGTGAAAGAGATGTTATAACCCACTCTATTCTGAGTACCGTTTAGCCAGTGTTGGTCCTGGAGAAGCAAGTACAAGGTGAGGCAGCAATCATCACCTCCCTTAACTCTGATAAGGAAAAACTGTCCAACGACCTCCTCACTGCCACCCAAAATGCTGATGTTTTGAAAGGAGAAAACGAGGAGCTAAAGAAGAGTTAAGAGGGGTGGACCACAAAGGTTGCCACCTTAGATGATACTATCAAAGATCTCCGGGAAAAGCTGTCCGGATTAGAGAAAGATCTCACCTCTTCAAAAGAGGAGGCGAAGACCAATGACCAAGTTATCCATAACTTGACAAATGACAAGATTGCGCTCGAGAATTCGGTGTCCAAGGCTACAGAGGAGAAAACTGATCTGTTAAGGGAGCAAGAGGCCAAAATTCAGGCCAAGATTGATGCTTATGCCAACAATGTAAGAGATACTCAAGAGCAAATGTATGCCAAAGTGAGGTCGGACATGGTCTTGCTTTTTCATGAGAAGTTCTCGAAGAGAAACCTGGGAGATTTGTGGCTTCATGTAGAGTACGAAGACCTTCCCTTCCACACTATGGCTGATGGAGACTTACATGATTATTCTAGTGCTTTCTCCTCTGACGAAGAAGAGAACACCGGGGAGAGCCCAAATGAGGAGAAGGACAATCCCAAGAAGAAGAAGAAGACAAGTGAGGCTGAGCCATATTCAAAGGCTCAGTCTTAGATTATATATTATCTTTTCACTTTTTACGTTGTCTGAACTAAAGTCCTTGGAAGGCCAAGGCATTTTTGTAACCGTGTCCGGTGTTTGTTTGGACAGATCTGCTTGTTTTGAAAACTTAAAGTCCTTGGATGGCCAAAGCACTTCAGTTATTTTAATGGATGTCTTTATTTTGCACAACTCTTGCATTCTTTCATAGTTTGTTTCAATTTTGGTGGCTCGTGTTTAAACAGCCTTTAGTTATTTCATAAATATTCTAAAGCGAGAGTGTTTAAATTCTCCGATGACAAATGTTTAAGTAGTCATCATTCCTTTAATTCAATCTGGATGGTGTGACAAGAAACAAAGTAAGAACACTTTGAATTTTTAGGAAGGCATCAAATTTTATAAAAAAGCCCAGACACCTCATTAAAACCTCCCCGCGCCACCAAGGTAGGAAAGAGTATGCCCCCAAATATTTATATGGATTTTTAAACAAGTAAATATTTACATAGCTTCTACTCCAAGTACATCCGGAGATGCTCAATATTCCAAGGGTGATTCAAAACCCTTCCATCATTGTCTTCTAGCCAGTATGTTCCAGGTTTAAGCCTTTCAATGACCATGTAAGGTCCTTCCCAAGTTGGGGCCAGTTTGCCGAGCAGCTTCTCTTTAGTGTGTTAGAAGACTTTCCTTAACACCTTGTCCCCCGGCTGAAAATCTCTTCTTTTAACTATGGAAGCAAACGTGATTCTCATCAGACCCTGATAGTGTGCAGCTCTAAGGTGAGCCTTAACTCGTCCTTCCTTTATTAGGTCAGGTTGACCCCTGATTGCCACTTCGTTAGCGTGTTCGGAGAAATTGTGAACTCGAAAGGAATGGAGAGTTGCTTCTATGGGAGCTATGACATCCATCCCATAGATCAAGGAAAAAGGTGACTCTTGTGTTGCAGCCCCAGGTGTAGTCCGGTAGGCCCACAAAACCTCTTGTAAATAACTAGGCCATTTTCCAGCAGCCGCTTCTAAATTTTTCTTCAAACCGGACAGTATAGTTCTGTTACCCACTTCAACCTGACCATTTGCTTGTGGGTGGAAAGGTGAAGAGAAACAATGTTGTATACCCATAGAGGCACATAAACTCTCCATTTCCTTGTTGTCGAACTGTGGCCCATTGTCTGTCGCTATCTTCTGTGGAACACCAAATCTGCAACAGATATTGGATAAAATAAATTTTATGACGGCTTTTGATGTTGTTCCTGGCAGTGGGACTGCTTCGATCCATTTCGATAAATAATCAATAGCAACAATTATCGTCCTGCATCCTCTGGATGCCATAGGAAGAGGTCCCACCAAATCCAACCCCCATCGAGCAAAAGGTATAGGCTCAGAAATTGACTCTAAAGGGATGGCTGGGACATGAATTTCATTGTTATATCTCTGGCATGGGTCACACCTTCTCACCTTCTCACCAACTCCTTAGCATCTTGCATTATAGAGGGCCAATAATAGCCAGCCAATAAAACTCTCCTTGTTAGAGCCCTGAATCCACAGTGAGCTGATCCCTCACCATCTCTTAGTATGATAAAACCACGAGCTTTGTGCTTCATTTTTCTTGCTAGTGATTTATCCGGAGGCAAGATGTCATCGGAGAGATACTGCAAGAGAGGAAATCTCCAATCTTGAGGTTGTTTCATTTGTACATCGAAAATTTATTCCTCTTTACCCACATTGAGTTGAATAGAAAGGCACTCCAGCACATGGATCCAAGGGTATGACTCAGTATAGGCTATGGTTGCCAAGGAATCTGCTAGTTCATTTTCTGTTCGGGGTATGTGCTCATAGATGATGCTTTTAAACTTAAGTGCCTCATTTTTAAGAAGAAGTAAGTACTTCACTAGTTGCTTCTTTTTAGATTCAGATTGACCCTGTGCATGATGGATAAGAAGCTGGGAATCGCTCATTAACTTGACCCTTTTGGCTCCACAAATGAAAGCCAACTTCAAAACAGCTATAACAGCTTCATATCCGGATTCATTGTTAGAAGCCCTAAAAGCAAAGCATATAGCCTGGTATATTTTATCACCATACGGAGAGGTCAAGCATACCCATGCACCACATCCCATAGTACTTGATCCACCATCTGTCCGGACAATCCAGACCTTTTTATCTTTCATCTCAGTCGTTTGCTCTGTATCCCTATCTGAGTGGAATTCAACTAAGAAATCAGCCACGGCCTGGGCTTTGATTGCTGTTCGAGGAGCAAAATCAATATCGAAGTCCCCCAACTCCACTAACCACTTAGTCATTCTACTTGAAACATCTGCCTTTTGAAGAATATTTTTCAAGGGATAGGATGTCCGGACGATAATATGATGAGCCTGAAGATAAGGCCTCATCTTCCTTGCAACAATTACCAAGGCTAATGCTATTTTTTCGAGCTTTAAATAGTGTTTTTCTGCATCTATCAAGCTCTTGCTGATGTAGTACACCGGATGGGGGTAATTATCCACCTCTGTCACCAATACAACACTGATGGCACAACTGGAAACTGCCAAGTATACGAAGAGTGTCTCTCCATCAACAGGTTTAAACAAAGTCTTGGGGGAGGACAGATGTTTCTTAATCTCATTGAATGCCTCATCACACTATGAAGTCCAGTCAAATCCCTTTGCACCCTTTAAAGTTTGAAAAAACGGGGCACATCTGTCCGAAGACCTCGAGATGAATCGATTTAAAGCAGCCAACCTCCCAATCAACCGTTGTACTTCTTTAATATTCCGAGGAGGCTCCATTTGGAATAAAGCGTTAAGCTGGTCCGGATCGGGCTGTATCCCTTGCTCACTTATTATATACCCCAGGAATTTCCCGGACTGTACTCCGAACACACACTTCTCTGGATTTAGTTTCAAATTTACTTTTACTAAGTTGGCAAAAGTTTCTTGGAGATCTTCCAAGTGTAGTTCTTCATCCACACTTTTTACTATCATGTCATCAATGTACACCTCCATATTTCTTCCAATTTGATCAGCAAAGGCTTTGTTCACTAACCTCTGATAGGTAGCTCCAGCATTTTTTAACCCAAATGGCATCACCTTGTAACAATGAAAACCCCTATAAGTGACAAATGTGGTATGCTCCTGATCTATTGGATTTACTTGAATCTGATTGTACCCGGAGAAGGCATCCATGAAAGACAGTATCTTATTCCCAGAAGTGGAATCCACCAGCTGATCAATCTGGGGAACATGGTATAAATCTTTTGGGCAAGCCCTATTGAGATATGTGAAGTCAATACACATACGCCACTTGCCATTCTTCTTTTTCACCAATACCGGATTGGCTGTCCACAAAGAATACTGAGACTCCTTTATATGTCCCATTTTAGTAAGGCTGTCAACTTCTTGAACAATAACATCAGCATTTTCTTTGGAAAAAGCTCTTCTTTTTTGTACCACAGGCGCTATGTCTCTCCGGATGGATAGGTGATGTGATATAATATCCGCTGGAACCCCGGTAACATCAGCATTGCACCAAGCAAAAACATGCTGATGGTCTTTTAAGAACTTCAACATTTTACTCTTCAGTTCGAATGGCATTTTGGACCCTATCTTAACACTTTTTCCCTCTTCCAAAGAATGTGTTTCAACTTCTTCAATCGGTATTAACACTCCAGGGGTCTCTCTGGGTTCATCAATTTCACCCTCACCCCCAGAAAGCCCCTCAAACTGCTATTCTTCATTGATACGAACTGCCCCCAGTGTCCGTGGAGCCAGTGCTATGGCAAAACACTCTCTTGCAATCTTTTGGCTGCTCCGAACAACTCCCACTTGTCCTTGAACAGCATATTTCAAACATTGGTGGACTGTTGAGGCCACTGCATGTATCCTAGAGAGCCAAGACCTCCCTAAAATAGCGTTATAACAAGTGGGACAATCCACCACAATAAAAAAGTATTCTAACCATCTTCTTAAAAGGGCCCTTGCCCAACAAGACTTCCTCTTCGAACTCCCCGATCACATCTGTTGAGCTTCCAGTGAAACCCACAATTGATCTGTCCGAACGCTGAATTATAGCTGGGTTTTTCATCTTCTTATAAGAGGTTAAAAAGAGGATATTGGCCGAACTCCCAGTATCCACCAAGATTCGTCTTATGTTATTGCCCCCAATGGATGCTCCTATGACAACAACATCTTCATGAGGGCCAGTTATATCCCTTAAGTCATCCTCATCAAAAACAATGAAGGGAAATAGGAGGTCATACCTCCTTCCAGCTGGGTAGCTAAAGTATGAACGTGCCTCTTCCTTGAAGAAGCAGTAGGAGCTGTCATAGTATCCCCTCCAAAAATTATGAATGACTTAAAAAACTTAATAAGCCCGTAGACTGTTTTACAACGTTCCTCAATGGCACCCACTCTATTTCGAGTTGGATCAGGATCCAAGTACTCTGACTCTACATCGAATCTTTCGATTATAACCATAGCTCCCTCCGGAGCAGATGTGCCTACATTGTTCGGACCAGCCCGATGAGCATTATCAGGCCTATTTCCTCCTCTTCTTTTGACATATGCCCCCAGCTTTCCTCTTTCAATTAAATTCTGAACTTCTTGTTTTAAAGCAATACAATCGTCAGTGGTATGGCCAGTATCATTATGGTACTGACAGAAGGAATTATTACGATGTTCCCTAGGAGATTGCAGTGCAGCTGGCCTTCTATAGTGTATTTCTTCCTTTGTTTTGTCATAAATGGTGGCTACACTTTCTTTTAACTATGCGAACCACTCCGGTTGAACCCAAGGCCCTCTCTTATTTCTAGATTGTTAACTCTGGGCAGGCGCAGCTGGCTGAGACTAAGCTTTAGCTCTGTTATGACCCTGCCCGGCCTCCCTTGCCTTGTTCCCGGACTGATTTTGGTTGGGGTTTGGTGTAACCGAGGCAGACCTCACTTGACTGTGCACCCTAGTTTTCTTTGTTTCATCAACGTTGATTTGCTTTCCGACCTGATTCAGTAGACCTCCCCAAGTCATGGCTTTCTTTCTGGTCACTGAATCAGCTAAATTTTCAGGGTTTAAGCCCTGTCTCAAAGATGCTATTGCTACTTGCTCAAAGCAATCAGCCAACCCATTTTTTGTGTTTACAAAACGACTTATGTATTCTTTGAGTGATTCGTTTGGTTCTTGGGCACAATGGATTATTGTGTCCCCATTGCCCTTCAATTCCTTACTCCCAACAAACTGCCTTCGAAAGGCCACCCAAAAGGTATCGAAATTTCTGATGCAGCCTTGTGGTAGGCTGCTATACCACTTCAGAGCACTCCCCGTAAAGGATTGGGAGAATGCTCTACAGAGCAACTTGTCGTCATTATCGAAATTCATCATAAAGTTTTTACAATGTTCTAAGTGGTTGTCCGGATCTTTACTGCCATCGTATTTCTCTATTTTTGTGCTATCGAACCTCTTGGGGAGGTTTCCGGACAGAATCTTGGAAGACAATAGAGATTGTCTCCAATTCCGGCCACGACTAAAAACAGATACCTGGTTTATCGTGGAAGGAAAAAGGATCCACCAGCATCCGATCTACATGTCTCCGGCTGTGAGATGATCATTTGCCTATATGCCTCTTTAACTTTCCATGTCTATCTCTTTTTCTTGAATACATCTTAACTAATTTTTGTTTTATTTTAGATCGGCCCTCATCACTGCTGGAGGATGAGGACTCTTCAACTCCATCCTCGCCCGATGAGCTACCAGAAGATTCCGAGTCTGAGTCAGAGCTCTCCACTGGCTTGGACCGGTGAGATTTTTTGGAGCTAGCATGAGTCTTCTTGGTACTCACACGGGTCTTTGAAGGCTCATGCTCTCTAGGTTTATCGGTATGATGAGCAACTGATGCCTTTGACTTTTCTTTTATGCCCATCTTTACCTTCTCTTCCCTCAGAGCTTCTATCTCGCCCTTTAATCTATCACGTTCCTCGATGGTATATTCATCATTTTCATCCACCACTTCAAGCAAAGCTGGTGGTACTTCCGGGGCGTCCGGATTCATTCGGACTGATATTTTCTGATGGTTTCGAATGCTAGATTCAGGTACCGTCGTGCTCTCACTGTGGTCACCAATTTGGTGTGGTTTATTTTTGTTTGAGGATAAGTTTGTAATTTTGTTTAGAGTTGTGAGGAGATAAATGAACGATCAAGAAAAAAAAGGATGAATCATTGTTCAATCGTTACATTATTATTCATTTTGTTAGTTTCTCTCTCTAACTTTCCTATGTTTATCGGGGAGAAATAAAGGTTTATAGATGTTGCTAAATATGAGCAAGCAACACCCCATGTGCAGATCCCTTTGGGAAGCCATAATTTTGGATATCGTGTCAGTAACCAGTTTACATATCCATCTCATGAAGGTCTATATAATACAACGAATGAAGGACTTGGGACAGTGTGTATAAAGTTTGCCATAATTAGAGCTCATCCTTAATCTCATCGGAGATTCTTTTAGGGCATCTGCCTAAGTGGTTCGACGTTTCAAATTTATAAAAATCGATGAGGCTCAAGATCCGAAACGCCATATCGAACAATTCAAGAATTTTATGATTAACTACGATGATGATGACAACATGTTGTGTAGGGACTTCTCCCAAACATTCAAAAGCATAGCTTCGAAGTGGAACAACCGCCTGCCAGAGGGTTGTATTAAATGTTTTGATATATTTTGGAATATTTTTCGCCAACATTTTTTGGGAAGAAAAACATTATGTGTAAATGGTGATACGATCATTTATTGCGTGCAGAAACAGGGAGATATCCTCAAAGATTACACAAATCAATTTATGAAGACTAAAACTGACATTGAGAGTTGTAAAGATAAAGTGGCATTAACAACTTTCTGAATGAGACCTCTCCCTGGTATAATAAAAGATAACATTATAGAGAGACAATCCATGATATTTGGGGCGTTGTTGGATCAAATATAGAAAATAATTATGGTGGAGGAAACACAAGGGTCAGAAATGGAATCCATGGCACAAATTGACCAAAAACAGTTTCACCAAACTCCGATGGTGACACATAACAATTTACATCCAATAATTATTGTCCGACCTTGACTACCAACTCAAGCACCAACTCAAGTACCTTTGAAGCCGAGGGTGAATATTCAAGTTATGAACACACATCATAATGTCTGACTTATATTTAACAAGTAGGTTCGATCATCACATTTCTTCGAGCTGACATAGTGTGTAGCAACAATTTTAGACAGAGCTCGAAGTCACATACAGTTCTGCAAACCACTCGCAATGTAAAATTCGAGAGAAATTAGAAGCAACATGTATTGCAAGTACCATGAGAATGTTGGGCACAACATGAAGGATTATGTGGTATTAAAAAAAGAATTACAAGCATTGATCGAAAACGGTAAGTTGACAATATTTGTCAAGAAAAACTCTCTTGCAACTCTGAAGCAAGAAAACATTCTAATAATTTCAGAGCCTATTGATGCTTTTAATGTTTCTATGGAGTATTTAGATTCCAAACCGGGCAAGAATAATGTCTTGGTGGTGGAGGAATATCCATGAGTGGAAAAGTTTAGTGAAATATGTACTTTATTTGAATTGCTGACAATTTTTTGAGGTGATAGTGTTTCAGATACATCAAATTATTTTTGGAAGAGACATATCGTAAGCCTAGCAACCCAACTAGAAATAGTTACATCTCCATTAATTTGTTTTAAAGATTATGATATGAGGGAAGTGGCTGATCCGCATGAGGATGTTGTGGTCATTGTGGCAGAAATTGTTATGAATGAGATACGAAGAATCGTAATATATACATGTATTTCTACCAATATAATGTTCATGATAACTTATCAAAAAATAATGAATCCCCCTACAATACTTCGGCCAGATTAGACAATCGTTGTGTTCACTATGGTAAGCGCAGAAGTGGTCGGGAAATTTGAAAGAACAGTAGAGTTGGGTCGTTGACCATTTTGAAAATTGGTGAGGGTGTTGTTTATTATGGTAGATGTACTAATGTCTTATAATGTAAAATTTGGAAGGTCTTAGTTATCAAGAATGCACGTTGTGGCATTAATTTTTCATTAATACTTTGAATATGTTGTGGGAAAATTGTTAGAACGATTAGGAGTAGCTAGAAAATGACAAGATACTCTTACCAAACGGCTTTTGCCCCAAAGTAGATGAAGGGGGGCGATTCAAGCAAGACATAGCAGTTAGTGGGGTCTTCTTCGGGGTCCGATCCCGCAAATGATCTGAGGGAGATACCCGGGTTCTTTGTCGGTGATGAAGGTTTTAAGGATCATGTTTTTTCAAACTGAAAAAGTTTAAAATCGATAAAAAGTTATATCTGGAGGTGAAGGAGAGGTTAATTCTATTTTTGTCAACAAAGTTACATATGTTGACATTGTTCATTAAAGGCGTGACAGGGGGATTTGCGGAAATTATCTGTCACAAACTGGAAATTTGAAGCAGCGTGCGTCCAATCATCCAAAAAAGAAGGTATTTTTCTCAAAAAAATGAGGTAATCATGGTTGAGGTAGATTGCTTATCCAAGGTTGGTCACATACGAGAATCACAATTTTTTTTGGACCGTCAATCCGGTCTTGGTGAAAAAGAAAAATAGTAAGTGGCGAATGTGTGTAGATTCCATTGATCTAAATAAAGTATCTCTAAAAGATCATTTCTCAGTCCCTCGGATAGATCAGTTACTGGAGTCTACTTCAAGAAACCGGTTACTATCATTCATGGATGTGTACGCTGGCTATAATCAAATCCAGATGGATTCAAAGGACCAAGAAAGCACTTTGTTCATCACTGGAAGGGGCCTGCATTGCTATAAGGTTATGCCATTTTGGGTTGAAAATGCTTGGACAACTTACCAGTTCTTAGTAAACAAAACTTTTAAGGCTCATATTGGACGGAATTTCAAAGTCTATATTGATGATATGCTAGTGAAAATCACAAGGACGAGGACCATTTGTAGATCTAGAAGAAACTTTTGCCAACCTAACAAAAACAATTTGAATCTAAATCTAAATAAGTGCACTTTTGGGATGCGGTCTGGAAAATTTCTCTAGTACATAGTTAGTAAATGTGGAATAAAAGCTAATCTTGTACAACTAAATGCTTTGAGTACTATGGCATCACCTCGAACGATCAAAGAAGTACATATTTTGACAGGAAGATTGGTAGGTTTGAATAGATTATATCTCAATCGTCGAATAAATTTGCTCCGTTTTTCCAAGTGTTAAGGCAAACAAATTGTTTTAATTGGACCCAAAAGTGTTTTGAACCGTTTGAACAAATTAAAGAGTATTTTTCCTCCTCAAAAATCTTGACATAGCCTAAATCGGGGGAAAAGTTACACATCTCATAGAAGTGTTAGATTATGTTAGGAGCGCTATTTTGATTCAATAAGTAGATAATTACCTAAGACATGTGTGTTATCCTTCGCGTTGGGTACTGCTGCTCAGAAAATAAAGCCTTATTTTAGGCGCATTATATCATTGTACGAACATTTTTCCCAGTGAAAAAATATGCTTCAAAGGCCCGATGTCTCAAACAGAATGACCAAATGGTCTTTAGAATTAAGAGATTTTGATATTGAGTTTGAACCATGAATTGTAATCAAAGAGCAAGCCTTAACAGATTTCTTAGTTTAATTTCATTATAATCGGTCAGATATCGAATTAGCTTAAGAAAGTTAAGAGACATAATAGACAGTCTGGAAAAATAGAGGCTCAAGTACATCAAGATGTGGGGCATGGGTACATTTGGTCTCTCTAAATTTAATTTCAATGTATCAAGCTTTTCGCTTCGCATTTCAAGCATCGAATAATAAGGCAGAGTATGAAGCCGTTTTGGCAAGATAAAGACTTGCTCACATATATGAAGCTAAAAAAGTTAGCCTAGTGGGCGACTCACAACGTCTTATAAATCACCTGTCTGACCAATCTAAGGCTAGAAAAGATCATTTAGTGAATTATTTGAGAGTGTTAAAGGTCTTAGGCAACGTCTTATAAATCACCTGTCTGACCAATCTAAGGCTAGAAAATGTCTTCGGAGGAGCTTATGGTGCCTCGCACAAAAAAATATACTTAACGATTAGAGGCCTCATATAACCTCGTCTATCATCCTACAAGGGTTAAGGCTCCAAGTTATCGAGACCTCAAAAAAATGTGGTTGAAGATGAAGATGCAATGTTGGAGCTGAAGTTGAGGAGTAAAATAATATTGAGGTTGAAACCAAAGAGGTTAATCCCATTGGGTAATTTGACTCTAAAGGGCCACCGAAAAGGTAATCATCAAAAGACAAAGGTAAAAGTAAAGTTGTCGAAGAGTGTGATAAGGCAGTTGCTTCTCCTAAGAAGTTCGTCACCATAGACTCAGATTCTCCTCGTGATTCAGTTGGAGAATTTATTTTTTAAGAAAGCGAGGTGAATAATGGTCATAAAGCTCAAGAAAATGAAAACAAGTTCCTGGGAATCTCAATGCTTATTCTCTAGCGTCAACATACTTTGATATCTATGAAAATAACTTCCTAGTCATGGAACTCAACAAGTTACTTCCCCTGCTACCCTTCTTAAAAGAAAAGCCAAACGAAAAAATCGTTACGAAAATGAAGTTATCCATAGAATATCTTATATAAAAAAGTTATAAGATGAGCTTGCCTACTACAAGAAGGTTGTTGTTGAATGCTTGACAGAGCTTGAAGCAGTGGAAGCTCATTTAAAATTGGAGAATGAACAATTTGAAAATAAGCACTTTATTGCTTAAGATACTGACCGAAATACGCTTGTTGACGGTCTTATTAAAAATCATAGTAAAGTTAAAGATTACTTCAAGCGGGCTGTCAAAGATATAGAAAGACTTACTCTTGAGAAGTGAAGTCTTAGAGACGATGCTGACAAATATAAGGATGTTTGCCTTGAGAAGTATGCGCGGAATGTAATTCTGGTTTGGAAGAGATGGATGCCAAAATCAAGTATGCTTTTGTGCTACAATTTTATGAGCACTTTCCAAATCTGAAGCTAGGAAGTTTATGGGAGCGCGTTCGAGAGAACTATTGTCTGTAGGGCATTTCTTTGGAGGATGATGAATCATCCAGCGACTCTGAATAATTGAAAAGCTTATCATCAAGCTCATCAGAGGACGATGATGAATGTACCCCTTTGAGGTAAATTAGTACTTTGTTAAACTTTTGTGAACTAGTTAGGCCTTGGGTATTTTTTTTGTAAAGTCCTCGTATTATCTTGAGAAATTTTGTACTTTGAAGAATTTATCAATAAAAATAATCTTATTGGGTTAATTTCACTTTGCTCAACTTTTACTAACCAAAAATGATTGTTGACCAACATCTGTTGAACCACCTTTCCAGTCCATAAATAGAAAAATTGTTGA
Source organism: Limnanthes douglasii subsp. nivea (assembly GCA_036936605.1). Taxonomy (NCBI): domain Eukaryota; kingdom Viridiplantae; phylum Streptophyta; class Magnoliopsida; order Brassicales; family Limnanthaceae; genus Limnanthes; species Limnanthes douglasii. Next base: position 263,139,911 of record JAUPFV010000001.1, read on the forward strand.
CCAACATTCAATAGAAGCCCCTCATGGTAAAAAAATGAAAAAACGTTGACCAACATTCATTGGAAGACCCTTCCAGTCCAAAAATAAAAAATTGTTGACCAACATTTATTGGAAGACCCTTCCGGTCCAAAAATTAAAAAAATTGTAAGTTGTTTTAAAATGGCAACGAAATATTGTATGTAACTCGACTATAACGGCACCTCGTAAAAACCTTCCGCGTAAAAACCTTCTTGCGCCGCCAGGGTAGGAAAGAGTACTCCTGCGCCACTATGGTGAGAAAGAGTACACAGAGGTACTTAAGTATTCATATTTTTTTATGTTTGAGTATACAACATGTGTATTCACCCTTGGCTTCAGAGGTATTTGAGTTGGTGCTTGAGTTGGTATTCGAGGTCAGACAACAATTATTGGATGTAAATTTTTATGTATCACCATCAGAGTTTAGTGAAACTAATTTTGCTCAATCTGTGTTGTGGAGTCAATTTCTGACGCTTGTGTTTCTTATACCAAGACTATTTTATCTACTAGATCCAACAATGCCCCAAATGTCATGGATTGTCTCTCTGCAGCGTTATCTTTCATTATATCAGGCAGAAGTCTCATTCGAACAGTTTTTTATGCCACTTTATCTTCACTACTCTCGAGTGTCAAGTGTTAGCTTTAATAAAATGATTCGTGTAATCTTTAAGGCTTTCTCTCACTTTATGCCTGCAGTAAATGATCATATCATCATTTTCTCGGAATTTTTTGCTTCCCACGAAATACTGGCGAAAGATATCCCAAAACATATAAAAAATTTAAATACAACTCGCTCGCATGTGGTTTTACCACTTTGAAGCTGCATTCTTGAATGTTTGGGCGAAATCCCTACACAACAATTTGTCATCGTCGACGTAGTTAATCATAACTTTTTTGAATTTTTCGATGTGGTTGTCCAGATCTTGAGTCTCATTAAATTTTTATAACTTTGAAATATCGAACCACTTAGGCAGATGCCCTTCAATAATATCCGAGGAAATGAGGGGATAACCTCTAACTATGGCCAACTTTATACACACTGCCACGGGTCCATCCTTCACTACGGTATATAGATATTCCTGAAATGGATCTATAAATTGGTTACTTACATGAAATTCAAAATTATGGTTTCCTAAAGGGATCTGCACATAGGGTGTTAATTGCTCCCTTTTAGCAACATTTATAAACATGTCTTGCTTATCGTACTAAAGTCTATTTTTCTCTTGATCATTTTTCTCTCTCCTCGAACATGTAGTCTGACAAGATATTTGATGACCATCTACGCGCCACTTTGAATCTCTTTTCTTATAATATTGTTCACGTCGGTAATCCTTGTCCGTGGAGGAAGATTCATCCGAGTCGTATAAGGAATAACCATTGGATTCAATGTACTCATAACGACGCATAAGCTTCATTCTTCTCCTTGAATTATAATGAATCTTTCATTGATGTTTTTCACTCATATCATTTGGTTTAGTTTATTTTGGGTTGAGGGTAGTTTTGTAAAGTATTTTAGTAAGTTTGGGGTATTTTGTGTTTAGTGTGAGGAGTAGTGAGATAATTAAGTGGTATGCTTGTATTAGATGTTGATCACCCTCATTAATGAGAGTGGTTGGGGTATTTATACTTTTAATTAATGACCCATGGGCTTACCGGGTCAAGTTGTGAAACCGGGTCGAGTTTAATGACCCATTAGTTTTTAAGTAGATTAGTAAATAGCTTAGTCAAAAGGTGAACACATATGTCCTGTTCGGATTTATAGTGGAGTGATATGGTCCGAATTACCCTTGTCTAGATTAATTGGTAGGTTGTGATTGTAATATCTGAACTCATCAGTAGCCCCTTTTTTAAGCCTTGCAAAGTATCTTTGGAAGGGTTAAAAAATCTATCAAGCATTATCAATTCCGTCTGATCTGCTTGCGTTTCCCAAACTGAGAAGCTCATTTTCAACACCAATCCAGTTCAAATTTTATGAGCACTGATTTTTCTTCCCAAAATTTTAAGAGTTTTTTCTAGAATCATGGGACACGTGTCAGCATTTGGTTTGACCTACCAGCTGTTATTTTTCCTAAATCTCTGCACCCACTAGGTTTAGAAAGTTACCTAGGTCTTGATTTTTTACACGTTTGCGCAGCCCTTAATCATTGCAAAAAACCCTTTTCAACTTCTCCTTGGTAACTGTTGCTTTTTACTATTATATATATCTTTTTACTATTCCATTGTCTTTCACACTCAAAAATTTCTTAAAGAGACTAACATCTTCATCTTCAAATTGTTCTTGAGATATTATATGTTCACAACCTGAAAAACGCTTTAGTTAAAGGTGGCTAGTTAAATTTATCAGAGTTAGAGAGAGCAAGGAAGGTAGAGAGAGAAATCCGTATCGTCGTCGGTCTCCCCGTTTCTCCCAATAAGAAAAACAATCAGCCAAACCAGGAAGCCGATCAAGGGTCATCTTCCTCGAGAAACCCTAGACCTAGAAAACTCTCATTTAGGCCAACCCTTTCACCCCTCCCTTCTGGTTCTTCCGTACAAGAATCTCAAAACCCTGTTTCTAAATAAAAGGTTGTTTCAAACATAAAAGAAACCCTCACCATTCATAGCAATGGTATCTGACACAAAAAGTTACCGGAGAAGATAACTCCTCGCCGGACAACTCGCCAAACTAAAACTCAGTCCACACCACCAACTTCAAAACATTCAGAATCGGAGGTAGCTAAAGCAGTTCCACAGGCGAAGCCCTCCGGATCACAAACTCTACCAGAAATTAGGCCCTCAGAGGCAACAAGTGCTCAACCATCCGAACAACTTTCGATGAAAGGAGTTGAACAACCTTCATAAAAAACAACTGAAAAACCTTCCACAATGCTGGAAGAGAATATGGAAGACAACATCGAAGAGGCCCCTTTGAGACCGAGGCATCAGGTCAGACAGGGGATGTTGCTTCTGAAAAAAAAAGGTAAAAGTTTGCACGACTCATCCAAACACGCTTCCGGAGTGCCTAGAGGGTAAGGTATGCCATTGTTTTAAACATGTCAGTGTCAAATATTTGCTAGCTTTACAAAACATCAACTATGTCTACACCTATACTGCTGAGTTGGGCCGAATCTGAACCAAATGGGGGATTCCGGAGTCTATAAAGGTAAGGATACTAATTACTCTGGAGACCCCCATGGACTGAAAATTGAATGAGGTGGTAGTGTACACCGAAGTGCTGAAATGGGGACTCCGGTTCCATCTAGACCCAAATATCGTTAAGTACTTCAATTTGGTCAAACTCCGTCCCAGCCAGTTAAGCCTCAATGCATGGTACACACTCCTGGCTTGTATCATGGCATCTAGATTGTCAAAGATCCCTCTTCCGATGGAGCAGTTTACTGCTGTAGCAAGCTTGTGCAAGAACCATCAGATTCCATTCTACCACTACAACATGGGGAATGATTTTAAGGTTGTAGACGACCTGTTAGAGTCCGAAAAACCTTCGAGGATACAGTTCCTATTTGTTAGTGGAACATGGGAAATGGCAGGAAGATAAAAGCCAACACCAACCCTAGCTTGCTGACCAATACGTGGAAAAGCACTGGTAAGTTTCTTCTTCTCTTTCTTTTTTTACTTCTTAAACTACAAGTTTTCTTATTCTGACTAATTCGTTACTTCTGTTTAGTTCTATCGAAGGAGTTCACCAGCCATTTGGAAGAATGGCAAAAGACTTTTTCAAAGCTTAATGCATGGGCTTCAGAACATTGGGGGAATGCTTTCCACAATGGCTTTACATCGGCAATTTTGTGAGGTCTCACTTGTGGAACACCACAGGCCGGAGAGACCTTTCATGGGCAAAGCTAACCAACTTTCCTCCTGCTGATGTGATTCTAAGAAGGACATAAGCCAAAGATGCCAAGCTTTTCTTAAATTCCAGGGCCAAGGCTCCCAGCAAAATGAAGAACAAAAAGAGGAAGGCTATAACAGAGTTGGCTCAAACAGCTACAGAAAGGACTGGTTCGGGGAACCACGAGGGCATTGATGTGGCTCTGCTCAAAGCAGCAGAGGTCAAAACAGTAAGGGAAGCTGGAGGGTCAAAGAACCCACCAAAGCCTCATCGAAAGGACAGGAAGCGCAGGGCCAACAACGATAAAAAAACTGCCAAGAAGAAGAAGATCACCTTAGGGGCAGACATAATCGTTCGCCCTTCGGAAATCCAACCACCACCAGCTGTTGCCGACCCTACTCTGCAAGAGGAGATCCCAACCAACCTTCAGTCCGGAAAGATTGCTGGTGGAGGGAACGATGAAGTGGACCTCAGTGCCCTTCAAGACATTAGTTTGTACTTTAATGATTTTGAGAATGATGATTTTACAGGTCCTTATAGTCCTTCCAGTTCCTCCAACATGGTGACCTACAATGGGAAATCATTATCCATATCCGGAGAGCAAGATGTATTAAGCCACGCGCTCCTCGGTTATATTCGGCCAGTACTTGATCTGGAGAAGCATGTGAAAAGTCAGACCAACCTTATCAACTCTCTCACTTATGACAAACAATCTCTGTCAAGCAGTCTTCTAAGTGCTCAGCAAAGTATAGAGGCACTGAAGAATGAGAAGGAGGATTTGGAAACCAAGGTAGCCACAACACAAGCAGCCAAAACTGAGCTTAAAACCAAGTACTCTGACTTAGAGACTTATTCCTCACAAAACCTCATAGCATTGAAGGAGGAGTTGAAGACTAAGGGTGATGCTATTCAAATCCTAACCAACAAAAAGACTAAGTTGGAAAGCACCGTCTCGGAGATGACCAAGGACAATGAGGCCCTGAAGAGTCAGCAAGAGCAATCTATTAAGGCAGGTATTGAGGAGTACGCCAACGAAGTAATATACTCCTTAGAATATATAGATGATGGGATTAAGTCTGACATGGTGTTGTTGTTCTATGAGACCTTTCCTAAGACGACCCTTGGTCTCTTATGGAAGTATGTGGAGTAGGAAGACATTCCATTTCATACATTGGCTAATGGGGACAAGCACAATTACTCTTGTGGATTTGATTCCACTGGTAACGAAGAAGGTACAAGTGAAAGTGCAAGTGCTGAACTTAAAAGTCCTAAAAAGGTGATGGTGAATGAATATCCGAAGGGAACAAGCCCTAAGGTTTTATCATGTATTATTTTTTGAACAATCAAAGTCCTTAGATGACCAATGAACATTTTGTATTACTATTCGGTTTAAGTCCGAATAAGTCATTCGAACACCCAAAGTCCTTGGGTGGCCAAGGCATGTTTTGTATTATTGTTCGGTTGAAGTCCGAACAGGTTTAATTTCTCCAACTTTCTTTTTGTTTAATACTTTACCTTAAATATTTCATGACTAATATTTAAGTAGCCCTTAGAACTTCAGAAGTATTGAAGTGAGAATGTTTAATATCTCCAATGACGTGTATTTAATAAGCATGACCAACCACGAGATCTGATTTACTAAAGATCGAGGGCATTGAATAAGTGATTTATACTTGAATTGAATTGTAGTAAAATCACTCCAATTTTTTTAAGAAGACATTATATATTATTGAAGAAGAAACCGGACACATCGTTAAAACCTCCCCGCGCCACCAGGATAGGAAAGAGTATGCTCCCTAATATTTACATTGATATTTAATAAGTAAATATTTACATAACAAGTTTATTCTATATATAACATGAGATGCTCAACATTCCACGGGTGCTTCAAAGCTCTTCATTCTTTATGTTGAAGCCTATATGTCCCAGGTTTGAGCTTTTCACAAACCTCGTAGGGGCCTTCCCAATTCGGAGCCAATTTCCCGAACTTCTTTTCTTTGGTATGTAAGAAAACTTTTCTTAACACCTTATCTCCTGGTTGAAAATCTCTTCTTTTGAACTTGTAAAATCTGCTCCTCATCAAACCTTGGTAGTGGGTTGTTCTTAAGTTTGCTTTAACCCTTTTTTTCTTCTAATAAGTCCAACTGATTCCTAACAGTTATACCATTAACATGTTCGGAATAGTTATGGACTCTGTATGATGGTAAGGTAGCTTCCATGGGGGTAATTGCATCCATCCTATACACCAAGGCAAAAGGAGATTATTGTTAGCAGCCCGATGAGTAGTTCGATAGGCCCACAATACTTCTTGTAAATAGCTTGGCCACTTCCCCACAACACCTTCTAAATTATTTTTTAATCCAGACAAAATGGACCTGTTTGCAACTTCAACCTGGCCGTTTGCTTGTGGATGGAAAAGAGAAGAAAAACAGTGTTGAATACCTCTAAAGGCAGAGAAATCCTCCATATCTTTGTTATCAAAATGTAGCCCATGGTCTGTGGTAATCTTTTGGGGGACTCCGATTCTGCAGCATATATTTGATAAGATAAATTTAATGACAAAACTTTGATGTGGTCCCTGCCAAACGAGTTTCCTCTATCCATTTTGAGAAGTAGTCAATAGAAACTATAATAGTTCTACACCCCCCGTATGGCATATGTAGAGGTCCAAATAAGTCCATCCCCCATCTAGCAAAAGGTATTGGCTCAGAAATAGACTCCATAGGTACTGTTGGCACATGAATTTGATTCCCATACCTTTGACATGGATCGCATTTCTTCGCCATTTCTTTACCATCTGTCATTATGGATGGCCAATACTATCCAACTAATAAGACTCTCCGGGTTAGCGCCATATACCCACAATGTGCTTAGCCCTCCCCATCATGCAGTTCAGACACAACGACTTGGGATTATTCAAACCCTAAACAACATATGAGAGGTATATTGAAAGATTTATTATAGAGAATTCCACTAATCACTAAAAAATCACGTGTCTTGTATTTAATATTTTTTGCTACAGCTTTGTATGAAGGCAAAACCCCATCAGAAATATATTGAAAGAGGGTATATCTCTAGTCTTTAGGTTGAATCACATGTATGCTCGTACTTTCCCTATCTTTTTTGTTTTGACTTAGTTGTATGGACGGGCATTCTTGCATGTGAATCCAAGGGCAAGACTCAGAATATGCTATAGTTGCTAAAGAGTCTACCAATGTATTCTCCGATCTGAGAATATGCTCATAACAAACACTTTTGAAGTCTGCTGCCACTTCTTTCAAAACGAGTAAATACTTGATCAGTTGCTCTTTCTTGGCCTCAGACTGACCTTGATCATGGTGGATGAGCAATCGAGAGTTACTAATTAACCAAACTCTTTTAGCCCCACACAGGAGAGCCAATTTAAGACCAGACATAGTTGATTCATATTCAGACTCATTGTTAGAAGCCCTGAACCCAAAGCATATAGCTTGATACATTTTATCATCATACGGAGAAGTTAAGAAAACTACACCTCCACAAGATATAATGTTTGATCCACCATCAGTTCAGACCACCCATTATTTCTTGGTTTTACCTTCTGAAGTTTGTTTAGAGTTCCTTTCCGCATGGAATTCTACTAAGAAATCAGCCACTGATTGAGCTTTAATAGTTGTCTGGGGCGCAAAATCAATGTTGTAATCGCCTAATTCTACTGACCAATTGGTCATTCTGTTTGATATATCTGCCTTTTGAAGAACATTTTTTAGCAGGAAAGACGTCCAGACAATAATAGAATGAGGTAGGAAATATGATCTCATCTTTCTTGCTGCAATCACTAAGGTTAGTGCCAACTTTTCTAACTTTAAATACCTTTTTCCAGCGTCTAACAAACTTTTACTAATATAGTACACCGGACGAGGATAATTGTCCACTTCTCTTACCAGGACAACACTTATAGCACATTTCGATACCGCTAGGTATACACAGATTTTTTCCCCTTGAATGGGCTTAAAAAGATTCTTCGATGAGGATAAGTGTTTTTTTATCTCAACGAATGCCTGGTTGCACTGTGGGGACCAGTTGAAGTCTTTAGCATTTTTCAGGGTTTGAAAAAACAGAGCGCACTTGTCAATGACCTTGAAATAAATCTGTTTAAGGCAGCCAACCTTCCGGTGAGCCTTTCAACTTCTTTAACGTTTCGAGGAGGATCCATTTCAAGTAGTGCATTAAGCTGATCCGGATCGGGCTGGATACCTTTCTCACTTATGACATAACCTAGAAACATTCCAGATCGAAACCCAAACTCACATTTCTCTGGATTCAATTTCAAGTTCACAGCTGCTAAATTAGCAAAGGTTTCTTGAAGATCAACTATTTGCAAATCCTCTTCAAGGATTTTAACCATCATATCATCTATGTATACTTCCATATTTCTGCCAATCTGATTAGCAAACATTTGTTCATCAACCTCTAATAAGTTGCCCCGACATTCTTCAACCCAAAGGGCATCACTTTGTAACAATGAAAACATATGTTTGTTATAAAGGTTGTGTGATCTTGATCCTTCGGATCCACCTGTATCTGATTATACCTCGAGAAGGCATCCATGAAGGACAATAACTTGTTTCCAGACGTAGAGTCTACCAACTGATATATCTGAGGGACATGATAAAGATCTTTAGGGCAAGCTCTGTTAAGGCTAGTGAAATCAATGCACATACGCCATTTCCCGTTCTTTTTTTTACTAACACCGGATTGGCAGTCTATAAAGGATACTGGGATTCCTTTATCTGTCCCATCTTGGTGAGCCGATCAACCTCTTGAACTATCACATCTGCTTTTTCCTTAGAAAAAGCTCTTCTTTTCGGTACAACAGGTGCAACATCACTCCAGATGGAAAACTTGTGTGAAATAACACTTGTGGGTACTCCAGTTATATCACCATTGCACCAAGCAAACACATGTTGATTGTTTAGCAAAAAAGGCAAAAACTATTTTTTTAACTCTGGTGCCATCTTGGAACTAAGATTGATATTCTTACCCTCTGCAAGGGAGTGATTTTCAACTTCTTCAATAGGTATGATAACACTAGGAGCCTCTCTGGGGTCATCAATCTCACTTTCCCCGACAAAAGGCTATAATAACTGCTACTCTTCATTCATCTGAACTGTCCTTCTGACTACTTTGGACAACACCTACTTGTCCTTGAACTACATATTTTAAATAGTGATGGACTGTTGAGGCCAAAACATGCATTCTGGAAAGCCAGGACCTCCCAAAAATTAAATTGTATGATGTGGGGAAGTCTACTACAACAAATATCGCCCTCACCATCTTCTTAAATGGCCCATTTCCCAACAACACTTCTTCTTCAAATTCCTCAATTACATCTGTAGAGCTCCCTGTGAAGTCCACAATAGTTCTTTTTGAGTATTGAATAACGGCCGAATTCCTCATCTGTTTTTAGGAGCTTAAATATAGGATGTTTGCTAAACTGCATGTGTCTATCAAAATTCGGCGTATATCATTCCCCCAATAGATGCTCCTATAACCACTACATCCTCATGAGGCCCAACAATATTCCTCAAATCATCATTGATGAGTTCGGAAATATTCACCACTCACTGTAGAAACCAGACATGGGGAATTTGGACAAAAGTCACCCACTAAACCATCCGAACATGACAAAAGTACTAAATAACTAATCACCTTTTGACTAAGCTAATTGCTAATCTGCTTAATAAACTAATGGGTTTTTGAACTCGACCCGGTTTCATAAGTTTGACCCAAAAGCCCATATGGCCCATAATTAACGGTATAAATACCCAACCACTTTCATTAATGAGGGTAATGAACATTTAATACAACCAGGAAGCTTAAATCTCTCACTACAAAACACTTAAACATTTAATACCTTTGAAACACCTGACCAAATTACCCTCAGTCAAAAATAATCCACACCAATCCTCATAAAAAACTATGAATGAGAAAGGGGATTGACACTGATGGGAAGACATTCCCCTTTCCAATTGAGTGGCCAATCTGTGGACATACCTCTTCCTTAATGAAGGGGTGGGTGCTGTTACAGTATCTCATTCAAAGATAGTGATTCAAAGAAACTGATCAGTCCAGACACCATCCTGGTTTGTTCTGTTATGACTCCCACCTTATTCCGAGTTGAATCAGTATCCAAGTATTCAAAATCCACATCAAATCTTTCAAAAATCACCATTACCCCTTCTTGAGCAGATGTTCCAAGATTGTTTGTAGGGCCCGTCCGTGAAGTATTGTCGGGCCTGTTTCCACTTCTTCTTTTAACATATGATCCCAGTTTGCCTTTTTCAATAAGGTTCTGAACTTCATGTTTTAATGTTATGCAGTTTTGAGTGTTATGGCCTATATCATTTTGATACTGGCAAAAACAAGTATTTCGGCTTTCTCATGGAGACTACAATGTCGTCGGTTTTCGAAAATGGACTTCCTCCTTAGTCTTATCATATATTGTGGCTACATTTTCCCTTAACTATGCAAACCACTCAAGCTGAACCCAATGACCTCTTCTATCTCTTGATTGCTGGCTCTGGGATTGATTCTGGTTGGATTGAGTTTGTTTAGACTTGTTAGACCCTTGTCTGGTCTCCTTAGCCTTGTAGCCGGACTGGTTAGCGGCTGGAGAAGCTGTTATGGTGGACCTCACTTGACGGTTCACCCTGGTTTTCTTTGTTTATTCCACATTAATCTGATTTCCTACTTTATATAACAGGCCACCCCAAGTCATGGCTTTTTTCCTGGTTACCGAATCAGTCATGTTCCCAGGATTCAACCTATGTCTTAGAAAAGCAATTGCCACCTGCTCGAAGCAATCTACTAATCCTTCTTTGTATTCACAGATCGACTTGTATAGTCCTTTAAAGACTCGTTTGGTTCTTGGGAATAATGGATAGTGGTATCCCCATTACCCTTCACCTCTTTACTTCCAACGAATTGCCTTAAGAAGACAACTGAGAAATGTATCAAAGTTTCTAATACACCCCCGAGGTAAGCTATTATACCATTTAAGAGCACTTCCCGTAAAATTTTGGGAGAAGGTTCTGCACAAATGTTTATCATCATCATGAAGTTCTTGAATTGCTCCAGATGGTTGACCGGATCTCGACTTTCATCATACTTTTCTATTTTGGAGCTGTCAAGTCTTTTGGGTAGGTTTCCGAATAGTATTTTTGCAGAAAAATATGACTGCCTCTAGTTCTTATTACGACTAAAGACCATATTTTTATTAGGCATTGCAAAAATACCTGGTTTGGTCTGAAAAGCAAAAGGATCTATCAACAACTGATCAACATGCCTGTGGGATGACCCTCTGCCCAGATGTCTTTTAAGCTTACTATTCCTATCCCTATTTCTTGAATACTTTTTTATTAACTTTATATTTTTTCTAGATCTCCCTTCATCACTGCTTGATGACAAAGATTCCTCAAGCTCAGCCTCATTAGAAGAGCTACTGGAGGACTCAAACTCTGAACTTTCAATAGACTTAGACTGACGTGTCTTCTTAGAGTTGAGATGAGTCTTTTTTGAACTAAGATGAGTCTTTAGTGATGGCTCATTCTCCCCGGGATTTTCATTATGGTGAATAGATGACGCCCCTGATTTCTCCCTGATACCTTTCTTTGCTCTTTTTATGGCCCTTAGTGCCTCTATCTCTGCTCTCAGCTGATCTCGCTCCTTAATAGTGTATTCCTTATTCTCTTTGACCGTTTCCACCACAAGAGGTGGAGTACCTTGCTCGTTCGGATCCATCCAAACTATTTTTCTTACTGGTTTTGAATGAAGCAACCTGCTTGTATTAAATGTTGATCACCCTTATTAATGAGAGCGGTTGGGGTATTTATACTTTTAATTAATAACCCATGGGCTTACTGGGTCAAGTTGTGAAACCGGGTGGAGTTTAAGGACTCATTAGTTTTTAAGTAGATTAGCAAATAACTTAGTCAAAAGGTGTTCACATTTGTCCTGTTCGGATTTATAGTGGAGTGATATGGTCCAAATTACCCCTGTCTGGATTAATTGGTAGGTTGTGACTGTAATATCCAAACTCATCATCATTAATCCAACAAGTATCTTCCATATTGTGTTTTTCAGTTACCTTCTCTTTTCAGACTTCCAACTTGAGTCTTTTTGAATTCAAAACTGCTTTATTTTCAGCATCTGACCTTTCGATGTCTTCCAACAGTTTTTTCTTTTGAGTTATTAAGGAATTTCATTGTTGTTTTGTTCCTTCGCTATTTTCTCTTCGGTCGGGAGATCTCCATATGATTTTCTGATCACACGACTATCTGTGCCAGCATCTAGCTCTCTTATAATTTATGTATCTATTACTCTTGAAGTGTTTTAGAATATAACAATGATTTCAGAAAAACGATTCCGGGAACCAATTGTTTTCCCACAGACAGCGCCAATGATAGTTTCAAAGATTTCTTAGTGGGGTAACTTGTCTACGTTATTTTCGTAAGATAATGTTTAGAGAGAGAAACATGGGAAAGCTAGGGAGAGAAACTGACAAAAATAATAATCAAGTAATGATTGAACAATTATCCATCCATTTTCTCAAAAAGGGGTGTTGCTTTATATAGTACAAGTAATGGGTCTATAATATACATGATTGCCTCTTTTTATGCTCATTTCACCCCACTATTTTACTATTCTCCAACACAATTATTATTTATTACATAAAGCACATTCAATATTACACATTTGTTGGATTTTTTTATAATTTTTTTTTATAAAAAATCTATCTATCTCCTCTATTTAACCAATTTAGTTTATTCCTTAAAATATTTCTTCCCCTTATCAATTATTATATTTTTAAACTCAAAATTAACGTAAACACGAAACTAAATTAAAAAATAATAATCTATTTTGAGATGGTATCTGATAATAGGTTATTTAAAAAAACATAGCAGTATTTCGAGATGGTGTCTCGAAATTAAGGTTAATTTTATTTTAAAAAATAAAAAATAATTCTAAAATGGTTTCTCAAAAATTAATTGTTATTTTATGTCATGCTTGTTTGTCAATTCTTTAGATGGTACAATTTTTGTAGCTCGACTAAGAAACTATTAACACTTTGTGGTTTATTATTTATAAGTCTATTTGTGTTTTGAAAACAAGTATCATACAAGATTACGCATACTTATTCACCACATATATGCATTACAAGAAACCAAAGTTTCTGAATCGGTAGTGTGCGTTGGTAGAGAACTGGGTCACGTATTAATGATTAGTTTGTACAACGATGGAGATCGCGAAAATAATATGTGAGTGTACTTTGTCATGAGACATATGTAACATATATAAAAAAAATAAAAAACACATAACATTAAAATAAAACTTGGGGGCACAATAGAGATACGACTTTCGTTTGTAATCTTATAACTCATTTTGTGGAAGATGAGCTATGCTTTTTGCAAGTTGAATGTCGAATGCATAATCATGACCCAACTAAATTTATGGAAAGATATTCTACAATGATAAAATTTTAAAAAACAATTGAAGTATATTTGGTAAAGTAATTGTTTATAGTTCTCACACGTCACAAGCATATTTTATTTCGGTTAAATAATGTTAATCATGATACCGCGTCCAGCATGCCTAACATTTATAGTGTTAGAAAAAACATTATATATTAAAGAAATATGTACAGTCATAACTGTAATTTTTGTTGGCTAAGATTAATGAAACAAAGTAGATTAAGAATATTGATTTATTTTTGCACACCCGATGTTTTTGTCTTCCAATGGCATTACCTTAGAACTTTAATATGGATATTACATACAAGAAAATGAAATATATGATATCATTGTTCAAAATTAATGGTGTTACATAAACAAATATCATTTTCTGGTGCATCACGTCTATTTTTATGAATAACTAATAAATGTACAATTACACATGATCTATGGATCGTATGTGGTTGCTCGTGAATGAAAACAATTGTGTTTTACCTTATACTTTGATGATGGATATAAAAATAGAATTTATGAACATAATTACCAATATATTTCAGAAATCGATACACGTTTTATGTAGTTAGCATATGACTCATGATAAAAAAATAAACATATTTTAACAACTAGAAAAAAATTAGTTGTTTTACGCCTAATGAACACTTATTTTTCACAAAAACAAGTTATATCTCAGACTTATTTAGCAACCAAATTACACGTAATTCTACAACTATAATACAATTATTTTTATTAACCGAACTACATATAATTTTGTAGTTGGAATATAATTGTTTTTAACAACAAAGTTATATGTAATTTTGCAACTGGAACTCATTTGTTTTTTCCACACTTATTTTACAACTTAATTATATGTAATTTCATATTTTACAACTAAAAAATAGAAATATATATCTATCATGGATGTATTTTTATTCGTCTTATGAAAATAACACCAATTGTATTTTTCATATTTTTTTATTTAAGCTTTGAAAGATATGATCTTTAAAAAAACAAAAACATAAGAGAGAGAGAGAGAGAGAGAGAGAGAGAGAGAGAGAGAGAGAGAGAGAGAGAGAGAGAGAGAGAGAGAGAGAGAGAGAGAGAGAGAGAGAGAGATGATGGTTAAGGATATTTTAGTATACTCATCTATAACCATGTGGTTATTTGTAAATATTTATTTATCATCCGGTGGTTCTCCGTAGTTTATCAAACCTTAGATGATTATTGGTAAATTAGTTTGATATTAGGTGTTTATTGGTAGATTATATTTTATTATAATAGTTTTATATTTGTATTCATGTTTATTTTAATTAATATTATCGCGGACTGTGAACATTTAATCCTTAAATATTTCATTAGGACGAGTCAACTGAACCTTCAATTATTTTTTGTGAAATTAAATGTTTTATGGGATATTCACCACACCAAGATAAAAGCATCATTCGAAATAATTAGACTAATATTTAAATTTTCATTCATTTTTTTGGATATTTGAGAAAACTAGACGTTTTGTGCTTGAATATTCCCTTAGGATTATGTTAAAACAATACACAAAGGCTAAGTATATATGCATCAACAGATCATAATGTAAATGTATTGTTAGAACAACGCACAATTTGCCTTGAAATTGCGTATGCAAGATTGGTATGACATTTGTCAGTAGCCATATCGTTAATTATATTCTTGTACTCATCAACAATCTTAAAAAATTCGGCGTTCATACTTTTTATGAGTACAATTGACTATTCTCCAATAGATAAAATCTCATGGATTTGCATGGGATATAACATACCAAAATGTCTTGTTTACCTATATTTCACAATCGAGTGTGGTAGTTGAAACGTCGTAATCTTCTCTAATAAAATTTTCTTGTTGTTTTTTTTACAATAGATGTTTGGATCAATTTGTCCCAATTGAGTTCTCCCAATCCAGATTCGGATGTGTGATGTATGTCAAATAAACTCTCCCTAGTTAGGTGGTTGGGAATGATTGAAGTTATTGTATATCCAGCACTCCAAAACATGAACAAATATGTTCCTTTTCTTTGTATGTACAAATGTTGCAGGTAACCTGTTATACATTTCTTGCGTTAATATGCACCCTCCAAACATAATCACCCAACCTTTCATAATATTGAATGACATTAAACCAAATATTTTTTTATATATATCTCGCTACTATCGAGAATATTTAGAACCTAAATATACAAAAATATTGGATCCCATGCTATATTAATATCAATAACCCTTAATCACGGATAATCATCATAACAATGTTTAAAGAAAAAATAATCTCTCAGTTCAGCCATTTTGAGATTGCTACATGTGCATGATCTAAGCTATTTGTTTTAGAGGATTAAGTTTCCAAACCTCTAACTCAAACTCTTGATCATGTGAACTCGATACTCCAAATAAATGTTCAAAACAATTCTTGATATCGACCTATTAAAAACAAACGTAATTCAATAATAATATCCAAAATAAAACTATAAATATTCATCAAATAATATTTGAAGCACTATGAAAATAAATTTGGTGTTTCTTTTTATAAGTTATATTTCTTTCCAAACTAAAAATTAGGTCTAAGACATCATCCCGGACTTACGTTCTAATTTGAAAACAATAAAGGTAGTGGACTATGAGATTTCATCTTGAAATTTATTACCTTATATATTATGATTGTGATATTAAATCTAGAACCAAAATCATGATAACCAATAAAAAACACTTAACAATCTAAACCTAAATGCCTATGACTATATATCTTCAGACTATAACACTTTAACACAATCAAAACAATATTATTTAACCTTAAATCACTAAAAACACTTTAATATAATCACTATTTTTAAGATTTTGATAAGTTTTTCAAAATTAACACGTATGGATAAAATAGTAATCAAATGAAATGAAATACGCTAGAAAAAACAAACAAAAAAATCAAAAGACAAAAAGTTTACTTTGTTTTGAAAAAAGAGAACGTGAATATGAAGAGAACCGAAGTTGTTCTTTATATTCTTGTTGGTTTTTTAGGTGTAAATAAGATATTTGAGGTATGTGTTATATATAGATATATAATGCTCAAGTGATATTTTACTTTATGATGGGGTGTCATTTTTAATGAAGTACCCTGCTATGAGGAATATATCATATATGATAAGGGAAATAACCCTTTCATTTAAAATATAGTGTTTAAACATGATTGATCTAGTATCATCTTTCCGATAATCATATTCTATTTGTACCATAAAGTTTCGAGATTTATCAAAATATAGATAATTTGTCCAGTAATTGTTTTTTGTCATACATGAGACATGATTGTTCATATTTTGACAATTGTGGAAGTTCATATGGTATGAATGGAAAACGATGGACAAACGGTCTATAAAGTGGATACTTTCAAAGCCAATCACTAACATATTTACTCATAAATCCCATAAGATCCATAACTGAGCAACCAAAATCTCAACAACTTCAATCAAAGATGAAATCACGGAATCCACAAACGACATTAGTTATATTAGTTTATATAAGGGAAATCACTTATGTATGTATATAGGCAGGCCGACCAAGTCAATACCCCATTCTTCAAAAGGGAAAAGTATTGTAGTATAGTGCATCGACTAGCTTGGTAGGTGATTGATGTTAGCAAAGTGTTGACATGGGTGACACTGCTGCACAATTCATTCGATATCATTCACAATATTAGCCTGCTAAAATTGACATGATCGTACTTTTCTGGATGTCCACTAAAGTAAACTAGTTCGGATTTTTCCTATAAGGGTAATTCAGACCTGATAGCCAAAACTTAATGAATAAGCAGTAAACCAAGTAAACTTGATGACTTAGCTATGCGCCTAGTACATCAAATTATGGCTTGGGGCTTATGAAATTGACCTAAATAGAAGATCT
The DNA here is from genome assembly GCA_036936605.1 of Limnanthes douglasii subsp. nivea. NCBI lineage: Eukaryota > Viridiplantae > Streptophyta > Magnoliopsida > Brassicales > Limnanthaceae > Limnanthes > Limnanthes douglasii. The sequence goes on from JAUPFV010000001.1 coordinate 263,157,154, forward strand.
CACCCAAATGGCCCATGAATATAAAAAGAGTATAAATAATTCAACCAACATCATTAAAGAGGTTGGGCTTTTTTCCAAAATATTAAATACAACCAAACACCCATTTTCTCTCACTATTTTATACCAAAAAATTAATACCAAAAAATTAAATATCTTTCATACTTACCTTTAAATTAGATTGTATCCTCACTAGATTGGCTACCACAGTAGGAGGTGCAAGGTTCCTGAATAGCTATATTCAAAACCGTAGCTGCAGATCATACCTCGGTGGTGGATTCCACTTAAGAATTCTTTGAGACGCAGATCTTGATATGCAAGAAATTCCCTCTCTTAACAACGAGGGAATAAGAGGTGAAAATGGGCATGCCACTATTTCACTTGTCAATAACGATACAGAGGAAAGGCAATTCATGCAAGACAAACGTGATTAGCTAAGGGCCAAAATTGATGATTTAAGGGACCAAATGCAATCTAAAATAGAATTAAAAGGGAAACTTACTGCAAGATGTGTTGTTACAGATGATCTGGGTAACAACCCCAAACGGGATGAAAATGATCAACCTCTAAAAGGCCCACATAAGTTCATAGAAAGAACATCGAGCTAAGAAAATAATGAACACATCAAATTTTGTTGAAACTTCTGTCATATGGTCAGATTCAAATAATTCCACTTCTTATTCTAGTAGTGACCACGACCTTCAAAAGAATAAAGAAATAGTAACCAAGAAATATTCTAAGAAGAGGGATATGAAATGCAAAAGGAAAAAATAAATACCAAGGAAAAGTAAGGGGATCAGCAGACCACGAAATTGATAATCTGTTAAGTGGTCAGTTTGCTATCTAATCTGAACAAGGTATTTGCCACTCCTGATGAAGATCATATATGTAAATGTAGTCATAACTTGAGATAGTTACATTTGTCTTCCAAGATTCTTTTTGGACATTTGTCTCGGTGGTTTGATAGTTATAAAATTGAGAAATACGATGGTAGTAAAGACCCTGATAATCACCTTGAGCATTTTAAATTTTTAATGATGAACTTTGATGATGATGATAAGTTGTTATGTCGGGCTTTCTCGCAAACTTTTAAAAGGAGTGCTCTAAAATAGTATAATAGTTTACCACAATGGTCTATTAAAAGCTTCGATGTGTTTTGGATGATGTTCAAAAAGCAATTTGTTGGAAATAAAGAAGTTAAAATAAATGGTGACACTACCATTCACTGTGCATAATAACCAAATGAATCCTTAAAAAACTACATCATCGGTTTTGTGAATACGAATAACGTATTGGATGATTGTTTAGAGCACGTAGCCATTGTTTCATTAAGGCAAGGTTTAATGACTGGTGAGTTGGCTGATTCAGTAACTTGGAAGAAATCTATGACTTGGGGAGGATTATTGAACCGGGTCGGAAAGCAAATCACAGTGGAGGAAACCAAAAAATATAGAATACCACGCCATAATAGGTATGTTACACCAACTTCAATTCCTCAAGCTAATACTCAATCCCAGGTCATAGTCAATTACCAGCCTAAAAACTCCGGACATAGTTTACATCGACCAAGGCAAGCTCAGTCTAATCAGGGCAAATTGTCGAGATCAAGAAAGAGTCAGTGGGTATAACTTGAATGGCTTGCTAAACTAAATGAAAATATGTCCACCATTTATGACATAAGTAAGAATGTTGTGCATTTCCGAAGGCCGACACAAATTCAATCCCCAAGAGAAAATCAGAATACTCATTTGTGTAAATATCATAACGATGTGAGCCATGATACTCAAGATTACATTATCCCGAAATAAGAAGTACAAACGTTTATTGAAAAAAGAAAGTTGTCTGCTTTTGTTAAAAAACAAGGAGGCAACAAACAAGTCAACATTCATTCTCAGCCTAGTGCAAGCACAACCCCAACAACATCACTAAATGTTCCGGGCAAAATATGAGGGCATCTAGACAAAAAGATATTATGATGATTGTGGAAATATTTGATGTAGACCTTAAGTATTTCGAACCTCATCCAAATTGGAACCAAGTTGGTGGGATAATGGAAAATACATCAACATTATCCGATCTATGCAAATTCTTTGAAAATATAACCATTTTTTGGGAAGATACCATGACTGCACCCTCAAACAACTTAAGAAAAGTGCATGTCAACAGCATGACTACTCAATTCGAAGGAAAAATATATATACATTTTTATCAGGGACCAGCTCCATTCATTTTGTTTGATTAAGATGACTTGAGAAATATTTCAGGCCCATATGAAGATGGTGTGGTAATATGAGCATCCATTGAGGACAATGATATACGTCAAATCTTGATTGATACAAGCAGTTTGGAAAATATACTATTTCTATCAACCTACAAGAAAATGAAGAATCTCTCAATCATCCATCATTTGGATAGGACCATTATGGGATTTACTGGTAATTCAGCCGATGTGATTGGGGAGTTTGAAGAAGAAGTCTTATTAGGAAAAGGGTCATTCAAGAAGTTGGTAATAGTTTTGTTTGTGGTAGTTGATTGTCCAACGTCTTCCAATGTTATATTTGGTAGGTCTTATCTATCCAGGATACATGTAGTAACATCTACAGTCCACCAATGTTTAAAATATGTTGTGGATGGCCAAGTAGGCATCCTCAAAAGTAGTCAAAATATAACGTGAGAATGTTATGTCATTGCTCTTGTTCCAAAGTTGTTAGAAGCGGTAAAGATTGACAAAGAATAACAATCAGTTGAGCCTTATGCCAAACCAAATAAAATAGATGATCCAAGGGAGGCTCATAGTGTAGTAATCCCAGTTGAAGAAATTAAATATCATTGTTTGGCGGAAAGTAAAAATGTCAGGGTCAGATCTAAATTACCATTAAAGTTCAAAAATATTATTATCATTTTTATCTAATAATATGCATATATTTGTGTGGTATAATGAGGATGTAACTGAAGTGCTAGCCAGCGTGATTAGTCACAAACTATATGTTCGATCCGATGCTGGGCCAGTGGAATAAAAAATAAGTGATTTTTCTCAAAGCAATAGTCCAAGAAGTAGATCGGTTAACCAAGGTAGGGCATATTAAAGAATCTCAATACCATATTTGGACAGCTAACCCAGTCATAGTCAATAAGAAAAATAGAAAATGGAGTATGTGTATTGATTTCACATATCTCAACAGAGCTTGCCCCAATGATTCGTTTCCAGCACCCCGAATAGATCAACTAGTAGATTCCATATTAGGAAACACGTTGTTGTCATTTATGGAGGATTTTTCTGGGTATAATCAGACACAGAGCAATCCAAATGATCAAGATTACACTATTTTTATTACCGATATGAGGTAATGCCTTTTGGGTTGAAGAATGTTGGAGCCATTTATCAACAACTAGTAAATAAAGTATCCGCTAATCAGATCAGAAGAATTTTAGAAGTATATATCGATGATATAATGGTTAAAATCCCTAAGGAGGAAGATCACATATCCAAACTTTTTCTAACTTGAAAGCCATCAAGTGAAAAAGGGATTCCGGCTAACACAGATCAGTTAAATTCTTTGTTGGCCGTCGATCTACCTCAGAATACTAAAGAAGTTCATATATTAACTGGAATATTGACAGTATTAAACCGGTTTATTTCAAGCTCATTAAATAAATGTGCTCAGTTTTTCCAAGTTATAAGAAATGCTAAAGACTTTAACTAGTCTCCTAATTGTGATCAAGCTTTCCTTGAAATCAAGAAACACTTATCCTCACCCAAAAAATTATTCAAACCTATTAATGGGTAAAGACTTTATATGTATCTAACAATATCAGAGTATGTTGTAAGTGTTGTATTGTTGGGAGAAGTTGATAATTACCCCCACCCTTTTTATTATATAAGCAAGAGTTTGTTGGAAGCTGTAAAAAGATACTTAAAATTGGATAATTTAGCCTTAGCATTGAATACTTAAAGTTGATAATTACCCCCGCCCTTTTTATTATATAAGCCGACTTTGTACCCCGGACTGCAATCAAAGCTCAAGTTGCGGTTGACTTTATAATGGAATTTTTCTCCAAGAGGCCTCGCGGACAAGATCAAATCAGTAAGTTTAAAAAATAATGGGTGATCCGAACTGATGTTGGATCTAGTACAATGGGATGTGTAGCTGAACATTGCCTAAACTCTCCTTATGGTGATTTCATATATCAAGCTATACATTTTGGCTTCAGATCATCCAGCAATGAGTGAGAATATGAAGTATTATTAGTTGGATTATGGTTAGCTAAGATATGCGGTGGCAAGAGAGTCTGATTGATAAGTGATTCACATATACTCATTCATCACGTGATTCTCATCTACTAGGAAAGGTCACTTGATAAAGTGTTTAGAAGTGTTAAGAAATATCTCAGTTGGGTTTAAACGCGTTGAATATGAACATGTTCAAAGGTCGGAAAATTATATGGTTTATTTTGTAGCGATTATAGCTTACTCTGAAGCATATCATTGGATCTTTATACAATAGTGTCCTTCCATAGCCACAACCTTAGAAATGAAGGGTGAAGTGGGAGAAAGTCTACATGTATTAGACATACCCTTTAAATACTGGAGAAATGAAATTCAAGAGTTTATCACTAATGGCGTTTTACCTCTATACAAGGTTTTGGCAAAAAAGATAAAGTATAAACTCATGGATTTCTAGTTTTAAGGGGGGTTCTTTATAAAAAGAACTTTCGACAGGCCTTTTCAGCAGGTATGGAAACGCAATCCATTTACTAATAGTCCTCATGAAGTTTGTGTCCGAACCAATACCATTTGATAGATGGGGACTTAATCTAGTCGGACCTCTTCTGATGGCTATTGGAGGTTGTTGTACCATAATTGTAGTAATAGATTATTTATTTAAGTGGGTAGAAGCTGCTCCTTTATTTGGAACAACGTTTACAGCGGTGATAAAATTTATCATCTCCAACATATGTTGTCGATTTGGTATTCCCAAACGCGTCACTACAAATAATGGTCCTCAGTTTGATAACAAAGAAATAGATGTGTTTTGTGCATCAAGAGAAACTCAACATTGTTTTTCTTTTTCTTTTCATCCTCAAGCCAATTGACAAGTTGAAGTGGAAAATCAAACAATTTTAGTGGGTTCGAAAAATAACTTGAAGGGATCAGTTGGTAAATGGTCAGGTTACTTACAACAAGTATTATGGGTATACCGAACTACTCCTCACACAACCACTCATAAGTCTCTATTCGCTCTAGCTTACTGGATAGATGCGATTACACCTATATATATATATATATATATATACTCTTCCCTATTTCGTAGTTCCAAATTATTTCGAAAAGAATAATGAGATGGATGTGAGGGCTCAATTGGACTTAATTGAAGAAAGAATAGTGAAATCTCATTTAAGAACTGTACATTACCAAAGCATGATGAGGAGCAGGTTTGTATCTAAAGTAAGAAAAAATAATTTCCAATTTGGGGATAAAGTATTAAGAAAAGTGTTTTTACACACTAAGAAGAAAATACTTGGAAAGCTAGCTCCAAGCTAGGAATTACTAATACATCGTATATGAAAGAGTTAAACAAGGAACGTACAAGCTTCTAAACAAGAAAGGAAACATTTTGAAGCACCATTGGAATGTTAAACATCTCAGGCTATACTTAGAATATATTTATCTTGTAAATATTCATTTTGCTTTACTTCAATGTAAATTTGGGGGCATACTCTTTCTTACCCTGGTGACACGGGGAGATTTTAATGAGGTGTTCAAATCTCAATCAGTATATCATCCTTTGCTTTGAAAAAAAAAGAAACGTGTCTTAATTAGCTTCGGATGAATTAAAGACTTATGAAACACTTATTTCCTTCAAATGGATTGCATTTGAATGGCTCACATGGATTAAAGACTTATGAAACATTTATCACCTCCAAATGGATTACCATTGAATGGCTCAAATGGATTAAAGACCTAATAAACATTTGTTACCTACTAAAAATGTAAACTAGGTGTTGGGGCCTAGTTGACTTGGGAATAGTTTCACTAAGTGAAAATATCTCACGATTTCTGGGTCCATAGGAAATTTGAGACCCCAATTGAGCACTTCGGGGTATACCACCAACTCTCATGCTTTGGAGTCCTTCAAAGTCTCTTCAAGGATTGGAATATTTACTTTGATTGATTCAGGAAACCCCATTTGATATGAAGTTTACCCAAATTGGTTGTGTGAGTGTATACATAAGATATTCGTTGTAAAGCCAGCAAGTATTTAATGCTGACCTTAGTGAAATTGGGCCCGACTCACCCAACCAGACATTCTAGAAGTGGTTTCGTTTCTATCAGAAGGGTTTTCTCTCTTTTTCTCGAGCTTCTCTTCGAGTGTCCATAGTGCAATTCGATGTCTCCAATGACGTGTCTTCACCATTGCCATCCATCTTTTCTTCCATCATTTGTGGTCTCAGCTCTGCTGGATCACCGACCTGGTTACTAAAGTTATTTTCCTTTATATGAGGAAGCTCAACATAAGAAGTTGCTTGAAGAGTAGTAATGGTTTCCCTTACAATCATTTTTTGCTGAGATAAATGACTAGTATCAGTTGAAACCTCTGATGGTTTTTCTTTTTCTTTCTCTGATGTGGAAGGTTTTTTTTAGCCTTATAGGGTATGGTAAGCATACAAAGAGTATTTTATCAAATGTCCGACCCCATAACAATAAAGGTGGATAAGGGTTTACAATTCCTAACGATTTTTGCTGAATGAGTCTTAGTTGATTGAGCAGGTTGGCCATAGATTACAAGAGATTGTACAAGATGGATGATTTTAGAAACAAAGGGTTGTTTACCAGATGAAGTTGTCTGGTTTTCGAATTTGAATCACTGGAGAAGTAGGTAATCTGGCAGCAATTTTGGTTTGCCTTTTTTCTTCCCTCAACTCGGACAAGTTGAGCCAACCTCCTCTAATTAGTGCAGTCCTCGTTATCAACATACAATAAATGATATGAACAAAATAGAAATTTGGGTAAAAATTGGAGCTTTATTACTATAAAAAATTATGAAAATCAATATGTTTCTCACTTTATAAATTGAAACACGAGAAGTTACACTTATATATGAATAAAGAATAAATACTTGAGTGTTTTAGTAGGGAAGAGAAACTAACGATATTAATTATGAAAGGCTATTAAATGTAGTGGTTTGTTTTCTTTTTTTAGTAATTGATACTATTTCTACGAAAGAATTCGTTCGGTTCCCGAATGACTACGTGACACGTGCCATGAGGAAACTAACTGTTTAAAGTTGTGACCTTTTAGTCAGAAATGGATTTAATAACCTACTTCGGATGTAGGTTAGATATCTTTTACCATAATAGCTCTATTGAAATACTTTAGAAAGAGCTAAGTGGGCTAGATGATATGACCATATTTTTCTGGATGTCCATTATAGTAAAGTAGTTCGGATTTTTCCTAGAAGGGTAATTCGGACATGATAGCCAAAACTTGAAAAATAAGCAATAAGATAAGTAAACTCGATGACTCAGTTTTGTGCCTAGTACATCGAATTACGGGCTCGGGGATCATGAAATTGACCAAAATTGCCCATAAATCTTAAAATAGTATAAATAACTCAACCTCCATCATTAAAAAGGTTGAACTTTTTTCAAAATATTAAATAGAAGCAAACACCTCTTTTCTTTCACTAATTTTTACCAAATACTTAATACCAAATAATCTAAAGATCTTCCGTATTTACCCCTAAATTAGTTTTTATTCTCGCACAAAATAAAGCGCCTAATGAGGTTGCGGTATCCAAAGTTTGCCCCAATGTCACCGACATGTAAGTCATGTAGAACTGTGATAGTTTTTTCTTGACTTAAGCATTTGTACAATGGTCATGTCCTAATTTTTATGTAAAGGACATTGTCTATAATAAAACACTTAGTTATGTGTAATTGCAGTGCCCAAGCAACGACCTTATTAGTCGGGAGCATGCCAGATCGAAGGTAAAGCAAATAAGATTGCCTCCAATTAGGTGTTGCCTTGATCGTGCAGACGGTTTCAGGTAAACTAAGAGTTTAAGTAGTTGGTAGTTATTGTAGGATGATCAGCAGATTCTCTCCCAAAACGGTTGTTTTAGTCAATTGATCGGTTGCGGAGTTGTCAAGACGGGGCACCTGATCATTGGAAACTTGATTAAACTTAGACTTATACTATTTCAGAACCGTCAGATAGTTGTAAGTCCCCATTTTTTTGACATCATAGGTATCGCCGGATTAGTCCACAACCAGTTGCAAATTAGAGTGGATCATAAGTATCCATGCCTCGCATATTAAGGAGAACTTCATGCCTTCAAGGACCGACTCGTATCTAGCCGCATTATTTGTTACTAGGAAGTTAAAACGGATGGCTTGGCAAATTTCTTCACCCGATGGTAACTTGAGGACAATATCGACACCACTTTCTGACATGGTCGAGGCTCCATCAGTTTCAATGATCTATTTCATATTTATGTGATCGAGCGAGGGTTCGACTGGAGAAGAATCGTCAGGACTCAAAGGGGCGTGGAAAATCATGTGAGGAAATCTGCGATGGCATGCCCCTTGATCGCGGTGGGGTTCAAACTTGATATCATACCCCCATTCTCTAAATTAAATACTCCAATTAGTTAGGCGGCCAAAAGCATATGGATTTTGCAAAATAGTTTTGAGGGGGAGGAAGTGCAGACAGTGATAGTGTGCCCCTAAAAGTAAGGGTGCATCTTTCAAACAACGATTACCAGGCCTAATGCCAACTTGTCCATATTAGGATAACGGGTTCCCGCATCGAGCAGAGTTTTACTTGTGTAATATATTGGCCGTTGGATGCCATCCAGTTCTCTTACCACACTGCGCTAACTGAAAAAGGAGAGATAGATAAATACAAAAACAGAGGCTCACCTTAGACAGGGGCTGACAACATTTATGGCGATGTGAGATAATTTTTTAATGCTTCAAAAGCCTTGTTACAGTCTTTGTTCCACGCAAACTTTTTAGCACCTCATAGTACTTAAAAGAAAGGGTGACTATTGTCAGAGGCCTTTGATATGAAACGAGATAGTGCATCGGGGCATCCCATTACGTATTAGATCTATTTTATATTCTTTAGAGTAATACATATGGATAACGACTTGTAGCTGGGTATGGTATGCTTCTATTCCCTCTTTGTTAACTACATACCTAAGAAATTTACCACTGCGAACCCTAAAAGAACATTTGACCATAATGAGTTAGGTTGAACTTCTGTAAGATGCCGAACATATTTTGTTGGAAAATCCAATTGTTTGTCGATAGTATCAGTTTTAAAGATCATATCATCAATATATGCTTTCATGTGGTGTCCTAATTGGTCTTTTATAACCTGCATTATTTAAGCTGAAGACATTACGGTGTAGCAGTAAAGCCCTCACTTGGTTTGTAACGTAGTATGCTCCTCGTCTGTTTGGTGCTTAGGAATCTGATTGTACCCTGAGTACGCATGCATAAATAATAGTAATTCACAACCGGAGACTGAGTCTACTAGTTGGTCAATACGAGGCAACGGGAAAACATCTTTGGGGAATGTATGATTTAAGTCTATGAAGTCGACGCACATGCGCTACTGCCACCCTTTCTTTTTTACTAGCATAAGGTTTACCACCCATACGGGGTATATCGAGCTCGACGTATATGCCTGAGCCTAAACAATTTATCAACTTCAACATTTATGTCATACTGTTTCTCAACGGAAAATGAACGAAATTTTTGTCGTACAAGTTTAGCATATGTATCTATCGTTAATTCATGGAAAATTATAGATGGGTCTACCCTTGATACATCACTAGCAGTCCAAGCAAAAATATCCAAAATTTTCTCTAACAAATTTATCAACGAATGTTTAAAAACAGGATTCAAATCGTTACCTAAGCACAAAATACGCACCTCGGCCATAAGTTCATCAATTGTATCATTAGGAGAAGCATCTTATTGCTCAGTCTCCCTTTGGTCATCCATGGGGTCAAGCGAGAGGATGTTTGTGCGGGGTTCTCCTTGCTCCCCCTCACCGGTTAATTGCTATCAGAGAGGTTTGGTTGGGATTACAACCACGACGTAGCAAGTTTTAGCAGTCTGTTGGCTTCCCTTTATGATACCTACTGAGTTCCCAACCGGGTACTTGATGCATTGTCTGAAAGTACAATAAGTGACCTTCATCCAGTATAGCCACGAACGACCAATAATAGAGTAAATAAATTGGGGGAATTATAAATCGTGAAAAATATATTGAGTTCCTACTTGGTACCTCAATAACCTACCTTAACCATAAGCTTGACCTCTCGGATGCACTAAGATGACTTTTCTTCGTATCCTACCAAAGTATGTTGGGTGTGTTTATATGATGGTACTTCTAACATGCGATCATAACTCGATTTGAAAAATATGTTTGTTGAACCGCCTTTGTCGACCAAAACCATGGTGACCATCACTCCTCCAATATCCAAGTCAACCGTTAGATCATCATCTTGTGGTGTGACGAACCCGTACAAGTCATCATCATCAAAGGTATAATCGGCTACAGGGTTGTGGTAGTTATGGTAAGATGATCCATCTACGTCTTGTACTTCATGGTCAGTTTTAACTCTTCTACTAGACTTTTGGCTGCTGCCTGGAAAGGTTCATTCCCCGAATATTATGAATAATCACTACTCATTTCCTTTATCCACCATTTTTTCTTCCCAGCGCACCTCGTCGTCGGCCTAAAAAGTTTCATCCCTTTGTTCGGGCTGACGATGATGCTCGTATTGTTTAACAAACTGGATGAGCTCACCATTGATTATCAACATTTAAATATCATTTTTAAGCTGCCAGCATTCATCGCTTGCGTGACCATGATAATTATGGTAAGAACAAAAATGTTTGCTTGAACGATTGTGGCCTGAGGCGCTCATAATGTGAGGATGCAGATACCGTGTCTTTCACTTTCTCTGATCATAGATAACTGAGATTGTCTTGTTTAAATGAGTTAATCGTCGATTTGGGTTTTCGTAGTTCATAGGTCGACGACTGCTGGTACCACGAGCACCCTAACGGCGAGGCCCTTCTACTACTAGTCTCCTGTCGTATGATCCCCCTTTAGTGTCAGACCAAAATCTTTCCAGCGAGTCTCCTTTTATAGCATAATTAACCTAGATTAACTGGTCTTCTTTTGCGTCTGATGTAACTTTTTAGTGACTCGTCTATCCTTTGGTAGAGGTCCATAATGGAATCGCTTTCACGTTAGAGATCTTTATTACCAACAAATCTTTCTCTAAAGGGACTTCATAAACCTGGGAGATCATAAATAAATCCTTTAGGTAAACTGCTAAACTATTCGTTGTGTTACCTTTAAGAGTCATGGACAGGGTTCTGCAAAGCATTGCATCATCCAGGTTGAACGCCGTCATCATGTTCCGGAATTATTTCAAGTGCTTTTCTGGATCCTTAGTGTCATCGTACACTTCCATTATGAATAAGTTGAACTTTCTGAGGAGTTGAACTTTGAGGGTTTTTTCCATGAATGGATATTCCTTAAGGACATAGGCATACATTTTTTAGTGGACTTGATCATATTGCAGGTTGTTATTCTCCCGAGCCCTCTTTGGGGCGTCTTGTTGCACGGCTATGCGCGGCTCATGCTCTTTAGACTGTTTTTGTCGCTACTTTTTCCTTCACTTTCATCTTTATTTTCACGTTTAGAGGACCGATCCTCTCGATGTGCTCGACTGACGTCGATCCTCGAATGCTGCCTCCCCGAGCTATTTCCTTACACCTTAGTTGTTAATGCGTGCAGGGATAGTTCAGTGCTACCAGGGTTTCATATGTTATAACTACTGCTCCAACTGTCTGTGGGTATGGCCACGGGGTTGTTAGCTGTTATCTCATGTTTGAGAGAGCCCACAACGTCTACCGCCGGTGAGCAGGCCAATCTCCGGTGCGGTTAAAGTCGGTGGTTGACCGCTTTACGCTCATGTTTCACCATTGTTTGTGCCCTAAGTCTCTGGATTAGTAAAAACGATAGGAGACACCTATATTTTCTCATCCACCTGATCCACCACGGTTATTCGGTGGTCCGCCGCATCATTTCGCTTCGGAATATCCCTTTCGATCCCGGATTGTGTTACTACCATGGTTCAAAAACTTCACTTATGTGTCTTTGTTAATGAAAAACATAACAAATATTATTTCGAATAATATTTTTATTGATCAAAGAAGAAAATATGGGTTTTACATAATCGTAAACCTATTTATACTCTCTACAAAGCGGTTTCATTATCTCATTAATTACATAATTCCATTAATTATTATTGTGGACCTGAGTTTATGGTAATTGACCTATAATCGTGATCATTACTCTGGTCGTGATGTGTTACGTGTGTCATCTAGTCAACAGTTATTTTAATGAGAGTTGATTTCATTTATGACATTTAGTTAATGTTGGTGGCTTGGTCTCTACATGGATCGGTAGATGCACATTTTTTCCTCGATAGGTCTTGCTTAGCCCTTTACTTTTAGTATATGGTCTCTGCTCGGTGGATCCTCTGTTTGGTAAGATCATGATTGAACAGTTGCAAGCATATGACCTCTACACGGTTTCTTTATTGGTTGGTCATTCCTCGATTAGCTTTTGTTCACCTTCTTGTACGACTATTACTCAATTTATTTTCTTAGGTTGACCTTGACGTCCCTTATTTTGGGCCTTGACGCGATCACCTATGATAATTTTGTCTGATGGTTTGCGGGTTGTCTTGTTATGAAGTGGATACCTTTCGGTTTAGCCTCGAACTTTTGTTATTAAATATTGCAGAGATGTATTTCTTATAGGTCACCTCAGTATTGTACCAAAAAGACTTGGTTTGGTCTTGCTTATGTCTCATATCATTTCCATCTGTTCGGGCTTTGCTTGATCTATCAGCTTGGTGATGGCATCCTCATCACTGACAAACGTCCCCCTTACACAGTCAAAGTCTTTGAAAATTTTTAATGCGACTTAATCGCGACCAACATCCCGTTTTACAATTATTCTTCGAGGATAAATGTATCAACAAGACTTTTGTCGCGACCAAAGCAGGGTTGCATTGCAAAATCTGATACGTTGTGTTCATGAGAAAATTGAGTTTTCCAAATAGACGCTTCTTGAATGGTATGATTTTTCATATGATTTTTCAGAATGATCATAGCACTTTAGAAGAGTTTGATCAACTATATGAATATATAATCCCTTCAGTAATAAAATATATTCCTGTTATATCTCTCATACGTTAAATATCTTTCAAATATTTAAACATTATCAAACTTTACTCAGATTTTCTAATTGCTTGTCATTTGAATCTAAAAACCTGTTATATCCCAAATAAAATTACTTAATAGATCTAAACAATAGAGAAATTTGATTTTTTAAAAAAAACTTAGTTTTATGTGTCTCAGGATTTATCCTATTTTCGGTGAAACTCCGTCGAATTTTATCTTCATCAAATTATGTAGATTGTTATTAACACGCATACAAAAAACACCTATAACATATATTATTAGAATAAACGAGGAATGATCGTAAAAAAATTATCTTTTTAGAAAACAACTAATAAACTGTAAAAAAAACACGATTTTTTAATGATTTCGGATAATAAAATTTCCATTTTTCTTTGAGAAAGCTCTTACAGATTATCCTTATGCAAACAAGGATGATGAGGAGAGTTGTATGAATGATGATTTACTCAATAATATTCCCACCATTATCATTGATGAGGACAATTGAAACCTGCTTAAGCCTCCTGATGAAACTGAAATCTCGGACATTATTAAGACCATGAACCCTGCAAGTGCACCAGGTATGGATGGTTACACTCATTATTTTTATAAAAGTTGCTAGTAGATAATTAAATATGACATGATCAATGCCATGAAGGATTTTATGCTTGCTAAGAACATTCCCAGTGGCATATTTGCCATTGGTATTTGTTTAATTCCTAAGCTTACTAACTCTTTACGGTGTAAGGATTATAGACCGATAAGTCTTTGTTCTCTTCTTAACCGTATCATGTCCAAAATTATTTCTAACAGACTCTCTATTATTCTACCCAAAATCATTTCTCCTAATAAAATAGGTTTTATCATTGTCAAGTGTATTTAGGAGAACATTCTTATGTCGAAGGAGTTAATTTATGACCTTAATAAAAAGATTAAGGATAATAACATTTTGATTCAACTTGATATGTCTAAGGCATTTGATAAGCTGACTCATTGTTTTATTTTTAAAGTCATCAGGAAGTTTGGTTTCTCTACAAGATTTGTTTGCCTTATAAAAAAGATTATCACTACTATTAATGTGTCAATGTTAGTCGATGGTGAAGCCTTTGGTTTCTTCAAAACCAAAAAAGGCTTAAGACAAGGAGATTCTATCTCTTCTTATCTTTTCATCATTGTTGAAGAGGTGCTGATAATAGGTATTAACTCTCTTTTTTCTCTTAACAAGTCTATGTACTATAGAAGCAGAAGCAATATGCATATTAACAGTCTTGTATTTCCTGATGATATCTTGTGTTTTACCATTGCAATGAGTCTACTATTGATAGTCTATGCAACTTTCTTCAAATATATCAAACTATTTATGTTCAAGTAATTAATAAAGAAAAAACTAAGATTGTGATGGCTGCTGGGATTAGCTACTCTAGGATTAATTTTATCACTAACAATTCTGGTTTCTCTTCTAGCTATTTGCATAGTAAAAAAGTCAGCAATTACAACAATCTGATTTGCAAAATCAGCAACAAATTCAATGATTGGGATGCTGCTCACCTCTCTTTTGCTGGCAAGCTTACTTTAATCAAATATATCTTGATGAATATCACTCTATATTGGATGCAAAGAAATGTTTTACGTAAATGAATTGTTAATAAGATTGAAACTATCTTTAATAGATTTCTTTGGGTTTCTAATAATGCTGAAAATGAAATTCATTGGTGTAGATGGAAGAGTATTTGTAAAACATTTAATGAGGGAGGTTTAAATGTTAAAAATCTTAAAGATATTCAAACTTCTATTTCTTATAATCTTTTGGCAACTTTTAAAGAAAACAAAACTTATTGGTCTAACTTAATGCACAACATATCTGTCATACTCACCATCATTTACAGATTAATTCTTCTAAAGCTGGATCAATGATTTGGAAGAGAATGATGAAAATTCATGATGCTGCTGAGATGCATATCAGCTAGAGTTTAGGCAATGGTCAAGTTGAATTTTGGCTTGATAATTGGACCAATAATCAGCCTATTTTGAAGCTAAATGATGTTGACAACAATATGTGGTTTTCTGATGAAAAGGTTAGCAAGTATTGGTCTAACAATGGCTGGGATTTTTCTAGCATTATTAATCTTATCCAACCTGATGTTATAAAGAGAATTAAACAACTCTTTATCAAGGTGGATAAAGATGATTGTATGATTTGGAATCTGGCAAAAAATGGTAAGTATAACATGAAAGAAACTTGGGAAGGAGTCAGGACTAAATACAATTACTCTTCTGTTTTCAAAACTATTTGGAATAATCTTACTCCTACTAAGTGTTCTTTTATGCATTGGAAGCTCCTTCACAAGTACATATCTGTTGATTCAATTAATCAGAAGAGAGGAATTTCCTTGGCATCAAAACACCGATTATGCAATAATATTGAGACTCATAATCATGTTTTTGTTTCTTGTAAGTTTGCTTGGCCAATTTGGTTGTATTATGCAGACATTTTCAACATTTACATCTCGTGTCATATGAATGTAATCCATATTAGTAGAGTCTGGTACTAATCGAGTACAAAGAAGGTTAAGGTCAGACATATCTTACCCTGTATAATTCTACATAATATATGGAAAGCTATGAATTTATCAAAAATTAAAGGTGTTAACACCTCATTCATCACTGTTATCAGTCAAATAAATTATATGTTGCATACGTTAGATCAAAGAATGATGTTGAATAAGTCTCATTGGAATGTTAATACTAATACTGCTAATAGTCTGAAAGCCATTATTATTCTTGAGGCTCTTGGTTTGGGCTATATCACTACTCAGCATCATTAGTGATGATTTTTCAGTGGTTGAATACTTACCTTAGTGTTCAGTTTGCTACTGAATAAAGCTATCCTTGCAGGACTGTTCTTATTGAAGATTTGGTCAGTGGTTTGTTGCTGATCGATCTCATGCTGATGAACCTTTGTGTTCTGTCTTGTTAATGGAGTTGTATTGCCTTGTGTGGTCGACTCAAGGCAGATAGTAAGGCTGGTTTGGATAGAGTGCAGCGTTACAAGAGTGAGGCTGGTTTGATCGACTAAATGCAGATAGTGGGGCTGGATTGGATCGACTGCAGCGTTGCAAGAGTGTTTGTTTGAAGTGTCGTAATTGAGTATACTTTGCCTCAAGCATGTTGTTGAAGATTGCAGGCTGCAAGTTCTCTTTTGGTTGAAGTTCCTTCGGCTCTAGGTTTGGAACCTCTGCTGTTGTTAGCTTTTTGAACTAATTAGGTTTAATTTTGGCGTTATTTTTTAGTGTAATTTTTTAAATTTTTTGGCGAAAATTTGATGCCTCAAATTGTAATCTCTTTAATCAAATAAAGAGAACAATATTTAATAACTATTGATTAGAAAAACAAAATCATTTATGACGATGGAAACACCGAACCAAAATCCAATATATATAGTTTTGGACTAAAATTAGATAAAAAGAGGATTGAAAAAGAAGAACAAGAACAAACAAAACGATTAATTTATTAAAATGGTTCCGTACTCCTGACAAGAACACTCCACCATAGAGTCACCCTGCTCTCCAGTTTCTAGTGAACACGGATCAAGTCAACCTAAAAACCTATCTCCGAAACTAGATCTCAAAATCCATTTCAGGTCTCAACATCCACGAATGGGAGGTAAATTGTGATAAACAATTTTATCCTTTTATTATCAATTCCAGAATGAAATTGGTCATTTTTCTTACATTTCAAACCTTGTTTTGCTAATTGTAATGGATGATTGATTAGGTGAAACGACACCGGCTGGTTCTTGTTCCAGTTTGTGGTTGGCTTCTAACCCTAGCAAGCGATGGGCCGAGATTTTTTTCTTGTGCTACACTCCTTTTTGGCTCACTCTTTGTTTAGGGATTGTTGTTCCTTACAAACTGTACGAGGTATGCCCTTATATTGTCTTTTTT
The DNA here is from genome assembly GCA_036936605.1 of Limnanthes douglasii subsp. nivea. NCBI lineage: Eukaryota > Viridiplantae > Streptophyta > Magnoliopsida > Brassicales > Limnanthaceae > Limnanthes > Limnanthes douglasii. The sequence continues at coordinate 263,174,376 of JAUPFV010000001.1, forward strand.
TTTTTCGAATCAACGGCTTAGATGTACTGATTAGATTTTGAGACACTCTTTTGAGTATAGTTTATTGAAGTTGACTTCTTTTTGGAGTACTTGTTAAAGCTCGCCATTGGCTGCTAAATCAGTTATGTTAATTTATGAATGATTCTACATAGTCTTGAGTTTGCGAATTGAATTGAAAGATGTTTCTATCTCAAATTTTAGGGGACCTCGTGCAGGCATGTGTTTGGAATAACCTTGTTTCGTAAATTTCGATACTTGGTTGGCTAATTTGTTTGTAAAAACATGAGATTTGTGAAGAAAATGGCCATGTTTGTGAAAAACGTAGTGAAATTTGTAAAAGAGTGGTGGTTGGTGAGGACACCTTTGTATTGTCTTTGGGTATAATTAGGTTTTGAATGGGTTAAGAACTCTAGTCAGTCACGGGAATCGGTCAGGTATCCATTGCTGTTTCAAAATAGTCGCTTTTGTTGGCTTTGTTTTGCATCCATAGTCATTCACGGTGGCCACATATGCAAATTGAGACAATAAAAATAATCACAGATGCATAACGAGACGAACAAAAGTAGTCGTTTTGATAATAAAAAAAAACACTATCGGTATTTTTTATACACATGACCAATTCCGGTGACTAACTAGGTTTTTTAGCCGTTTTGAATGCTATTGCTGACTAGTCACCTGACTACACGACACTTAAATTTAGTCCCCAGGCTACCGTCTGTGTTTGTTGGGGATTAGTGGTGTAACGTTTTGAAATTAACAAATTTGAATTTGCTGAAAAAATGGTAGCATTTCACTGTTGACAGAGATTTACGGAACTGGAGTACTTGCTTCTGGGTTTGGTTTCTGCTGTTCCTACTATCTTGATACCGATGATTTTTGTTGGAGAGGTATGTTCTCCTAATAAAGTAAGGCGAACTGGTTAATTTCTTTGTTCATGTTTCTGTGTTATATAAGATTTGTGTCATTTCAATATATGCACATGAAGCCATCGATTGAGCTGCCAAATCATCCCTAAAGATAAGTCAATGCAATATAATTCATGATGTAATTGTAATCTATATTTTAAATCTGCAAAATATGCGAAGAAAGCGGCCAAATTTGTGAAAGAGGTTGGTAATTTCCTTGCCAGTTGCCATCATGGCACCTTTTGTATAGTCTATTCACTGTAATCTAGGCGGCCAAATTTGAGACTTATCTTTCTCAATTTGTTGTCTCATACCAAGTTATTAGACTGCATTCTTGAGAATTCTTTTTCTTTGTAGATAAGTATCCCTCATCGAAAATTGATAAAATTTAAAACATTTGCCTTTTTTATTCTATGTATATATACGTATGTCTTGTATATATATATATATATATACACTGAAATTCTGACGGTAAACTATGTACGCGCTTATTTTTCAGGCTGACAGAAGCTTAGCATTGAAAGACCGGTATTGGGTCAAGGCAAGTTATTCTCTTTAATATTCTGCTCTTGTGCTCATGTAAAACCAACCAGTAATCATGAACCTGATAGAGTGAACTTTTCAAAACTTTTAGGGATCCATTCATTACTATTCATAGTTAATGACGGATGTTGATCTTACTATAGTGCCTTCATACCTTACTGAGTTGTATTTATTTCATTTCGATAGGCCAGTCTTTGGATTATGATTTTCAGCTACGTAGGAAACTACTTCTGGACTCACTATTTCTTCAAAGTTCTTGGTGCTTCCTATACTTTTCCGTCGTGGAGGATGAATGATGTACACACCCCCGCATAATCTCAGGTGTCCTTTTACGAATCATTTTATCGGATGCTGATTTAACTACATCAATTGAATTACGCAGGTGCCACACACGACTTTCTTTTTAGCACATGCTTGTTTTCTCCTTTACCACGTCGCATCAAACATAACACTTCGTAGACTACGGCATGCTATTTCTGACTTGCCGGATAATATCCAATGGGTTTTCGAAGCTGCATGGATTCTTGCTTTTGCTTACTTCATAGCATACCTCGAGACAATTGCTATTTCTAATGTATGTATTCTTTAGACTGTGTTTGGTTCCTGCAAAAACATTTTTATATTCATTTTCAAAATATATAAGACATGTTTGGTTCATGAAAATGAAACTATATGCCAAAATATAATCTTGTTGCTAAAAACATTTTTGATGTAAGAACTTAAAACCATTTTCATGAACCAAACACAGCCTTAATATCCTTAACTGGGAATAAAGCTAGCTACTGTATACTTATGCCACAAACGTATGCAGTTCCCATACTATGATTTTGTGGATCGAGCATCAATGTACAAAGTCGGGTCACTTTTTTACGCTATTTATTTTATCGTAAGCTTCCCAATGTTTCTGAGGTAAGAACTCAATCATGATAGTTAATGCTTTTCTTGTTAGTGATTATTATTGTCTTGTCTTGATTGAAATGCATCAAAACCCTACAGGGTTGATGAAAAGCCTGGCGATCTGTGGGATCTTCCTCGCGTTGCTATTGATGCTTTAGGAGCTGCGATGTTGGTTACTATAATACTCGATTTGTGGCGTATCTTCCTTGGACCTATCGTCTCCATCCCGGGGACCAAACAATGTCTTGAACCTGGATTGCCATGGATTCCAGCATAGGCCAACGAAACTGAAAAGAACAAACCTGAAAATTTTGTTGTTGTTGATGCTTGTAATAGTTGATGTACTATATTTGATAATGTAATAATTGTGCTAATATCATAGTTTTTTTTCTTCTGTGTTTGCGTATGGGGGCCTGACAATAATTTTGTAATTGATAAAATCCAGAGCTGATTAGGTCAATCCAATCCGGTTTCAATCAGATCTTTAAATTTTCTATTTAAACTTTGACATGTTAAGTATTTGTTTGTATTATGTCTCAGATTCATATTGTGTTTTACTTCATTTATACAAACAAGATTTGGAAAACCTGAACTAGTTATAATCCGGTGACAATTTTTTAAGCCCAACCAGACTTTTAGACTTCAATTTTGTTTTTAAAATATTAAATAAACTATTTTTTTACAATTACTTGGTGCATACTTTGAAAATTATCACCAAGTCTGGACCAAGTAGTATCGAAATATGAAATCCAAAAGATAATGATAGACATCAATGAAATGATTTTACAAATTTCATATATAAGTACGTACATGAACAACGTATTATCGGTATGCAAGAGTAACTAGTGACGCATAGGAAAAAAAATATGATTTACCTATTTTTTAGCTCACTAATTTGAATGTATTTAGTGGTATATGTTAAAAGATATTAATTAATAAATAGAATAACAAATGAGAAAATGGAGGAGGAGAAAAATGAAAAATAACCGCTAAAATACAAATGATATATCTGCTAACTCACTTTGGGAATTTAACAAACGAGTTAGCAAAAATTACTTCAACGTCATCTAACTTCAATCTTAACACGTTCATTGGAGTAGATTTTTTAGTGTTTCAACTAAAAATCAAATTAACGCATGATTTAACGATTCCGCTGAACATGCTCTAAGTAGGCTTAGTAGGTCCGACAATCAACAACGATAGATCCGACAATACGAGGGAAAGGTGATGTCAAACAACAATAATAAGTTAGAATTCAAGCAACACATTTTTAGTATGCGAGTAGGTTTAGTAGGTCCAACAATCAACAACGACAACCACAATATGAGGGAAATGTGCTGTCACACAACAACAATAAGTTAGAATTCGAACAACACATTTTCAGTATGCGAGTAGGTATAATAGGTCTCACAACCAAAATATGAGAGAAATGTGCTGCCAAACAACAACTATAAGTTATCATTCAAGCAAATATTACACTGGGTATACAAATTTGGTGACAAATAATCTGAACCAAAGGTCATAAAACATACGCCACATAAAGTAATAAAATACAAATAGTTCGGTCTGAATACATTGGTACATCAACAATTAGATACTTAAAGTCAAAGAGACCCAATGAAAGATATGATGAACTACAAAATCTAAATAGTTATTTAAAAATAAGATGTAATCTCCCTAATAACTTAAAGTTATTTATTTTAAGAATAAACTATATAAATAGGGGTCTATCAAACATTAAGAACGACATGTTCATTCATTTTATTTTACATCTCTAAAGTTTATTATCAACCTTCATCTTTCTAACTTATTCATAGTTTAACTTCGTCTTCAGCTCGAGTATACTACTCATAGATCTCCACATAAATTGGCGTTGTCTGTGAGAAATAAATTATCCTTCTTAAAAAATTGAAAAAAATATAAGCTCAACTAACTGATGTCGATTTCCTGAAAATAGAATTGATCTGTCTGTAGACGAAGAGTTGGAGAACGAATATCTTAATAGACGTTTCAAGGTCTCGGAAGTCGCAAAAGATCTTGCAACGCCTCCTATTGCAATTGAGTGAATAGTTCAGTAGTTAAGGGAATAACAAGCTAACGATTTTTCTTTGTTGCATGAACAATTGGCTTTGTAGGCTTTTATAGTCAAATTTGTTGTCCAAACTATGGATGATGAGGAATGAGATAATGCATGTCATGTAATTTTGAAAGAACGTATAGAAATAAAATTTCTAAGGCGAAAAGTATCCCTCAAGGCTCACAAATGAGGATAAGAGAACTCAAATCCAGGGCCATCTAGCCGGAATATGAAGGGATAAAAACACCGTAGAAGTAATGTTAGAAGTTGAACTCTTACTTTTATGCATGGCCAAAGAGAGAAAAAAGATATAGATCCTTAGAATCACCACGAGAAGGATAAAAAGGTCTCATTAATTCCATAATATGGGAATAATTGAGTACTACCACCAACTGAAATGCAACTTGGAAACCCGCTTCCTCTACCAATATACCCTCTACCTTCACTAGGCTACCATCATTTTTATGGGTATCATCTGACATTTCAACAAAATCAAGCTCTCCCACCATGGATTCCACCTACCGGACAACAAGTACGGTCTCCCAGCCGTGGATTCCCCAGAACATCCCTAAAACACAACCAAACTATTTACCGAACATGACCTAACGGCAACAACAACTAAATGGTGTCCTTGGCTAGCCACATGGCTATCAACACTACCCTCTAGGATATATCCACCCAATTTTAGGCTATCAGAAAAATAGAGATATATTGTAATTTTATTGGGCGAAAAGTGGAAAGGACTAGGGCTCCAACATGCATAACCGTGTATGGACCATTTAGATGGTTTTTACGACGATAATCAAGCTTATACTAACGAAGAGTCCCCACTGGCCTTTAAGATTTTGTATCGAATAATGTCACCATTTTATGACAACCACAAGATGGACAAGTACTATGAAAAATTAGATACAAAGTACCATATCTAATATTTCAACAATGAGATATAATATAGAGCAGGTGACGGGATAAACTGTCGATCCTTCTCCGAGTAAGCGCAATGTAGTGGTCTTACAATCTTCTAAAATTATGCATAAAATATTACAAAATGCATTAGAAGACATTCATGAATCATTTTATAAGCTCAAAGAAGATCACGATATGAGAATTACATAATCTATTGTAAACATAAAGCTAACAAGAATTTGAGAGAGTACACTAAGTATTTTATAGAAACAAAGTCTTGTTAAGAATATTGTTATGATTTGGTGGTCGTAGTAGCTTCCGGATACATAGTCCGATAATGTACCATATTTAATGAAATAATAACAAAGAAAGCACTGAAATTTAAAGATTTGCTAGCTCAAGTCTGGTGTGGATAATTTCGGTCTGAGGGTAATTTAGTCAGTTGTTTTGTAATGTTTCAAGGGTATTTAATATTTGGGTAGTTTGTAGTGAGAGATTTGAGCTGTCTGTTGTATTAAATGTTCATTACCCTCATTAATGAAAGTGGTTGGGTATTTATACCCTTAATTATGGGTCACATGGGCTTTCGGGTCATACTTATGAATTTGGGTCGAGCTCAAAAACCCATTAGTTATTAAGCAGGTAGGTAATTAGCTTAGTCATTACGTGATTTAGTTTTTAATACATTTGTCCTGTTCGGATGGTTCAGTGGGTGGATTTTGTCTGAATTGCCCTTGTCCGGTTCCCACAGTGAGTGGTGAGAAAATCCGGACTCATCAGTAGCCCTTTTTTTAGGTTATGTTCGAAGGCCTTTGGCAAGACCTAAAAAATAATTCATATGTACCCGTACTTACGTCCGGACAGATTGTGTAACTGCTTTATCAGGACTGGTGAAACTCTTAAAAACTGAACGGTTTTTGCCAGAGATCGTGGGACAAGTGTCCTTCTCTGATTCGCCTCACCGGCTGTTTTTCTCCTAGAATGGCGCTCCCACTCACTTCAAAAAGTAACCTCTTCAATTAATATTGGTGACATCAGCGCCGTCTTTAATCATTACATTACTCCCATCTTTTCGTCTTCTCCTAGGTATCAAAGCATCTTTTGTCCTTTTAGTATAAATTAGCCCACTTTTCACTGTTTTACCATCTTCATTCTCTTTACTCTGTTAATCTTCAAAGCTTTTACCTCTCAAAAAACCCTTTTCTTGGTGTAAATTTATGTTCACAGCAAGAAACGCCATGGTAAAAGGTGGGTGGCTCAACTTGTCGGAGTTAGAAAAAGCTAAAAAAGTCGAACGAGAAAGGCGCATTGTTGCAGGCCTCCCTGTTTCTCCTATCGACAAATCTGAAATACCAAGTTCAGAACCTGATCGGGTTCATCTTCTACCAAAAGTTCTAAACCCAGAAGATTATTCCAGCCCATTCTTTCTCCAATCGTTTCGGGCTCATCGGTCCGGGATTGAACCAGAGCAGGCAGTTACAAGCACCAAAAGACCTTCCCCATTCATTTCCATGGGATCAGATGCTGACATCTCCCCAGAGAAGCTGGTAGATCGACGAAGGGGTCGTTTAGTGAAAGGGCAGGCTGCCACTCCACAACCTAAACCTCCAAAATCCACGCCTTCTAAGTCTGGGGCTAAGAGTAAAACTACAAGGTCAGAAGCTCCCATAAAAATCCCCAAGGACAAGCTGTCCGGTCCGTAGGCAACCAGTTCAAGCCTTCGGAAAGAGACCTCCAGATCTGAGCCCCAGTCGGACTCCAGACCACAAGAGGAAAGTAATGCCCAACCATCCGGAGGGCCTACTGAGCCAACCACCAGCTCTTCTCTCCCAAAAATAACCGATAATCCTTCCATGGTAAGGGAAGATATAATGGAGGACAGTATCGAGGAAGCCCCTTTTGAGACCGACGTCTCCGGGCAAACAAGTGAGGCTGTTGCTGTCAAGAAGGACAAAGGAAAGAAGAAGCTATGTTTAAAACACCTTGATCTGCCGGAGTGCCTTGTGGGAAAAGTGGGACCTTGCTTCCACAAGGTGAGTGTAAACCTGCTAGCTATGCAGAAGATCAATTATGCTTTTATTCATACAACCGAACTGGGTCGGATCCGGACAAAGTGGGGGATCCCTGAGAACGTTAAAGTGAGGATACCGGTGAATCCGGAGACACCGATGGATTGTAAGCTTAGTGAGATAGTTTTCTTCACTAAGCTATTCAACTAGGGGCTTAGGCTTCCCTTAGATCCGGAGATCGTTAGATAATTCCATCTCATAAAGCTCTACCCAAGCCAATTGAGCCCCAACGCTTGGTATACGCTCATGGCTTGTATTATGGCCTCCAGGCTCTCCGAAATCCCTCTTCCAATGGAGCAGTTTGCTGCTGTGGTCAGCCTTTGTAGGAACCATCACATCCCCTTCTATCATTTTAACATGGGCGATAATTATAAAGCGATGGATGACTTACTTGAGTCGGAGAAAATCTGGAAGACTTAATTTTTGTTCATCAGTGGTGCTTGGGAGAATGGGAGGAAAATTAAAGTTGGTGTCAACCCAAGCATGCTTACCAGCAGATGGCGAAGCGATGGTAAAAATCTCATCACATACTTCCACCTTTACTTATAACAAATTTGTTTGTCTAATTCCTCTTCTTTTGTTATTTAGTAGTGCTACCTAAGGAGTTCAACGATTACTTGGAGGCTGGGCATACTACTTGTACCAAGCTAAATGCTTGGGCTGCTGAGAAATGGGGAAACCGCTTCCATAACTGTTTTACCGGAGGCAACTTGACAAGATCCCATCTCTGGAATACCACCGGCCAAAGGGACTTGTCTTGGGAGGAATTAACCACTCCACCCCCTCCAGGGGTGATTCTTCGGAAGACTGAGGGAAAAGATGGAAAGTTGACCTTGCCGGGCAGAGCTAAAGCCCCAAGCAAAATGAAAGGCAAGAAAGGCAAGGCAAAGCAAGTTGAGGCCGAAGTCAACTTAGGAGATATTGAGGAAAACACCCTTGCAAGCCCGGAGGAGCAGGAACAAGGAAGGATCGATGCTGCTTTGCTACAAGTGGTAGAGGATGAGAGTACTAAAGAGGTGGTTGGATCTCCAAAGGCCCCCAAGAAAGACAGAAAACGGGGAGCTGAAGGTGGAGACAGGGAGGCCAAGAAGAAGAAAACTTCCAAGGGAGATGAGGTCGCTCTCCGAGATCCAGAGTCCTTTCTTCCAGTTGATCCAACAGACCCAACCCAAGCAGAGGAAATCCCAAGTGATTTTCACACCAGAGAGGGCGCCGGAGGGGACATCAACATCGATTGAGTAGACATCAGTGGGCTTCAATGGATTGGTCTTTACTTTAATGACCTTGAAAAAGATGATTTCGTCGGCCCTTACCTTCCTCCAAGCTCCTCGAACATGGTTACCTTCAACGGTAACTCTTTTTCTGTTTCAAGTGAGAGAGACATTGTCACCCACTCCTTATTGAGCAATATCCAGTCGGTGCTTAACTTGGAGAAGCAAGTGCGAAATCTGTCAGCCATCATCAACACACTCAACTCTGATAAAGAGAAATTATCCAACGACTTCCTCACTGCCAACCAAAATACTGAGACATTGAAGAGAGAAAATGAGGAGTTGAAGAAAAGTCAGGAGGACTTGGCCACCGGGCTGGCCACTTCGGAGGGAGTTGTCAAAGAACTCCAATTGAAGCAATCTGATCTGGAGAGAAACCTCTCTTCTTCAAAAGAGGAGATGAAGGCCAAAGACAACATCATTCAGACCCTAACTAATGACAAGATTTCTCTTGAAAACACTGTGTCCAAGGCTGAACAAGAAAAAGTTGACTTGTTAAAGGAGCAAGAGAAAACAATCCAAGCTAGGATTAATGTTTATACCAATGAGGTGATAGACTCTCCGGAGGAAGGGTATGCTGAAGTCAAGTCAGATATGGTCTTCCTCTTTCATGAGAAATTTCTGAAGAGGACGCTGGGAGATCTATGGAGTTTTGTGGAGTATGAAAACATTTCATTCCACACGATGGCGGATGGTGATAAGAAGAACTATTCCAGTGGTTGGGATGACACAACTGATGAAGATGAACGGACCGGGGGGAGTCCAGATGAAGAAAACACTGATCCTAAGAAGAAATCGAGTGAGGTTAAGCCATCTAAGAAAGCGCGGTCTTAAAACGTTAATTATCCTTTAATTTTTTGTGTTTGAACTAAAGTTCTTGGATGGCCAAGGCACTTTTTGTAATTGTGTCCGGCCCTTGTTCGGATATAACATTTTTGTTTGAAAATTCAAAGTCCTTGGATGACCAAGGCATTTCACATATTTCAATGGGTGGTTTTATTTTGCACAACTTTTGCATTGTTTCATAGTTTTTCAACTTTGATGGCTAACATTTAAACAACCCTTAGTTATTTTACAAGTATTTTAAAGTGAGAGTGTTTAAATTCTCCGATGACAAATGTTTAAGTAGTCATCACTCTACCAGTTCAATCCGGTCTGCCACAAAAAAAATTCAAATAAACTATCAAACGAAAAACTCTGAATTTTTAAGAAGGCATCGACTTTTATTAAAAAACCCGGACACCTCATTAAAACCTCCCCGCGTCACTAGGGTAGGAAAGAGTATGCCCCCAAATATTTACATGAACTTTTAAACAAGTAAATATTTACATAGTTTTCATTCCAAGTATAACCGGAGGTATTCAATATTCCAGGGGTGATTCAAAATCATTCCATCCTTATTTTGGAGCCGGTACGTCCCAGGCTTAAGCTTTTCACTAACCACATAGGGTCCTTCCCAAGTCGGAGCTAACTTGCCGAACTGCTTCTCCTTGGTATGTAGGAAGAATTTCCTCAGCACTTTATCCCCTGGTTGAAAATCCCTTCTCTTAATTTTAGAAGCAAACCTGCTTCTCATCAAACCTTGATAGTGTGTGGCTCTGAGGTGAGCCTTAACTCTTTTTTCTTCCATCAAGTCAAGCTGGCCTCTGACCGCCACTTCGTTAGCGTGTTCGGAAAAATTATGAACTCGAAATGAAGGAAGAGTAGCTTCAATGGGAGCTATGGCATCCATCCCATATACTAAGGCAAAGGGAGACTCTTGTGTTGCAGCCCCGGGAGTGGTCCGGTAGGCCCATAAGACTTCTTGTAGATAACTTGGCCATTTTCCAGCAGCTCCTTCTAAATTCTTTTTTAGATCGGACAAGATGGTCCTGTTAGTCACTTCAACTTGACCATTTTCCTGAGGGTAGAAAAGAGAAGAGAAGCAGTGTTGAATGCCTCTAGAGGCACGGAAATTCTCCATGATGAATTTGATAACAGCTTTTGAGGTAGTTCCTACCAATGGGGGGCTGCTTCGATCCACTTCGAAAAGTAATCAATGGAAACAATTATAGTTCTGCACCCCCCGGACGTCATCGGTAGAGGTCCCACTAAATCCAGCCCCCACCGAGCAAAAGGTATTGGCTCAGAAATTGACTCCAAAGGGACAGCTGGGGTATAAATTTCATTGTTGTATCGTTGGCATGGATCACACTTCTTCACCAACTCCTTGGCATCTTGCATTATGGAGGGCCAGTAGTACCCGGCTAACAAAACTCTTCTAGTTAGAGCCCTGAATCCATATTGTGCTGATCCCTCACCATCATGTAATTCAGAGAGCACTATTTGAGACTCCTCGATCCCCAAACATCGTAAAAGGGGTTTACTATAGGATTTTTTTATAAAGAACATCTCTTAGGATGACAAAACCACGAGCCTTGTATTTTATTTTTCTTGCTACTGTTTTTTTTCCGGAGGTAAGATGCCATCTGAAATATATTGGAGGAGAAGAAATCTCCAATCTTGGGGTTGTTTCATTTGTAAATTCAAACTTTCTTTTTCCTTATCCGGATTGATTTGAATGGATGGTCACTATTGCATATGAATCCAAGGGTAGGACTGAGTAGGCTATGGTTGCCAAAGAGTCTGCTAGCGTATTTTCCGTTCGAGGTATGTGCTCATAGGTGATGCTTTTGAAATTGAGTGCCACTTCTTTGAGAACAAATAAGTATTTAACCAGTTTCTCCTTTTTGGCTTCGGATTGGCCTTGTGCATGATGAATAAGAAGCTAAGAATCGTTCATTAACCTAACTCTTTTGGGTCCACGGATGAGAGTTAACTTAAAACCAGCTATAGCAGCTTCATACTTGGACTCATTATTAGAATCCCTAAAAGAAAAACAAATAGTCTGGTACATCCTATCACCGTACGGAGAGGTTAAACATATCCCAGCACCACGACCCATGGTACTTGATCCACCATCAGTCCGGATAACCCATATTTTTTTATCTTTTACACCGGTTGCTTGCTTAGTATCCCTCTCTAAATGGAATTCAACTAAGAAATCAGCCACATCTTGGGCTTTGACTGTTGTTCGAGGGGCAAAATCAATATCGTAGTCTCCCAGCTCTACTGACCACTTGGTTATTCTACTTGAAATGTCTGCCTTTTGGAGAACGTTTTTCAAGGGAAAAAACGTTCGGATAATGATAGAATGAGCCTGAAAGTAGGGTCTCATTTTCCTCGCAGCAATCACCGGGGATAGTGCTAATTTTTCGAGTTTTAAATATCGTTTTTCTGCATCTATCAAGCTTTTGCTGATATAGTACACCGGATGAGGATAGTTATCCACCTCCCTTACCAATACTACACTTATAGCACAATCAGAAACTGCTAAGTACACGTAGAGGGTCTCTCCATCAATGGGTTTAAACAAGGTTTTAGGGGAAGATAAATGTTTCTTAATTTCATCGAAAGCCTCACCACACTGTGGAGACCATTTGAAGTCTTTTGCACCTTTCAAAGTCTGGAAAAATGGGGCACATCTGTCCGAAGACCTTGAGATAAAACGGTTTAATGCAGCCAACCTCCTTGTCAATCGTTGTACTTCTTTAATATTCTGAGGAGGCTCTATCTGTAGTAAAGAATTAAGTTGGTCTGGATCAGGCTGTATCCCTTTCTCACTTATCACATACCCCAAGAATTTCCTGGATTGCACTCCAAAGACACATTTTTCTAGATTCAATTTTAAATTCACTTTTACCAAGTTGGCAAAAGTTTCCCGGAGGTCTGCCAAGTGTAGTTCTTCGTCCACACTTTTTACCATCATGTCATCGATGTAAACTTCCATGTTTCTTCCAATTTGACCAGCAAAATCCTTGTTCACCAACCTCTGATAAGTAACCCCAGCATTTTTTAATCCAAACGGAATCACCTTATAACAATGGAGGCCCATATCAGTAACAAATGTAGTATGTTCTTGATCTTTCGGATCTACTTGAATCTGATTATACCCGGAGAAGGCATCCATAAAATAAAATAGCTTATTACCAGACGTAGAGTCCACCAGCTGATCAATTCGGGGGACCGGATATAAATCTTTTGGGCAAGCTTTGTTGAGATATGTGAAATCGATGCACATACGCCACTTACCATTTTTCTTTTTTACCAACACCGGATTGGCTGTCCATAAAGGGTATTGAGATTCCTTTATGTGCCCCATTTTAGTTAACTGGTCAACCTCTTGAACTATGACATCAGCTTTTTCCTTAGAAAATGCTCTCCTCTTTTGTACAACAGGTGTTATGTCCCTTTGGATGGATAATTGGTGTGATATAATGTCTGTTGGTACTCCGGTTACATCAGCATTGCACCAAGCAAAGACATGTTGATGGTCTTTCAAGAAACCTAACATTTTACCCTTCAATTCCGATGTCATCTTGGATCCCATCTTGACATTTTTTCCTTCAGCCAAAGAGTGAGTTTCAACTTCTTCAATTGGTATTAGAACACCAGGGGTCTCTCTGGGGTCATCAATCTCACCCTCTCCCCAGAGGGCTCCTCAAACTGCTATTCCTCATTGATCTGGACTGCCCCCAAAGTCTGAGAGGCCAGTGCTGTTGCATAACACTCCCTTGCTACCTTTTGGCTGCTTCGAACAACTCTCATTTGTCTTTGCACAACATACTTCAAACATTGGTGGACTGTTAAAGCCATAACATGCATCATGGAGAGCCATGATCTCCCCAGAATGGCATTATAACAAGTGGGACAATCCACCACAATAAAAAGTATTCTAACCATCTTTTTCAAAGGGCCTTTGCCCAACAAAACCTCTTCTTCGAACTCCCCGATCACGTCTGCTGAGCTTCTAGTGGAACCCACAATTGACCTATTCGCACGTTAAATTACTGCTGGATTCTTCATTTTTTTGTAAGAAGTCAAAAAGAGAATATTAGCTGAACTTTCGGTGTCCACCAAAATTTGTCTTATGTCATTGCCCCCAATGGATGCTCCTATGATAATAACATCTTCATGAGGACCAGCAATGTCCCTCAAGTCGTCCTCATCGAAAACAATGAAGGGAAATGGAATTTGTGATTAATAGGAAGTCATGCCTCCTTCCAGTTGGGTAGCTAAAGTATGAACATGCCTCTTTCTCGAAGAAGTAGTTGGTGGAGTTATTGTGTCTCCCCCGAATATTGTAAGTGACTCAAAAAACTAATAAGTCCGGACACCGTCTTGCAATGCTTTGTGATAACACCCACTTTATTCCGAGTTGGATCAGGATCTAAATATTCGGACTCTACATCAAACCTTTCGATTATTACCACAGCCTCATCCGGAGCTGATGTGCCTGCATTGTTTGGACCAGCCGATGAGCATTATCAGGCCTATTTCCACTTCTTATTTTAACATACGTTCCCAACTTTCCTCTTTCAATCAAATTATACACTTCTTGTTTCAACGCAATACAATCTTCAGTGTTATGGCCAATATCATGGTGATACTGGCAGAAACAATTATTACGGTTCTCCCTGGGAGATTGCAATGCAGCCGGCCTTCTGTAATGTACTTCGTCTTTTGTTTTGTCGTAAATGGTGGCTACGCTTTCTTTAAACTCAGCAAACCACTCCGGTTGAACCCAAGGCCCCCGCTTATTTCTAGATTGTTGGCTCTGGGCTGGTGCAGCTGGATGGGATTGAGCTTTGGCTCTGTTATGACCCTGTCCGGCTTCCTTGGCCTTGTTCCCGGACTGGTTCTGGTTTTGATTTGGTGCAGTTGGAGCAGACCTCACCAGTCTGTGCACCCTGGTTTTCTTTGTTTCATCCATATTGATCTGTTTACCGACCTGATTCAGTAGACCTCCCCACGTCATAGCCTTTTTCCGAGTTACTGAATCAACCAAGTTTCCAGGGTTTAAGCCCTGCCTCAAAGAATCTATTGCTACTTGTTCAAAGCAATCAGCCAATCCATTCTTGGTGTTTACAAAACGACTTATGTATTCTTTTAAGGATTCGTTTGGTTCTTGGGCACAATGGATAATTGTGTCTTCATTGCCCTTTACTTCTTTACTTCCAACAAACTGCCTCCGAAAGGCCACCCAAAAAGTATCAAAATTTCTGATGCAGCCTTGTGGCAAACTGTTGTACCACTTCAGAGCACTCCCCGTAAAATATTGGGAGAATGCTCTACAAGGTAATTTATCATCATCATCATCATCATCATCATAATTTATCATAATTTTTTTGACTTGTTCCATGTAGTTATCCGGATCTTTACTGCCATCATATTTTTCCATTTTTGTATTGTCAAACCTCTTGGGCAGGTTTCCAGACAGTATCTTGGAGGACAATGGAGATTGTCTCCAATTTCGGCCACGACTAAATACCGTATCTTCGTTGGGGTTTGCAAAGATACCTGGCTCATCATGTAAGGCAAAAGGATCCATTAACAAGCGGTCTACATGTCTCTGACCATGACTATGAGTGTGAGACGATCCTTGATTCAGATGCATCTTCAACCTTCCATGCCTGTCCCTCTTTCTTGAGTACTTTTTAACCAACTTTTGTTTCTTTAGAGCGGCCTTCATCACTGCTGGATGACAAAGACTCTTTAACTCCATCTTCATTATAGGAGCTACTAGAAGACTCTGAGTCTGAATCTGAGCTCTCCACCGGTTCAGACCGGTGAGACTTTTTTGAGCTAGCATGAGTCTTTTTTGCACTCACATGGGTCTTCGATGGTTCATGCTCTCTTGGATTGTCAGTATGATGAGCTGTTGACGCCTTAGACTTCTTTTTTGTGCCCATCTCTGCCCTTTCGGTAGCCCTCAAAGCTTCTATTTCAACTTTCAGCCTATCTCGCTTCTCAATCGTATATTCATCATTTTCTTCCACCACTTCTGCCAAAGTTGGTGGCGGGTCCTGCTTGTCCGGATTCATCCGAACTGGTTTTTCTTGATGGTTTTGAATGCTAGATTGAGGCACCTTCTCCTCCCACTGTGGTCGCCAATTTGGTGTGGATAATTTTGGTCTGAGGGTAATTTAGTCAGTTTTTTGTAATGTTTCAAGGGTATTTAATGTTTGGGTAGTTTGTAGTGAGAGATTTGAGCTGCCTGGTTGTATTAAATGTTCATTACCCTCATTAATGAAAGTGGTTGGGTATTTATACCCTTAATTATGGGCCACATGGGCTTTCGGGTCATACTTATGAATTTGGGTCGAGTTCAAAAACCCATTAGTTATTAAGCAGGTAGGTAATTAGCTTAGTCATAACGTGATTTAGTTTTTAATACATTTGTCATGTTCGGATGGTTCAGTGGGTGGCTTTTGTCCGAATTTCCCCTGTCCGGTTCCCACAGTGAGTGGTGAGAAAATCCGGACTCATCAAATTTGATATGTATATCAAAGTATAACATTTCTTCAACCTCAAACATGCCAAGAATAAGTCAGTCACAAGGTTATAAGTAGAATTCTGAAAGTGGTTATAACACCAACAGTAGTAAGAGAGTTGACTATGCACTAAGATGATTCTTTATTGAGTTAACTGAGACGTTGACGATAACTTATGATACGAATAATGATACAATCAAGTATAATCATCCTATAAAATTATATGAAGTAAAGGAGAACTGATACATGAATAAATATTTTAAGTGTCATGGTGATATTGGTCATTATAATAATCGATGCAATCCCATTTGACATATATGGTTTGGATATTATGGGACCTTTATCACTCTTTTCAAGAAGAATAAAATTCATATTAGTTGTTGTTGATTACTTCTCAAAGTGGTTGAAAGCACAACCATTGTAGAACATCACATAAATAGAGGTAATAACTTTTCTGAAAGTAAATATATGTTACATGCATGGAATGCTAATAGTTAGAGACGTCTAACGTTACGCATCAAGACGGGTTCTGGTGGGATAATGGTAGAACTGTCACGGTATATATGGTAATGGGTCACAGCGGGATTCACTGTCATGACTATCACGGTCACAATCGTCACGCTAACAACAAAATACGATCACAACTGTCACGATCACAATAGAGTATGGCATGATTAATGTTATGACCATCACAATAATATATTATATAGATTATTATAGTCTTTTTATTATAGTTTAATTATAATTTTTAAGTATTACAAATGTTGTTATATTATTTTTGTAACACATATAGTATAAGTATTATTATTGTTTTATAAACAAATTGTTATATAGTTTATATGCAATAATTTAACATTATTATAAGGTTATTTTTATTTTATTATTATTATGGTTTGATTATAATTTATAAGTACAACAAGTTTCGTGATCCTCATCAAGATCTTAATTATCGAATCCCACATAAGCTTCATCCATAAGATCTTGTTCAAAATCTTCTTCAATATCATTTGGAAATTTATTGAAGATGTCCCTTTGACTCGCTTCCGTTTGATACTCGTTGTCTTGAATCATTTGATGTGCCGCAATCTAGTTTTTTATTGCAAAAACACTCCAAGTACCCTGCATGTTAATCTTATTCGTTTAGTTATGTATTACAATCTTTTGTCATCTCACTATTTAGCGTTACTATTCTCACATAATTACGGTAATTTTCCCCTCATTTATTACTACTATTACCCACTACATTCAAAAATGTTAAATTATTTTGTAAATGTCAACATATTCACTATACGTTATATATATGAAGAAAAGCGTCTGTTTAATAGATATATACTTCATGGTTATAGGTATCACCAGGAAATTGTATGACTTTATAAAAAAATTAACTAATAAGGAAAAACGCGGTAGTTTTTTAAAAGGATAAAAATAACCCCAACATCATAAGCGTATGAGATATGATGAAAATACTTGATAATTTTTTTCTTTCAAATAGACATACACTCTTATCTCTATATTTTTTCATGTGCATGACAAGATTAGTAATTTCATAAAAGGTCATGTAAATGTTAGGAGTATATTACACATAATTGTTCTTAGTTACATCATTAAACAACCTTAAAAAGTTTTACATTGAAGTATAATAAATTTAATTTTCATCATCAAGAGGTGTATTAGGATCATGTCTATTATAAATAATAGTAATCTCATATATATATGCATAAGGACGTGCAAGAAGATAATATATAAAGTTATATCTAATTTCGAAATCTAAAACTAGTTTTTTGTATAGCTTTCCAGTAAACCTAATAAAAAAATTCTATTTTTTTAGGACCTGAGGTGAAGCATAGTAAGACCCATTCCTTAATAGGATTGATATAATCGTTAACTATACTTATTCCATCTTTTGCAACCAATTGAAGTATATGACATAAACATCGAAAGAAACTAAATAGCTCTCCCGTTCGTAAATACATTATCGAAAGAAATAAACATAATTTTATTTTTAATTTGAAAATCATTCATACACTCTAACATACTTTATCTAATTACATTAGTGGTAAGTTTTCAAATATATTAAAATTACAAAATTCTTCTTTAGATTATCCATTCAGGATCCGTGTCCAATGTAAAGTAACACACATCATATCAAACTCACTAAATGTTGTTATATTAATAGTCAAATAATTTATCCATGGAAAATCTAAAATAGTATCATGAATGATTTATTTTTTAATTCATAATATTTTAAAAAATATGGTCGCATAGAGGTATGTAAGATGTATATGGCTTTTGAGTTTACCCTCCTATGCATTCAATTAACATATTTTTAATTATGATCCAAACTAAACGACTGTGAAGTATAAATAACATATAAAATTGTTTATTCCCAATATGTATATTGATTAAAAAACGAAAGCATTATCGGTTTGAGGATCTATGAATGTATTCTCTTGTTCATGAATTGTTTTTAGATAATTTTTTTTATGTGTAGCTAAGTGTCTCGACATACCCACTGTTTCGTAATTTGTTTTTCCAAACTTATATGTATATGTTTGCTCACAATGATTACTCTGGTCACAATTTTCATCAAAATTCTCACTAAGGTGTTCCCATGTCTAAGATGTTTTCTTTATACTCTTCATGTCATTTCTAGTACTACGAGAGATATCAATGCTACCATGTGTCGAATGTGTTTCAAAGTGTGGGGTATGTGGACCAATACGTACGGGGATTACATGTAGCTTGCAAATAATATAAGTAAGGATTAGCTATAGGGAGAGGTTGATATTAGCCCTACAACCATGGTTAGTTGGGATATTTCCTCGTTTTGGTGCCATTTAAATTATATTTAAAAAACATAAAAAAAAACTAGTAAAATGATTATGTATTTTCTTAAAGTACAAAAAAACTAGTAATTGAAACATATATCAAACAATAACATAAACAAATAAAATGAAATATTATATCATGAACATAAATCAACAACGATCCTCCTCCGCCAATCAAACTTGATTGAGTTGATCGATTATGAATTTTGATAGAATATTGTAGATTAAGAGTATATATGAATGGATTGAGAGATTATAATAATAATAATAATTTTTTTAAAGAAGAATATTGTTTGAGATATATCTAAAAGATGAGTGAAAATTGGATGGGTTTCTATATTTATAAAGAATATTTTTTTGAAATTCGGTATTTGATCACAAATATTTCAAAAATAACCATTGGCTAATCGGATATCCGATTGACAACGGAAGAAAAGCCCCAATAAATATACTTATTGTTGCTCAATAATATCATAATTATCATCATATTTCTCTCACTACTCTTTAACTTTATATATTCTTTACTCGATCCAAATTTCTAATGGCTCATAAAGTCGAGACGTCTAAAAATTTCGAACCGATGTTGCAAAAACATCCTCATCATTAAGTGGAAGAAGATCATATCTAAAATGGATTTACTATAACATGAACAAGTATCTGAGAGTATTTAATATGGGAACGAAGGTGGGGTTCACGTTCAAAACTATATTGCACCAAATAGAAGCACTATTTTCTTTGGTATGTGGACATGCTGAATTTGAGAGTATTTTTAAATAATATTAGCGGGGAGCGAGGATTTGCTTGGTTAGTTTTTTCAAAATTTAGATGTGAATGGTATATAATTTAGTACAACAGTTTTATGAAACTAGAAGTCCAATTTCAATTGATCCTCGAGATTTGGAAATAAGGTGCACAATAAATGATACCGGGTATAGTTTTTTTTAAATAGGTTTTGTACATGAATTTAATTTTCCAAAACATTAATCGTATGATTGTCCTTTAGCATCCCTAACTTATCCTCGTATGAGATGACCTCTAAATTGAACTATAACGTTTGATAAAATAGTAGACTTACCGAGTTCTCACATAGAGCAACAAATCATTAACGAAAGACGTAAATCTAGTATAAATAATCTTTATGAATTCAATAAATTAATTTATGGAATCAATTAATCATTTTTTCTTCCATGCAATAGTAATGATTTAAACGTTTTGTTTTTTTAGACATATGCAAGTGCTACTATTGGTGAGGATAATTATCGCCTAAGGGTAGGCTTGTAATTTGTTTGGTGTTTTGTGGAAGTATGTGGGTGTTTAATATTTAGAATAAAGTCTAGAGGGAGAATTAATCATCCTGGATGTATTTAATTTTCATTACCCACATTTAATGCAGGTGGTTGGGTATTTATACCCTTACGTTTGGGCCCTTATGGGCTTTCGGGTCATGTTCAATGGACCCGGGTCATGTTTAAAGACCCATGAGCTCTAAGTAGGAGAGCAAGTAGCTTAGTCAAGAAGTGTTTAGGTTTTTTAGTACTTTTGTCATAGTTCAAACAGTCCCATTAGCTAAGTGTTCGAAGTGGTCTGTCCGGTCCGGAGGGCTAGGTCCGATCTGTCCATGTCCGGGGAGTAAGTAGAATTCGGACTCATCAGGAGCCATTTTTTTAGGTGTTTGTTCAAATACCTTTGTCAAAAACCTGAAAAACAGTTCGAAGTCAGAGGTTTTTTTCCCGGACAGGTCTTTCAACTTGGGCTATGGCTTTATCCGGACTGATAAAGCTTCATGAATCCAAAACGGTTTTTGCCAAAGGTTGTGGGACACGTGTCGCTTTCTGGTTGGTTGCTTCAGCCGTTTTTTCACCTTGAATTTCGAACCCACCTTCTTCGAAAAACAACCTCTTAATTAAAGGTGGTGACATCAGCGCCGTCTTTAATCATTACCAATCTTTTCGAATTCTCCTAGGAATCAAACTCCTTTTTCAGATTTACTATAAATTAAAACACTTTCTACTGTTTTACCATCTCTCTCAAGTTTACTCTGCAACTTATTAAAACTTTCTCTCTCTAAAGCAAAAATTTACCCAGATAGTTTATGTTTACAGCGAGGAACGCACTGGTCAAAGGTGGGTGGCTCAACCTTTCTGAATTAGAAAAGGCGCAAAAGGTCGAAAGGGAAAGATGCATCGCAGCAGGACTACCCGTTTCGCCTATCGACAGACCAGTAACTTCAGCCACAGAGTCGGATCAAGGCTCTTCTTCCTCTAAAGGCACCAAGCCGAAAAGGTTATTCCAAACCAATCTCTCCCCCATTATCTCAGGTTCCTCGGTTCAAGAATCAGAACCTGTGGTTGAGCCAGGCGTCACTGTAACCAGTTTCAAAAAACCCTCCCCATTCATAGCTATAGGGTCAGATACTGAGCACTCCCCTTAAAAACTAGTTGACCGGAGAAGAGGCCGGTTAGTTAAAGGCCAGGCTTCTAAGATCACTCCTTCTAAATCGGGTGCTAAAGACAGCAGCACTGTGTCAGAAGTGCCCATCACAGCTCCCAAGGACAGACTGTCCGGTCCGGAAGGCACCAGTCCAAGTCTTCAAAGAGAAGTATCTGCACCAGAGCCCCAACCGGAGGCCAGAAGCCAAAAGAACACTGAGGCCCAGCAGTCCGGAGACCAGGCTGAGCCAGATTTGAACCCTCCCCCTACTACTGCTGCTGAAAATCCTTCAACAATTATGGAGGAAGTAATGGAGGACTCTGTTGAAGAGGCTTCATTTGAGTCTGAGCCCTTCGGTCAGACCAGTAGTGCTATAGTTTCCAAAAAGGACAAAGGCAAAGAGAAATTGTGCTTAAGGCATCCGGATCTGCCGGAGAGTCTTGAAGGAAAAGTGGGGCCTTGTTTCCATAAGTTCAGCGTTAAGTACCTCCTCTACTTGCAAAAGATCAACTACGCATTCATCCACACAGCTGAGCTGGGCCAGATGTGTACGAAGTGGGGAATACCGGAGAATGTGAAGATCAGGATCCCCATACGCCCAGAGACTCCCATGGACTGCAAATTAAGCGAAATTGTCATGTTCACGGAGCTATTCAATTGGGGGCTCAAACTCCTATTGGACCCAGAAATTATCAGATACTTCCATCTGATAAAACTCTGTCCGAGCCAGTTGAGCCCCAACGCCTGGTACACCCTCATGTCCTGCATCATGGCTTCGAGGCTCTCCGGGATTCCTCTGCCAATGGAGGAGTTTGCTGTTGTGGCCAGTCTTTGTAGAAACCACCACATCCCCTTTTACCATTTCAATATGAGGGATAATTTCAAAGCTCTAGATGATTTGTTAGAGGCGGAGAGGAATTGGAGGACCCAGTTCCTGTTTGTTAGTGGTGCTTGGGAGAACGGAAAGAAGATCAAGTTCGGAGTGAACCCAAGCCTTCTCAGAAGCAGGTGGAGGAGTGATCGTAAGTCTCCTGCTTTATATTTTTGTCTTTTTTTTTTAGAGTTACTTTAAACTAATTGGTCTTACTTTTGCCTCAGCATAACTGCCCAAGAAATTCAGTGATTACCTGAAAACCGGGCATGCTACTTGCACCAAGATCAATGCTTAGGCTGCTGAGAGGTGGGGGAACCGGTTCCATGCTGCTTTTACCGGAGGCAACTTGGCAAGGTCTCACTTGTGGAACACCACAGGTCGGAGAGACTTGACTTGGGAGGAGCTCACCACTCAGCCTCCTCCGGATGTTGTGCTTAAAAGGACCCATGAACCAGATGGCACACTCTACTTTCCAGGCCGGGCCAAAGCCCCAAGCAAGATGAAGGGTAAAAAGAAAGGCAAGAAGGTGGTGGGTGGAGTTAACCCTGCTGAGGCAGAGGAGGATGCTCCAATAAATCCGGAGGGGCCAGTCCACAACCAAATTGATGCTGCTCTCCTGGAAGTGGTGGAGCAGGAGACTGAAAGGCAAGAAGTGCACCCCCCAAAACCTCCAAGGGCTTCCAAAAGATATCGTAAACAGGGAAGTGAAAGCAAAGACAGGGAGGCCAAGAAGAAGAAGACCTCTAAGGGTGATGAGCTTTCTCTCCGGGCTCCGGAGCCTCCTTCCCAAGCTGATCCTACTGACCCAACACAAGCGGAGGAGATACCGGGTGACTTCCATACCGATGAGGTCGAAGGGGGAGATCTCAACATTGATGGGGTAGACATCACCGGTCTTGGTGGGCTTGGTGAATACTTCATCAATCTTCCCATAGACGACTTTGATGGGCCTTATCTCCCTCCGAGCACCTCAAATACAGTCACTTTCAATGGTAAGACCTTTATTGTTTCAAGTGAAAGGGATGTCATAGCCCACTCTTTATTAAGCAATGTTCAGCCTGTACTTGCGTTGGAGAAACAAGTTCGGAATCAGGCAGATATTATCAAGGATCTTAAGTCTGACAAAGAGAGTCTGTCCGATGACCTTCGTACTGCCACTTCAAACGCTGCCATTCTAAAGGAAAAAAAACGAGGAATTGAAGAGAAACCAAGAGGCAAGCACCACAAAAGTCACCACATTAGAGGACACCATCACAGAGCTCCGGGAGAAGCTGTCCGGACTGGAGAAAGATCTTGCCACCTCAAAGGGGGAATCCAAGGCCAAAGACCAAATCATCACCAACTTGACCAATGACAAAATTTCTCTTGAGAATACAGTGTCCAAGGCTGCCGAGGAGAAAGCTAGTTTGCTAAGGGAGCAGGAGGCCAAGATCCAAGCCAAGATCGATGCCTATGCCAACAACGTGATCGATACTCATGAGCAAATGTATGCCAAGGTAAGATCAGACATGGTCTTGCTCTTCCATGAGAAATTTCTGAAGAGGAACCTAGGGATCTATGTCTTCATGTAGAGGTTGAAGACCTTCCATATCACACGATGGCTGAAGGCGACCGGATTGGCTTCTCTAGCGCATCTTCATCCGATGCTGAAGAAAACATTGGGGAGAGCCCAGACGAAGAGACAGATGATCCCAAGGGGAAGAAGAAGATAGATGAAGTTGAGCCATCTTCAAAGGCTTAGCCTTAATTTATGAACTACTTTTTTACTTTTTATCCAGACTAAAGTCCTTGGAAGGCCAAGGCACTCTTTTTTGTAAGTGTGTCCGGTATTTGACCGAATAGGTCTTTTATTCTGTTTTTGACAATTTGAAAGTCATTGGAAGGCCAACGCACTTTAAGTTATTTTAATGAATATCTTTGTTTTGTGCAATTCTCATCCTCTTACATAGTCTGTTCCAATTTTGATGGCTATAGTTTAAATAGCCCTTAGTTATTTCAATGAGAGTGTTTAAATTCTCCGGCTAGAGTTTAAATAGCCCTTAGTTATTTCAGTGGGAGTATTTAAATTCTCCGATGACGAATGTTTAAGTGGTCATCATTCTTTTATTTCAATCCGGATGGTGTGACAAAGGACAAAACTAAAACACTTCATAATTTTTTTAAGAAGGCATCAAATTTTATTCAAAAGCCCGGACACCTCATTAAAACCTCCCCGTGCCACCAGGGAGGAAATAGTATGCCCCCAAATATTTACATGGATGTTTAAACAAGTAAATATTTACACAAATTATACTCCAAGTACATCCGGAGATGTTCGATATTCCAAAGGTGAGTCAAAACTCTTCCATCCTTGTCTTCTAGCCAATATGTTCCAGGTTTAAGCCTTTCAACAACCATATAAGGTCCTTCCCAAGTCGGAGCCAATTTTCCGAACAGTTTTTCTTTAGTGTGTAAGAAGAGTTTCCTCAATACCTTGTCCCCCGGTTGGAAATCTCTTCTTTTAACTCTGGAAGCAAATCTGCTCCTCATCAAACCCTGATAGTGTGCAACTCTAAGGTGAGCTTTAACTCGTCTTTCTTCTACCAGATCAAGCTGACCTCTGATTGCCACCTCGTTAGCGCATTTGGAGAAGTTGTGAACATGAAACGATGGGAGAGTTGCTTCTATGGGAGCTACTGCATCCATCCCATAGACCAAAGCAAAGGGTGACTCTTGTGTTGCAGCCCCAGGTGTTGTCCGGTAGGCCCACAAGACCTCTTGTAAATAACTAGGCCACTTCCCAACAACCCCTTCCAAATTCTTCTTCAAACCGGACAATATAGTTCTGTTAGCCACTTCAACTTGCCCATTTGCTTGTGGGTGGAAAGGCGAAGAGAAACAATGTTGTATACCCCTTGAGGCACAGAAGCTCTCCATTTCCTTATTGTCGAACTATGGCCCATTGTCTGTTGTTATCTTTCGTGGGACACCAAATCTGCAACAGATGTTGGATAGAATGAATTTTATGACAGCTTTTGACGTTGTTCCTGCTAAAGGGGTTGCTTCAATCCACTTCGAAAAGTAATCTATAGCAACAATTATAGTTCTGCGCCCTCCGGACGCCATAGGGAGTGGGCCCACTAAATCCAACCCCCATCGAGCAAAAGGAATAGGCTCAGAAATTGACTCTAAAGGAATGGCTGGGACATGAATTTCATTGTTGTACCTCTGGCATGGGTCACACCTTCTTACCAATTCCTTAGCATCTTTCATGATAGATGGCCAATAGTAACCGGCCAGTAAAACTCTCCTTGTTAAAGCCCTGAATCCACAATAAGCTGATCCCTCACCATCATGCAATTCGGAGATGACTACTTGAGACTCATCACCCCCCAAACAACGTAGAAGAGGTTTACTGTAAGACTTTTTATACAAATCGTCTCTCAATATGATAAAACCACGAGCTTTGTGTTTCAATGTTCTTGCCAATGATTTATCCGGAGGTACGATACCATCACATAGGTATTGCAGGAGAGGAAACCTCCAGTCCTGAGGTTGTTTCATCTGTACTTCAAAAATTTCCTCTTCTTTACCCATATTAAGTTGAATGGAGAGGCTTTCCAGCACATGGATCCATGGGTATGACTCTGTGTATGCTATGGTTGCCAATGAGTCAGCTAACTTATTTTCTGTCCAGGGTATATGTTCATAAGTAACACTTTTAAACCTGAGTGCTTCATTTTTAAGAAGGAGTAAATATTTCACAAGCTGTTCCTTTTTAGCCTCAGATTGACCTTGGGCATGGTGGATAAGAAGTTGAGAGTCACTTAGTAGCCTGACCCTCTTAGCCCCACAAATGTAGGCTAACTTTAATCCAGCTATAGCTGCTTCGTACTCGGACTCGTTATTGGATGCCCTGAAAGCAAAACATATAGCTTGGTACATTTTGTCACCATATGGAGAAGTCAAACACACCCCGGCACCACATCCCATAGTGCTAGATCCACCATCTGTTCGGACGACCCATACCTTTTTATCTTTTATGTCAGTAGTCTGCTCCGAATCTCTGTCGGAGTGAAATTCAACCAAAAAATCAGCCACAGCTTGGGCCTTAACTGCTGTTTGAGGAGCAAAATCTATGTCGAAATCTCCCAGCTCTACTGACCATTTAGTCATCCTGCTTGAAATGTCTGCCTTTTGGAGGACGTTCTTCAAGGGAAAAGAAGTCCGGACGATGATAGGATGAGCCTGGAAATAAGGGCTCATTTTTATTGCAGCTATTACAAGGGCTAATGCTAATTTCTCGAGTTTCAAGTGTAACGCCTTTTCTGCATCTATCAAACTTTTGCTAATGTAGTACACCGGATGGGGATAACTATCCACTTCCCTTACCAACACAACACTAATGGCACAACTTAAAACTGCCAAATATACGAAGAGTGTCTCCCCATCAACTGGTTTAAAAAAAGTTTTGGGGGAGGACAGGTGCTTCTTGATCTCATTAAAAGCCTCATCGCACTGTGAGGTCCAATCGAATCCCTTTGCACCCTTCAAGGTTTGAAAGAACGGGGCGCACCTGTCCGAAGACCTTGAGATAAATCTGTTTAAAGCAGCTAATCTCCCCGTTAGTCGTTGTACTTCTTTAATATTTCGAGGAGGCTCCATCTGGAATAGAGCATTAAGCTAGTCCGGATCGGGCTGTATCCCATGCTCACTTATAATATAGCCTAGAAACTTCCCGGACTGCACTCCAAACACACATTTTTATGGGTTTAACTTTAAATTCACTTTTACCAAGTTGGCAAAAGTTTCTTGGAGGTCTGCCAAATGCAATTGCTCATCCACACTCTTTACCATCATGTCATCGATGTATACTTCCATATTCCTTCCAATCTGATCAGCAAAAACTTTGTTGACCAATCTCTGATAAGTAGCCCCAACATTTTTCAACCCAAATGACATTACCTTGTAGCAATGAAGACCCATGTCAGTGACAAATGTAGTATGCTCTTGATCCTTTGGATCTACCTGGATCTGATTGTATCCGGATAAGGCATCCATAAAGGATAGCAGCTTGTTCCCAGAGGTGGAGTCTACTAACTGATCAATCCGGGGGACTGGATACAAATCTTTTGGGCAAGCTCTATTGAGATCTGTGAAGTCAATGCACATGTGCCACTTGCCATTTTTCTTTTTCACCAGAACCGGATTGGCAGTCCACAAAGGATATTGAGACTCCTTGATATGCCCCATCTTTGTGAGCCTGTCAACTTCTTGCACAATGACATCAGCATTTTCCTTAGAAAAAACTCTTCTCTTTTGAACCACTGGTGCTATGTCTTTCCGGACGGACAGGTGATGTGATATTACTTCTGCTGGAACCCCAGTAACATCAGCATTGCACCAAGCAAAACGTGCTGATGATTCTTTCAAAAACTTTAACATTTCATTTTTCAAAACGGGTGGCATCTTATACCCTATTTTGACACTTTTTCCTTATTCTAAACAATGTATCTCTACCTCTTCGACCGGTATCAACACTCCAGGGGTCTCTCTGGGGTCATCAATTTCACCCTCACCCCTAGAAATCCCCTCTAACTGCTATTGTTCGTTGATACGAACTGCCCCCAGCGTCCGGGGAGTCATAGCTGTAGCATAGCATTCCCTTGCAACCTTTTGACTGCTCCGGACAACTCCCACCTGTCACTGAACAACATATTTTAAACATTGATGGACTGTTGAAGCCACTGCATGCATCCTAGAGAGCCAAGACCTCCATAAAATAGCATTATAGCAAGTGGGACAATCCACCACAATAAAAAGTATTCTGACCATCCTCTTGAAAGGGCCCTTGCCCAACAAAACTTCTTCTTCGAACTCCCCGATCACATCCGTTGAGCTGCCAGTAAAGCCCACAATTGACCTGTCCGAACTCTGAATTATAGCTGGATTTTTCATTATCTTGTATGTGGTTAAGAAAAGGATATTGGCTGAGCTTCCAGTATCCACCAAAATTCGTCTTATGTCGTTGCCCCCAATAGATGCCCCTATGACAACAACATCTTCATCAAAAACAATGAAGGGGAAAGGAATTTGTGACTGATAGGAAGTCATGCCTCCCTCTAGTTGGGTGGCTAAAGTGTGTACATGCCTCTTCCTCGAAGAAGCAGTATGAGCTGTCATAGTATCCCCTCCAAAAATTGTAAGTGACTCAAAAAACTTAATGAGCCCGGAGACCGTCCTAGAACATTCCTCAATTGCACCTACTCTGTTTCGAGTTGGATCAGGATCCAAGTACTCAGATTCCACATCAAACCTCTCAATTATAACCATGGCTCCCTCCGGAGCAGTATTACTTAGACCAACCCGGTGAGTATTGTCAGGCATGTTACCTCTTCTTCTTTTGACATAAGCCCCCAGTTTTCCCCTTTCGATCAAGTTCTGAACCTCTTGCTTCAAAGCTATACAATCATTAGTGGTATGGCTAGTGTCATTGTGATACTGGCAGAAAGAGTTATTGCGATGCTCCCTAGGAGATTGCAGAGTGGCTGGTCTTCTATAGTGCACCTCTTCCTTTGTTTTATCATAAATGGTGGCCACACTTTCTTTCAATTTTGCGAACCACTCCGGTTGAACCCAAGGCCCTCTCTTGTTTCTGGATTGCTGACTCTAAGCAGGAGCAGCTGGCTGAGACTGAGCTTTGGCCCTACCATGCCCCTGTCCGATCTCCTTTGCCTTGTTTCCGGACTGATTCTGATTGGGATTTGGTGCCACCGGGGTAGACCTTACCTGCCTGTGCACCCTGGTTTTCTTCATTTCATCGACGTTAATCTGTTTTCCAATCTGATTCAGCAACCCTCCCCATGTCATGGCCTTCTTTCTGGTCACTGAATCAGCCAAATTGCCAGGGTTCAAGCCCTGTCTTAGGGATGCTATTGCTACTTGTTCGAAGCAATCAGCCAGCCCATTCTTGGTGTTCACAAAACGACTTATATATTCTTTTAAGGACTCGTTTGGTTCCTGAGCACAATGGATTATTGTGTCTCCATTTCCCTTTAGCTCTTTACTTCCAACAAACTACCTTCGAAAGGCCACCCAAAAAGTATCGAAATTCTTGATACAGCCTTGTGGTAGACTGTTATACCATTTCAGAGCACTCCCCGTAAATGACTGGGAGAACGCTCTACAAAGTAGCTTATCATCGTCATCAAAGTTCATCATAAAGTTCTTGAATTGCTCTAAATGGTTGTCCGGATCAGTACTGCCATCGTACTTTTCCATTTTGGTGCTGTCAAACCTCTTGGGGAGGTTTCCGGACAGAATTTTAGAAGACAATGGAGATTGCCTCCAATTTCGACCACGACTGAACACAGTATCTTCATTGGGAGTCGCAAAGATACCTGGTTCATCGTGGAAAGCGAAAGGATCCATCAGCATCCGGTCTACATGCCTCCGGCTGTGAGATGACCCTTTGCCGATATTCCTCTTCATCCTTCCATGTTTATCCCTTTTTCTCGAATATTTTTTGATCTGCTTTTGCTTCTTTTTAGTTCGACCCTCATCGCTGCTAGATGATAAGGATTCTTTAACGCCCTCATCGTCCGAAGAGCTATTAGAAGATTCTGAGCTTGAGTCAGAGCTCTCCACTAGCTTAGACCGGTGAGACTTTTTAGAGCTGGCATGAGTCTTTTTGGTACTCACGTGAGTCTTTAAAGGCTCGTGCTCTCTGGGGTTATCGGTGTGATGAGCAACCGATGCTTTTGACTTTTCTTTCATGCCCATCTTAGCCTTTTCTGCCCTCAGAGCTTCTATTTCACCCTTCAGCTTATCGCGCTCTTCGATGGTGTATTCATCGTTTTCACCCACCACTTCGAGCAGAGATGGTGGTACTTCTGGGGCGTCTAGATTCATTCAGAGTGACTTTTCTTGCTGGTTTCGAATGCTTGATTCAGGCACCTTCTCCTCCCACTGTGGTCGCCAATTTGGTGAGGACAATTATCGCCTAAGGGTAAGCTTGTAATTTGTTTGGTGTTTTGTGGAAGTATGTGGGTGTTTAATATTTAGAATAGAGTCTAGAGGGAGAATTAAGCAGCCTGGTTGTATTTAATTTTCATTACCCACATTTAATGCAGGTGGTTGGGTATTTATACCCTTACGTTTGGGCCCTTATGGGCTTTCGAGTCATGTTCAATGGACCCGGGTCATGTTTAAAGACCCATGAACTCTAAGTAGGAGAGCAAGTAGCTTAGTCAAAAAGTGTTTAGGTTTTTTAGTACTTTTGTCATGGTTCGAACAGTCTCATTAGCTAAGTGTTCGAAGTGGTCTGTCCGGTTCAGAGGGCTATGTCCGATCTGTCCCTGTCCGGGGAGTAAGCAGAATTCGGACTCATCAACTATAATGATGTTGGAAATAATAGATTTATATAGTCGAAAGATATATTGTTTTTCAAATTAATATATAGTAATGATTTAAACGTTTTGTTTTTCAAATTAATATATTGTTATATTTATATTTTTTATTAATTATATTAACCTATTTAAAATATATAAGGATATAGTCGAAAGATCTAAATATTCCAATAACTTTAAAGATATAGTCTAACAATCTAATAAACTATTAATTGCATTTTCTAATAAACTATTTAAAATATATAATATTTGAAATATACAGATATCTAAAGATTCCAACATCTAAAAATATATATTATAAAGATCAAATATAGTTGAAAATCTAATAAACTATTTAAAATATCTAATGGTCGAAAGATTTAAAGATTCCAATAAATAATTAATTGAAAAATCTAATGAACAATTTAAAATATATGGATAAAACTACAAACAAAGTATCAAATAATAATCTCATATATTTTATTTATCATATATTTATCTTAATTTATTTTATTTTGGCTAAATTAACGCATACACGTTATTTTTTAATAAACGTATTAAAAGATTAATGTAAATTGTTAAACATGACACGATAAGACACTATCACGGTGTGAATTTGTCACGACGTGTCTGCTTTAAATGTGGCAGGAGAGGATATGCCGTTACGGTAGACAACACTATCGATAATCATTACTAAAGAAAATGAGACTATGTTTCAGAATGGTAGCTTCACAAGGTTCTACGTGCATAAAAGAATAAAACAAATTTTCTCCCATTTTAATCCTCAATTCAATGACCGATTTGAAGTGACCAATAGGAAAATAGTAGAGGGCTTTAAAAAATATTGGAATGAGCAACTAAAATCTAGTAAAAGTTCATACAATAAGTCATATGATCATACCGAATCATGCCTATAACCGCTATAAAAAAACACTATTTTTAATGATGTATATAATAAATGCAGTAATGTAGTACATATATGCATATCAGCCCATATGATAACAACATACGATGAAACATATAAACTTAATCGAGGAAAGAATAGTCAAAACATATATTTTCTTAAAGCATTCTAATACACTAATGAGGAATAAATATAATTCCAAAGTGTGGTTCTAGTATTACTATCGTATACCTCACAAATTTCCCCATTCTTCTCATTTTTAAGTGAATTAAAATATTATTATAACAAAAATAACAAATTCACAAACGATTTAACAAATTCAAGGGAATCAAATAATGTATAAAAAAAGAGAAAATACAATTGAGTGATTAAATAAAGAAAAAATATTAGAGGATGAAGGAATTATATATTTATCATATGTATATTTAATTATAACCATCGATCTCATATTTTATATGGCTCGTATTAACTTGCAAGATAAACGATTTGGATCTAAAAGGACGTGAAAGGTCATGATTGAATAAATTGAAAATGATGCACACATGTGACTAAAATAAACAACTTTCAACCCGTGTCATTTATGCTGGCCACTTAAGTTCTCACCCAAGTAATAAACATATGCCCTCCAACTTCAAAAATATGACCACATGTAAACAAAGTAAATCTAAATGTGTCAAGAATCTATAAGTGTGAATACTAGTATGATATTTTCCGCTCTGGGTCAGCCAAAAGACCCTCACGACTTTGCTCTTGGGTGTACTCCCAAAAGGCCTCATACTAGTTGAGATGTTTCATTCACTTATATATTGTATAATATTTTCAGTCTAAGCGATGTGGGAGAACTGATCAAGTGAGGGATCGAGTTTATACTATAATACTCCCCCTTAAACTTGATCATGAGATGTGGTTATATATGTAATGGGCATGATATTTCCCATGACGGACATGACCGTCTGTTAAACACATCGCTTAGGATTTTTGGCTCTGATACCATGTCAAGAATATATAAGTATGAATACTAGTATGATATTATCCGCTTTAGGTCAGCCAAAGAACCCTCACGGCTTTGCTCTTGGGTGTACTCCCAAAAGGCCTCATACTAGTTGAGATGTTTCATTCCCTTATATATTGTATATTATTTTCAGTCTAAGCGATTTGGGACAACTGATCAAGTGAGGGATCAAGTTTATGCTCTAATAAAATGCCATGCCTACATAAAATACATTCCCCACAAATACTAATGACAATATAACTTTGGCGCCTAAAAAACACGGTTAGTCCCCCATGTTTACCACCTGTATCAACATAGTCGCCTTCCTTCACCTCTGCATAAAAAGCATCCCTTTCTTTTTAATAATTTGGAAATATAGTCCTCCCGCACATGTGAAGCCTGAGAGATTGACACGTGGCATCAAGTTTTGTTGCAAGATTGGTCCCCCAATTTTTGGGCAAAAAAAACCCATATCCCTGCCAACTCAGATTTACCATTTACCCACCAATGTTTGTTTCTCTCTCTAACAAGTAACCAGCCCGTGTAAAAAAAATCAGTACCATCCAATTACACAGATCACCTTCCTCTTTGACAAAATAATATGATAAATTCCATATGCTTTTATCTACATTACGTACAAGACTCGGCTAAGATTAAATATTTCCTAATATGCAAAAAACTAGAAACTTTAAAAAATTCATTTTTGGATTCTACCTTAACACAACTTACATTATAAGAAATATACTTTCCTCGACATAACGACATCAGTTTTGTAACCATATAAAGGAAAATAATGAGCTGCAAAGATATATTACCGATTGAAGTATTTGTAAGGCAAGCAACTAATGTCTTCTCGTCTGTGCACCGATGAGGCATACCGATACAAGTTTCGCTACCTTTTGATTCTGAACTAGCTTTATCAACATCTTTCTTCTCCTATTTTTTGACAGGAGAAGGAGGAAGAGGGGAGCAGAAATTAAATCTCTATCATCTAACGTCTTTTCGAATTCAGATGACGGGACTTCAGATGGAACTGAGGAAGTAGTCTCACTTGGCTTTTTATCATTCTTCTCGATCTCTGTATTGTTTTGAGGTGGATTCAATGACTCAATTTGGTTCAATTCTTTTTCACTATTCTCCTGATCAGGAGGTGGTGTTCTTAGTTTTGTTCTTTTAGGATTCTTTTCTCATTAGCAGTTTGTTGTTGTTGAGAAAGTGGAGTAAGTGAGTCGGGTTTATTCGATTCAATCGCTGTTGAATTCGTACTGGGGTTCTTCTTGATCGGTTTATCTGCATCACTCGGCAGTTCATGAGTCGTTTTCTCCCCGGATAATACAGGACTCGGCTCCGGCGATACCTGAAGCAGAAGATATACGATTTCGTTAACAGGCACATGTCCAACGTAGCATCTTAGCTGTTGTCATTGTTAAAAAACAAAGAGAGAAGTAGCCGCAGGAAGCGGCTAGAGTTTTGTGTTTATTAGAAAATGTTCCCTTTTCTTTTATTGATGCATTATAGATGTAATTCAAGAATTGACCAATAGTAAGGCTCTCAATATATAGAGAACTTAGAGGCCTATACAAGGAAACTTAATACACTGAATATTCTAAGACTCCCCCTCGAGTTGTGTAGTGGGATCACCAATACCCAACTTGGATAAAACTGATTCGAATGTTCTTGCATCAACCGCTTTTGTCAGGATGTCTGCCAGTTGGTCTTCGGATCTAACAAACGGAATTTCGACTGTCCCATCTTCAATCTTTTCTTTTATGAAGTGCTTATTTATTTCAACGTGCCTTGTTCTATCGTGCTGTACTGGGTTCTCTGAAATATTAATCGCAGCTTTATTATCGCACATTAACTGAGTTGGACACTTCAAAGGGGATCCGATTTCTTTCATTATTTTCTTTAACCAAAGTATCTCGGTAATCCCCTTAACGATTCCTCTAAATTATGATTCAACACTTGACAGTGATACTACATTCTGTTTATTACTCCTCCAAGCCACCAAGTTACCTCCAAGAAGAGTAAAGTAGCCAGCAGTTGATCGCTTGTTGTTAGGATTCCCTCCCCATTCAGCATCAAGGTGTCCATTTTTCTTAAAAATTATGCATCTTCCTGGTGTACCTTTGAGATATCAAATAATCCTCATTACTGTCTCCATATGGTGTTCCTAAGGATGATGCATGAACTGGCCTCCCACCGCGTATGCAATGTCGGGTCGAGTGTGAGCCAGGTAAATCAATATCCCACCAACCTTTGGTACCTTTCTTTATTCGCTGGTCTGGCCCTTTCAATTATCTTTAGATTGTGATTCACAACCATAGGATTCTCATTTGTTTTGCAATCCACCATGCCAACTTCAGCTAATAAATCCAATATATATTTCCATTGAGAGATATAAATCCCTCATCTTGACCTAAGAACCTCGTTTCCTAGGACATACTTCAATCCCCCAAGGTCTTTCATTTCGAACTCCTTGAAGAGGTTTTTCCTAAGAGAGTTAATTTCTTCTTCGTCATTCCCCGTTATAATTATACCGTCGACATATATTATAAGACAAGTGACTAATTCTCCTCTCTTTTTGTAAAACAAGGTATGATCCCAATTACTATGTTTGTAGCTATACTGCTTCATTGCCATTGTAAATCTCCCAAACTAACTGAGGAGACTGTTTAAGCCCATATAATGCTTTTTTCAGTTTACATACCTCATTTTATTGAAAACCATCAGAGAAACCTGGTGGGGGTTCCATATATACCTCTTCTTCCAAGTCTCTATGTAAGAAAGCATTCTTTACATCAAATTGATGAAGAGGCCAATCTTTATTCGCGGCTTTGAAAGTAAAACTCTGATAGTGTGAATCTTTGCAACCGGAGAGAACGTTTCAGAGTAGTCTATACCATATGTTTGTGTATATCCTTTGGCAACCAATCTTGCCTTGTGTCGCTCAATGGTTCCATCAGATTTATATTTTATATTAAACACCTATCTACACTCGACTGCTTTCTTCCCTTGTGGTAACACACAATTCTACCATGTACCATTCCTTTTTAGAGCTTCCATTTCGGTATTCATTACCTAATGCCATTCAGTCATCTTCTTAGCTTTTTGAGATGTTTTAGGGATTTGTTCAGAGAGAATAGTATCTGAAAACACCTTTGGAATCTTTATCATTCATTTCCTATCCGTTTTTACCGGATATGTAGAAGCACGAGGAAAGTGTTCCGGTGAATACCGGTTAGGAGGAACCCCTCTATTTTTTTTTGGGGGAGAACCGAAGTTTGAGTTTCAACAAATGAACTTCCTGAAATGTCATGGTCAATAACATTTTGTGAATTATGACATTGTAAATTGTTTACCTCTTGATGGACATTTTCTTCGGCTGATTCGCTGGTAGTATCCACGGTATTTATTTTTTGTTGGACATTGTCTTCGGGAGAATCATTGGTGGTAAGAACTGCCTCGTCAGTCTCCTTTATATTGGAAGAGGCGTGTTCGGTGGCGCCATCTACCGACTCTGTCGGCACATCCTCAAAGTAACTTTCATATAGCAACCAGTCGAGTGATTCACTTACTTTCTCCCGCTGAGTACGAGATTGGTGGTAAAAAAAAATCGGATTCTAAGAAGTCACAGTCCATGGTGACATGGATTCGATGAGTAACCGGATTGTAACACCAATATCCCATTTGATAAACACCGTATCCAACTAATACACACTTTTCAGCACAAGGATTAAGTTTGTTTCGACTAGTTTTATGGATATGAACAAACAACGAACAACCAAAGACACGAGGTGGTAAGGTCATAACAGATGGAATTGTAACTTGGGTGACAAACACTTGTAATGGAGTTTTATTTCCTAGACATCGGGTTGGTATAAGATTTGCAAGATACGTAGTTGTAGCAAGAGCTCCTGACCAAAGAGAATGATGAACTCTAGATTCAATCATAATAGCACGAGTCTTTTCAAGTAAAGTACGGTTTTTTCGTTCTGAAGTACCGTTTTGTTGAGGTGTGTTTGGACAAGTGGTTTGATGGATAAGACCATTTGTTTTGAAAAAATTATGTATTTTTTGGTTGACAAACTCTGTTCTATTATCAGAACGGAGAATCTGTATTTTGTTTTTCAAATTGAGTCAAAATCAATTTGTAAAAACAAACAAATAGTTCTAGTACTTCCGATTTATGTTTCATGAAGTATATCCAAGTCATTCTTGAGAAATCATCCACAAATAAAACAAAGTATCTGATTTGATTGTTAGTGGAATTTGGTGCTGGACCCCAAACATCAGAATGGATTAGCGAAAAAGCATAATCAACTCTAGTATTACTTTGATTAAATGAGACCCTACAATTTTTTGCAAGAATGCAGGTTTCACATTTCTCATAAATGGAATTATTCAAAAAAGACTAGGAAACAAACTCTTAAGATAGCTAAAAGAAGGATGACCAAGTCGTCGGTGCCATCACCAAAGTTGCCTTTCGGTTGTTCCGTGAGCAAGCATGGTATGTCCCTTATGAACTACCTCATCAACATAATAGAGACCTCCTTGTTCAGTACGACGCCCAATGATCTCCTTCGTACGAATGTCCTGTAAAATGCAAAAAAATGGATACATAAGAACCATACGGTTGAGTTATTTTATCACTTTACTAATAGACAATAACTTTAAGGATAGTGAAGGAATGTAGAGGCAGTTTTTAATTTCCATTTTTTCCGAAAAAATAATTGAACCTCCCCCTTTGACTTCACAAATGTCTCCACTAGCAGTCTCAATATGGGATTTCTTTGGAGATGACATGTCACCAAAGTCTTTAGGATCATAAGACATGGTGTCCGTAGACCCGCAATCAAAGATCCAATTCATTGATTTCTCAAACCTTTTACCTTCAAGTTTTTCATAGGAGTTCGCCGCCATTCCTCCAAAACCAGCACCACTTCCTTGCTCATTTTTAGTCGGATCTTCACCGCCACTTGTAGACGAAGCCCGTTTGACATTAGATCTGAAACACTGGTTATTTTTCTCCTTATGACCGTCCTCCCACCATTCTGGATAGCCAACCAGCTGGAAACATGTCTTTTTGAGTGTGTTTCTTCATCCCACAATGAGTGCAATACAACTTGGATTTATCTTCTTTCTCTTTGGATCAAAATTTAAACCTATGTGCAGAATCTTTAGCAGCCAAACCCATTCCAATTTCAATCGAGTCAGTATCAGAAGAACTTGATTTTAGTATATTGAGCCTGGCCACTTCCTTTTGTATTGTAGCATATGCTATTTCCACGGAAGGAAGAAGATCCTTTTTCAAGACATCTCTCTTGACTGGTTCTAGCTTGTCATTAATCGCCATTAGCAATTGATAGAGTCTTTGTTCTTGAGTCCTCTTATTGTAGATTTGAATGTCTTCTGGGTCTTTCATAGGGTTCGGATCTCGCCTATCTATAGACATCCAGATGTTCTGCAGTTTGTTCCACACGTCTTCTAGTGTATCAGACACTTGCCTTAATGAATTAGCCCTCTTATGAAGGTCAAACACCTGTAACGAATCTGTACAAGAACTGTATGTGGTGGCTAACCCATCCCATAGGGATTTTGCAGTGGGATATTGCAAGACATTATTCACCAAGTTGGGTTCAAAATTCTGGATAATCCATGTGAAAACACATTGATCATCTTGTTCCCATCTTGTATATGTTTTGTCAGTTTTGGATGGAGGTGTCGGCTCCCCTGTAATGTGAGAACCTCTCTCCCTTCCCCTAATTGCTTTCTTCAACAGGTTTACCCATAGGGATAGTTGTCACCACCGAGTTTAATCCTTTGGGATAAATTCTTGGGGTTAGTTGTTTGTTGTTGTGTTCCGAGACTATTTCTCAAAATGACAGCAATCTGCATTGTTAATTCATCAAGGATTTGACTGACCACGATTTCATTGCCAACCATCTTTGTTGAGGATGTTCAGAATTCCCAGAATCACACATGCTCTGATACCATTTAACATGCACATGTTCTACGTATCATCTCAGTTGTTGTCTTTGTTAAAAAACGAAGAGAGAAGTAGCCGCAGGAAGCGGCTAGGGTTTTGTGTTTATTATAAAATGTTCCTTTTTTTTATTGATGCATTAGAGATGTAATTCAAGAATTAACCAATAGTAAGGCTCTTAATATATAGAGAAGTTAGAGGCCTATACAAGGAAACTTAATACACTGAATATTCTAACAGATTCGATAAATAAATTTATTAAAGAAACAAAAGATCATAAAAGCGAATAGCGAACCAAGATGATTACTTGAGTTAGAGTTGAATTTTCAACTTTATCAACTAA
Source organism: Limnanthes douglasii subsp. nivea (assembly GCA_036936605.1). Classification (NCBI taxonomy): domain Eukaryota; kingdom Viridiplantae; phylum Streptophyta; class Magnoliopsida; order Brassicales; family Limnanthaceae; genus Limnanthes; species Limnanthes douglasii. The sequence continues at coordinate 263,213,139 of JAUPFV010000001.1, forward strand.
TTTCAGATGATTCCACAACGACGAAGCAGCGCAGATATCAGAAAGAAACAGAAACAATAAAAAGATAACGAGGAAAGGATTTGTTCTAATATCCATCGTCACAAGCAGAGCTCATGAAAGGCGTGTAATAAGATCCGATAACCTACAAATCTGAAGCGAAAAGTTTTTATTCTTGTAATGAAGCACTGAAGTTTTGTATCTCTTACATTTGTAAGAGTTTTCAGTGAATTTCTTACATTTGTTTGAGAAGAAATTTTAGAGAAAAAAATAGAGAAATTCTTTGCATTGAAAACAAAAAATCAAACACGGGCTGGTTACTTGTTAGAGAGAGAAACAGACATGTGGTGGGTAAATGGTAAATTTGAGTTGGACATGGGTTTTTTAGCTCAAAAATTGGGGGACCAATCTTGCAACAAAACTTAATGCCATGTGTCAATCTCTCAAGCTTCACATGTGCGGGGGGACCATATTTGCAAATTATTAAAACGAAAGGGATGAGTTTTATACAGAGGTGAATGAAGGGGACTATGTTGATGCAAGTGGTAAACCTGAAGGACTAACCGTATTTTTTACCCAACTTTGGCATAACAAATAAGATAAACCCCATTTGACTAACAAAATTGAAGAAATATATGTATACCTTTTTAGCCCTTAACTTCGGTCTTCATTATGGGCTAGGGGGCTATTGAAATACCTTTATAGCAATATCGACTGAAGCATATCTCCAACAAGAATAAGACAGTAAAGAAACATCGACACTTCAAACGACATAGTGGTCCTTACTTCACATTTCACCAAAGACTAATGAGGCTACTCAACTACGGTCAACAAAAATTTAAAGCATTCCGAAGTTAGCAAGTGATAAAATAAGATATAAAATAAAAATAAATAGTATCATAGCAACCTACTCATTATTATTTATATTATTTCCTTTTGGTAAAATAAAGTTTGTTTATCCTAAAAGTAGGTTTTGGCCGATGTAAAGTTTTAACGAGGCATGAACAATAATACGAATCGAGTCGAAAACATTTTTGATAATAGTTTGACTAGGGTAAACTTTATAATTAAACAAGTCTTAAAACTCTCAAAATCCTAGTCAAAGACGACTAACATATATATTTCAATATGTAGAAATGCAAAATGTAATATTTCTGGATGTGAAGACAGCTTCAAACAAATATGCATAATCAAGAGCAACTTTTAACCCACACAGAAGTTTGCTTCAAGAGAGATAATAATGCTTTAGAAAAATAACAGACTACACTTCAACTAATGTTATATCAGACAAATCTAAACTAGTCCTTCATTATTACTTATGCAGGGATTAGAGAGCTACCGATAATGGTGCAAATAATCCGATCCGAATACATTATCCAGCCGACAATTCGAATCTTGAAGTTTAGAAGATTTGAATAAAATATATGATAAACTACCTAGGAAAAACTCCCTCCCCAATACGTGATAAATATTTATTATAACAAAAAAAACTCTATAAATAAACATCCATAACAATGAGTTCATTCATTTTATTTTAAAATTTTAAAACTATTATCCTCCTCTATTTTTCTAATTTATTAAAATTCTAGTTTCATTTTCGATTCAAATATACTATTTGAAAATTACTACAGCATTATAAAAACAACACATACGAATAATTATAAAAATAACAAAATACACGCAAAGAGTATAGCTCCACAAGATTAGGATTTTTCTTAGAAATCAATTTAACAAAATAATAAGTACGTAATAATTTATGAATTTCGCACGTGAGTAATCTACGAGCACATCGCTTCGTTGCAGATGCGATGGATATTTCTCAACCTTACAATAAAGGTATCAGCTTTGCTTTTTCTTCAATTTCCCGCTCCATCTCTTTTATCTCTAAAACCCTACACAAACATTTAGACTCTATCATTATCCTTGGGGTTTTACATTTCCATTTCCACTTTTCGTCATTCTCTTCTTTCTTAACCACACATGCAATCGAGGGTTATGGAGACTCTTCCTCTCCACTACTCCTCTTGCTCAGGTTTTTGCAGAGGAACCTCACCGTTAAAAATGGCTGCTTTTGGTACTCTCTCGCTTTATCCCTACAGTTTCGCGTTCCGTCCAGGCCCTAGAAAGCGTCTACTTTCATGTTCTGCCAACTCGGCCACTGTAGGTGTGTTTCCATCACCAAAGCTATGTTCTTTGTTTCTAATCGAACTAGTATAATTTCTGTTTGTCGGAGAGAAATTGAAAGAAACGAAGATTGAGTGTAACAGCTATAATACTTCACTGGGTTCTGTACTAGTGGTAATCAGTGAAAGGGTATAGAATTTCAGGTACTGAATTCTAAAAGGTTTATGTTCCATTTGAATTGATAAAAAAACAATTCCTTTTGTTTTCAAATATTGGACTATCTTGAGCCCATTGTACTTCATTTATTACCTTGTATGTTATATATAGTTGATGTTGTGTATTTTGTAGCTTCCTGCCTGCTAAGTTGAGCCGTAGTATTGAAGTTTTATAAGGGATTTACATATTATGCCCGTTTGTTGTTAGGTAAACATACACCTAGAGGACCACGAAAAAGACCAGGAAGATATGAAGGGGCAGGAAGAAGTATGGAAGATTCTGTACAACGCAAAATGGAACAATTTTATGAAGGCCCAAATGGTCCACCTCTTCGAGTTCTTCCTATTGGCGGTCTCGGTGAAATCGGAATGAATTGCATGCTTGTTGGAAACTACGATCGATATATTCTAATCGATGCTGGTGTCATGTTTCCTGAGTAAGTACTGTTTAAGTTCCTTAAGATTTTCTTAAAAAGTGTTGTTGAGAATCGAATTCTAAATTGACAAAGGAGTGAATATGATAGTCACATGTTTATGTTTATATTATTGTATGGGTGCAATGAGTGTTATTTCGTACTTTATATTGCTAGATTACTATAAGCATCTTCTATTATTTTAACTGTGTTAGACATGTCTGAACTTATTGTAGTTTCGACGAGCTCGGAGTGCAGAAGATAATACCAGATACAACATTTATAAAAAAATGGAGTCACAAAATAGAAGCGATTCTTATAACACATGGCCATGAAGATCACATTGGTGCATTGCCATGGGTAAATTTATTTTCCTTTTGTTTCATTTTGACGAGGGTTGATTAACTTCTTGTCATCTAAGTCTGTTCGGCCTATTAATTTTACCTCATTAGGACATGGTAGGTAAAGGTTCCCAGCATTTTAGTATTTTTTATTTATTTTGCTGCGAGTTTTTTCTCTCCTTAACATTTTCATTCAATATATGTCTACTTTATGAACAGGTTATCCCAGCTCTGGATCCTAATACTCCTATATTTTCTTCATCCTTTACGATGGAGGTATTCGTAATGTTTAGTATGTGCTGTATTAGTCAATATAGATGGTGATTCAAGTTACTATTGTGTATTTTGCCTCGCTGAGATGATTCTTTTTATTCTTTTGACAGCTTATTAAAAAGCGCCTGAAGGAGAATGGTATATATGTTCCATCTAGACTTAAGACATTTAAAACACGGAGTAAATTTATGGCTGGTCCATTTGAAGTAGAACCTATTAGAGTCACACATTCAATTCCTGATTGCTGTGGATTAGTTCTTCGATGTGCTGATGGTACTATTCTTCACACCGGGGACTGGAAGGTATTTCTTCATTTTTGTATGAATTCATTGTTTTTTATGGAATATAAATTTGATGAGTTTATAACCATTATATTGCAGATTGATGAAAATCCGTTGGATGGAAATGTTTTTGATCGTGAAGTTCTAGAGGAACTCTCAAAGGAAGGAGTAACATTGGTATGTTATTTGGATATATCTAACTATAATTTTATATGGATATAGAATAGAAAAGAAAGTCTAGTTCTCTAAACGTTTTGTTGATATGACTGCAACGTTTGGTGACGATACTTGAGGTTGTCTGGTGCTATTAGGTCGTTGGCTTTTTAACCGTACTGCTTGTTTAGTGACTTTTTTGGCGTTAAAAAGCTAGTCTTTTCTGCTAATAGATTTTAAAGCCTAAAAAGGTAGGGAGGCCAATAAAAATTAGTTTGTTTGGCTATATAAAATTGCCTTTTTTTTCATGATATATTTGTTTACTGGCTTCTCTCTTCATTTCTTTTTTTTTAAAGTAAAAATAGTTTTTAGAACTTTGCCTTGTTAATTTTTTTTAGTTCTAGTTTTTGTTTTATACCTATTTTTAACCTTAAACGTGTTTTTTTATTATGGAACAAATAACCTACGACTTCTATTAGATATTAATTTTTTTTATTTGCTTATTTTAAGCTTAATTAATAAGCTGCGCAGCAAACAACCACCCTTTAATCTTGTACTGTTTTTTAGACATGTCGGCAGTATAAATAAATAACTATTTTTCGACGACTCTGAATAACCTAATATTAACTTCAGTTTTTCTCTGGTATAGATGATGAGTGACTCTACAAATATATTGTCACCTGGAAGGACAATGAGTGAGCAAGTGGTAGCAGAATCCTTAAAAAGGCGTATTTCAGATATCAAAGGAAGGGTCATTACAACTCAGTTTGCGTCAAACATACACCGTCTTGGAAGTGTGAAAGCTGCAGCTGATTTAACCGGTAGAAAACTGGTATGTTTTCTCAAATTTCTATCATTGTATATAAAAAATGCAATTTACCTTAAACTGTAAGTCAATTTAAGGTACTGAGGTGATTGTGTTAGGTATTTGTTGGCATGTCCTTGAGAACCTATCTTGATGCAGCTTGGAAGGATGGACAGGCACCAATAGATCCTTCAACTCTGGTAAATGAAATGTTACGTTGTTGTGGCGAATATCTATGGATCCATCTAAAGTTGCGCGCTTATTTTGTATACATATCATACGATTCATCCTCATTATGTTCTGCTTGCACAGGTAAAAGTGGAAGATATGGATGCATATGCTCCAAAAGACTTGCTAATTGTCACGACTGGGTCACAGGTGAGTCCAATAGCTATGAGCATAGGTGATTAACAAGGCAATAGTTTGATTTTAATTTTATTATCTCAAACTTCTACAATAACTCGGACTTTTAATCGAACGAGCTCAAATATACTCCATGCCACTCACGGACTATCCACAAACGCTTGCAATCAATGTTAAGCTTGATCTCGTGCAGGCTGGGCTCGATATTATTTAAAATAATAATAAATTCAGTGACCTGTTTGGTAAAAAGTACAGGCACTCGAAAAAAATTCTTCGTACACCCTAAATTTGACTTAGTTAGATCAATTTGATCGCGTGAGGCTTTTTGTTAGGGTTTGATAAAGTATTTAATGTAAGATTTAAGATATGTAAAGAAAAAATTGGAGATGATGGGCTGAAGGAGAAATTTTTTGTTTCAAGTAATGTGTCTTTAGTTATTATATTGTATGTATTTGTAATATTTGGTTCTAATGTGATGATTCATAATGGTGTCAGGCAGAACCCCGAGCTGCCTTAAATCTTGCATCATACGGAACTAGTCATTCTTTCAAACTGAACAAAGAAGATGTAATTCTGTACTCAGCAAAGGTAATCATATTCAGCCTATGTTTTCGTTCTCAATTCGTTTAGAAGTTGACAATTCAACTCGATCCATATCCTATATACTCTAAAATGTTAAATAGAACAAATCCATATCCTCACACCGGCATCTGGGTTTCCATGGATGCGAATAATGACTTACTAAAATCTGTTTTCTATGCCAACTCTTATGTACTGGCCTTTGGCGCACTTCTAAAACCCACACAAAAGTTGTTATGTGTCGTCACTTTGACATTCTATATTTATTGTTCCAACTCTAGGTAATCCCTGGAAATGAATCACGTGTAATGAAAATGATGAACCGTATATCAGATATTGGATCAACAATAGTCATGGGTAAGAATGAAATGCTGCATACATCTGGTCACGGGTATCGGGGAGAACTGGTAAATTTTCATCTTATCTACTTATTATTTTCTCCCTGTTACTTACTTTTTTTTTTACCTTTATCATGTTTCTGATTATAGTATCATGTTTTCTATAGGAGGAAGTTCTTAGACTGGTGAAGCCACAGCATTTTTTACCCATACATGGGGAACTCTTGTTCTTGAAAGAGCACGAACAGCTTGGAAGGTCAACTGGCATTCACCATACTACTGTGAGTGACTATTGAAACTGCTATGCTTCCTAAAGAACAATTATTGTTTAAAACTGGGTATGAATTATTAGGGCTGGCTGGCTAACACACAAATAGTTCCAGTCCTGCAAAATCTTCAATTGTTTCTTAAATTTTAATACACAGGCTCCACTTGAGCTTGGGGTCAAATGCAGTTGAAGTTAGGGGATTCCAGCCAAAGTCGAGTATTTTAAAAATGGTCGAATCAAGCTCGAGCTCGAATATCTCTTCTTACTGGCAAGCGTGCTCGAATAGCCAGATATTGCTAATATGTTCAACCCCAATGTACAAAGTAGAATAGAATTATAGACGAAATATAGCGAAGTCATGGAACTATAATATTTTTGCGATGTTAAGATCACATATTCACCATTTTTTACTGTTTTTTTTCTTAGGTAATAAAAAATGGAGAGATGCTTGGGGTTTCTCATTTGAGAAATAGGAAGGTTCTATCTAATGGTTTTATGTCACTCGGAAAGGAGAATCTGCAGGTTGGTAATCCCAGAAGATTTTTATGTCCTTAAAAAAACAATATGAAAGGATACTGAAAGTTCAAGTCATTTTTGCAGCTAATGTATAGTGATGGTGATAAAGCATTTGGTACATCAAGCGAACTTTGCATTGACGAAAGATTAAGAATTGCATCTGATGGCATTATAATCGTCAGGTAGGTTGCATCGTTAAAAGTCAGATGTCAGTAACAAAAATCCGGTTACCGGTCGGAGAAAGGTTTGCAGTAGATGAAAGTCTGTCAAACGGTCAAACCTTAAAACCAAACCCGGTCTTAATTCCCACGATCTAGAATTGAACTGATTAACGCTATCATACTTATTCTTTCAAAACATTTAATAGTAAGTTAGAATTTTATAGTGTTTTATTTGCACACTGACCCGTAGTGTCCGACCCAAAGTGATCAGTTTGCAATTCCTAAAGTACGAGCCGTTTGATGTCCAAACTCATACCCCTCTTTTTGTCCAAACCTGGATTTTGGAAACAAAATAGATGTCCATACCCGATTTTCTCCAATTTGGAGTAAACCGCCGGTTGGACAAGAATTTGCCACCGCTAGATGTCACATATATATTCTCTGTACGTGACAGCATAAATATCTTGTTACAGCATGGAGGTTTTACGCCCGCAAAAGGTGAATGGTGTAGTCGAGAATAATACACTAAAAGGGAAAATTCGAATTACAACACGTTGCTTATGGCTTGACAAAGGGAAGCTTTTAGACGCACTTCACAAAGCCGCGCACGCTGCACTCTCAAGCTGTCCTGTAGCTTGTCCTTTAGGTCACATGGAAAGAACTGTATCTGAACTAGTAAGGAAGATGGTAAGGAAGTACAGTGGGAAAAGACCAGAAGTCATTGCTATTGCCACCGAAAATCCGACAGCTGTTCTCGCTGACGAGCTTAGTGTTAGACTTAGTGGGAAATTAGCTGATGATCCGCGTATTAGTTCTGCCGTCTCAGCATTGAGGAAAGTCGCTGAACAAAATTTAAAAAGTACTCGATCGAAAGAAGAACAATTCAAAGGAAATAGTGTAGAGTTAGAAAAAGTTACGGTATCAGAATCGGAAGGTAAATATCTTTCTCTTTAATAACATTACGTAAGGAATTTCTTATTATGTCACTTTAGTCCTCGTGTACGAATTTGACAGTTTGGGTAGCTTCAACTTTTAATTAAAATAATTAAAGTCCCCTGACCGTAATAAATTATATAGGTTAAAGATAATTTTCCCTTATAACTATTGATATTAATAATTTTTTGTATTAAATATTTAAGTAGAAAATATTAATAAATATATCGCCAGCTGCTCTAATTTTATGAATTGGAGACGATTAATCCCGGATTACTATTGGTTTTAATATTTTTCCAATGGAAAACTTTATAAATATATGTAAAAAGGTGACGTAGGGTCTTACTGGCTCCGGCTCCACCCACTGTCACTGGCAGTTGGTTCGCGGCGAGAGGACTCTCATGAGGAACATAAGACCCCTACTGAATTTGTTGTTTGCAAACGGCATTAAAAGTATATACAAATACATTTTCCTAAGGGCAATGTCATCTAAAAAGTTAAGGTTGGGGGACTTTAATTTGTTCAAAATTTAAGATATGTACCTGAGCGGTCAAATTTGTAAAGGTAGGGACTAACTTGGCACAATTGGGAATAGTGAGACTAGTTTGACATACTTTCCGGGTTCATTGATGTAGTCAATGGTGTTGAGGATCCAAGACTTCTATCCGACGAAGAGGAGACCGCGACGACTTCAACTTCTATAGACACTGAAAAACGTCTGCCCAATTCCAAGGATTCAGATGATTTTTGGAAATCGTTCGTCACTTCACCAGAATCGCCTGATTCAAGATCACCTGCTGAATCAGAAAATAGTAACGAGGATCGTGTGCCTTTTGCGAATAAAGATGCCAGTGAAAGCACTGAGGAAGAGACCTCTGAAATGCCTATCCCTACAAAAGCTGTAAAGAGAAATAAATGGAAGCCTGAGGAAATGAAAAAATTAATAAAACTCCGTGGAGACTTGCATAGTAGATTTAAGGTTGTTAAAGGCAGAATGGCTCTATGGGAAGAAATTTCTATAACCTTAAAAGCTGATGGCTATGACAGAACTCCGGCTCAGTGCAAGTCGATTTGGGCATCTCTCGTTCAGAAATATGAGGTTCTTCTTCTTCCTTGTCACAAATTGTCTCGAAGGGTTCTTTTTAAATGTCTGTACTCTTTGGGTCTAGATAGGCCTAAATAATTTACATCATATATTCCTATATAATCCCATCCTATTTATCTTGTTTTATCCCCTCTGCTACTATTTGGTATCCCAAACACATCCTTAATTAATTTATATTTTGTGCGCAACTGCTAATGGCTGGCTGCGTTTTTGTTTTGTAAACAGGAATGCAAGAGAGGAACAGAAAGCCAAAAGAGTTGGCCACAGTTTGAGGAAATGGACAATATCTTATCAGGGTTGGAAACAACAGAAAATTAATCCGTTTAACATCAACAATATAGTCACAACCGAGTTTGGCTTAGTGCACCCTTTGTTTGAGACAGACTCATCAGGTCAAGAACAAGCTGAAATGAGAATAAGGGCAATTGAAACAGTTGGCATTGTACTGGTAGTATCCACTATATGCATAGGTCAGGATTTTGCTTATACTTAGTAGATCCTCCATCCTTCCAAATGTGGCCGAATAATTTTGATACCGGGTTTGTTAATCAGTAAACTTTATATCAATTCAATAATATTTTTGCTTTCAATTGACTATTCTTTGTACCATCTATGCTGAAGAATAAAATTCGGAAACTGTAACAAGGTGAGGAAGAGGTAATTTTGGGGTGTGCCAAATGTTTGTGGTAGGTCAAAGTGATAGATTTTTGGGATGGATTTTTTTTTTCTGGAAATCTATAGCTGCTATTCAACGATTGTAAACAAGACGATATGACATGTTCAACCAAAAAAATATTTGTATAGGAAATCGAAATCAAAAGGTAAACAAGATGATGTGACATGTTCAACCAAAAAAATATTTGTATAGGAAATCGAAATCATGACCTTTAGTCGCAACATCACCGGACTCCGCCATTTATGGAAAGAGGCACAAGCTCACCTTACTCCACCAATTTAGGGATGGAGTAGTCCTATTGGCTATTCACAAGGATTCTATCTGTTTTAGATGATACAGGGTTGTTGATATGTTTGTTAACTCAAAAAGTACTGGTAGCCATTCATTTGTAGATCACTAAGTCACTGTGGTAACAACAGTTATCGAAGTCCCAGTTTGAGGAAGTGCAAACGTTTGAACTGCTTGTTTAATCTTTTGGTTTATTGGTTTATTTAATATTAACATAGTCTCAAACGATCCCTGAATTAGCTGAACGGTTAACTGATAAAGTGTTAAGATCGTACCAAAAAGACTAAAAGAGAATTCGTTATGAGACGTCATTGAAGCCGAAGTAGCAGAAAGCGAGGTATATTGAGAAAGCTACGTAGGTAATATCATCCTCAATGACTTGAGGGATGAAGTTGTTGAAAATTACTCTACAGGGTTCCGATCTAACCGTATTCTATGTACAGAGTCGGTTGAATAATTGTTTAAAATGCCAACAAAATAACATGTAATGGTTTTTAATGGGATGCATCGCTTCATGACGTACAACACCAGCCGCGGTGCTCGCTTTTTTATTTATATACAAATATTGTAACATATAAAGTATAGACAAGTGAATATAAAGTTATAGATTAGGAAAGTGGTACTAATATATTACAACAAATAGATTTTTGAAAATAGAACTACATAATATTCAATAGTTACCATTAGCTTTTAAAAATTTATTAGGAGATAAATTATATTTGGAGAATTCATATTTTTTTTTGGAGGGAACCCGAAGTCGCTACTCAGAGTGCAATGAGATAAAGCGTATGCAGATGGACTCGAACTCATGACCTTTTTGGTCACAAGCACGCCTTACTCAACCAACTCGGCTACCTTTGGGGGCGGAGAATTCATATTTTGATCTAGTAAGAACGGGTGCGACATTTACCACTAAAAAGGGGTGGACGTGATTATTTTTCAAATTTAAATTTAAAGAAATCGCATCTAAAGTATCAATCCAATTATTATACTTCCATCCAATATCCAATCTTCATTCTATTATTACTTAATACCAATCTCAACTATGTTAGAATACCAAAGAGTAATATGTAAAGAGAATAAGACTCAATGTATTAAACTGCAACACAAAATGATTTTAAATAGTCTACAAGAAGCGTTACATATTCCAGTCGATAAATGATAGTTTTTATTGACCGGAATAGTAACATCTAAAATACTAATTGATGTAACGTCTAAAATACTAATTCATATAACGTCTAATTATTAAATAAGATAATTAAAGCAATTAAATCAATTCTAACAAATCCCTCCCTTAAACTGGATATGCCTGAAAAGCAACCAGTTTAATATCCTAGTGCTTGCACTCCAAGTGAACTTTGACACTTAACAAACGTCTCCAACTTCACTGGCTTGGTCATTATATCTGCAACATGTTCTTCTATTCCACGATAAACCAGCTTCACAACTTCTTGATTTGTAAGATCTCGTAGATAATGATACCTTACATCGATATGCTTCGTGCGCCTATGCATCACCGGAATCTTCGAGAGTTTAATTGAAGAAGTGTTGTCACAATAGATTTCCAGACACTTGGATTGTTTAGATGTGATTTGTTCCATAATTTCTTTGAGCCAATACACAATGACAAGCACAAGACGTTACAACAATGTCCTCTTCTTCGGTTGTAGACAAAGTAACTACCTATTTTTTCTTGAGCTCCAGCATATTACAGCTTCATTGAACATAAAAACATAACCTGGAGTGTTTTTTCTATCATTGAGATCCCCATCATAATCACTGTTCGTGTATGCTTTCACCTTCATCTATGGTCCTCTCTTATAAAAAAATGCCAAACTCCATTGTACCTTTTAAGTATCGCAAAACTCTCTTAGTTGCATGCATATGTTTCTCCATTGATTTGGCCATGAACCGAGACAATAAGCAAACTACATACATCATGCCAGGTCTTGTAACTATGAGGTACATTAGAAAACCCACTAACTTCTTGTATAGAGTAACATCGACTTCTTTTCCAACTTCTTTCTTTGAGAGTTTAGAATCTGGGACAATGATATTTTTTTACTGAATTACAGTCTGCCATGTCAAACCTTTCCAGTACCTCATGAGCATATTTTTTTTTGTCTTAAGTGAATCCCATATTGACTTTGATGAATTTCAACACCAACAGAACACCTCATCAGACCAAGATCAGTCATCTCAAATTCTCGTGTCATTGACAACTTAAACTCTTCAATTAAATGTTCATCATTTCTAGTTAAAACTAAATCATCTACATGGAGATTTGTCATGATATACTTCACTCCTTCCCTTTTAATGAATAATGTGTGATCATGACTACTTCTGTCGAATCCTTCTTTCTTGAATTACCTCTCTACCTGGCACAACCAAGCTTGGGGAGCTTTCTTCAAACCATACAAAGCTTTCTTGAGTCGATATACTTTATCTTCTTCACCTTTTTTGACAAAACCCTCTGGTTGATCCACATACACCACTTCTTTTATTTCTCCATATAAGAAAACACTTTTTACATCTAACTGATATAATTTCCAACTTTTGTATGCAACAACAACCAATAAAATTCTAATTGTATCCCATCTTGCAACCGGTGCAAAGACTTCATCATAGTCAATACATTTTTCTTGTGCATATCCTTTCACCACCAATCTTGCTTTGTATTTATACACTTCTCCATATTCATTTAATTTAGTCTTAAAAACCCATTTAACGTCGATTTTCTTTGCATTAGCAGGGAGAGTTACAAGTTTCCATGTGTTGTTTTTCTCAATGGCTTCTATTTCACATTTCATTGCTTCAATCCACTTTGTTTCTTTAACGGCTTATTTAAAATGCATCGGATCAACATGCGGCATAAATAGTGACAATGCCATTTGTACTTCAACCTCTTTATCTGAAATCTTTTCTTCACTTTCATAATCTTGCATCCATATTAGTGCTCTATGACTTCTTTTCTAACGTGTTTCAGGTTGAGGTGACATGACATTATTTTCACCAATGACATCTTCCTCAACAACTTTGATTTCTTCATCATTCTCCTCTCTAGTAGTGTCTTATTCTCTCCATTCAAGACTATCATCTAAATTTTTCACATCAACATTCCAATCCCACTTTTCTTCCTCTTCGATTATCACATTTTGACTAATGAACATTTTCTTTAAAGCCGGATCATAAAGTCGGTATGCCTTTGACTCCTCGCTTACTCAAAGTAAAACACACTTATGGCTCATGTCTAGCTTTATTCTATGTTGTTCAGGGATATGCACATGACCTATGCAACCAAAAATTCTGAAATAGGCACACTTGGTTTAATTCCACTCCAGCACTCTTCTAGAACCATATCACTTACAACACTTGTCACACTTCTACTGGACACATGACATGTCCACTTAGCCGCCTCAGCCCAAAAATTCTTTGGCATTCTCTTTTCTGCGAGTAGACATCTGACCATGTTCATGATTGTGCGATTTGTCTCTCGGCTACTCCATTTTGCTGATGAGTGTAGGAAATAGTTAGTTGTCTTCTGATTCCATTTTATTCGCAAAATTGGTTGAAGCTATTGAAAGTAAACTCTCCTCCTCTATCAGTTCTCAGACAACATATAAATTTTCCATCTTCCTTTTCGATAAGGCTTTTAAAGTTTTTAAAAACAACAAAAGCTTCATTTTTTCTGACAAAAAATATATCCAACTGTTGCGACTATAGTCATCTACCAACAAGAATATATACTTTTTTCCACTCTGAGAAGCAGGAGATATCGACCCACATAAGTCTGTATGAACAAGCTTGAATTTCTCTGTTGCTCGCCAATGACTTTTCTTTGACATGATTTCCCGATGTTGATTTCCAATATTACATACTTCACATACTTTCATTGCCTCTTTTATTTGAGGTAATCCATTTACCATTTTCTTTTCTTGCATAGTCTTAATGTATGTGTTACTCAAATTCCTATAACGCTTGTGCCATAAACCGGATGACTCATCATCTTCAACTTTCAGGCATCTATTTAGACCAGACTTTCTAATTGTAGATATAATGAACATGCGATTTATTGTTATTGTAGAGTTTATAATCAAACCTTTACGAGGATGATAGATTTTGCATGCTCATTGGTCGACCAAAATAGTTAAACCCCTTTCTTGAAGTTGCCCAACACACAATAGATTATTAGTCAATTATGGAACAAAAAACACATATGTTAATATTTCAGTAAGCCCTTCGACTTCAAACTTCACATTTTATTTTCCCATCACCTCAATTCGTGAGCTATTCCATAGTTTTACTCTATGTCTAAAGTTTTTATTGAGATCAACAAACCAATCTTTGTTACCTGTCATATGATTTAAGCAACCGGAATCGATAAACCAAACCCCTTTATCTTGAACCTCTTTGATATTCATATGAGCCATTAAAACTATTTATTCTTCTTCATCGAACTCGACGTAGTTTGCTTTTTTGTCTCCATTTGGGTACTCATATTGATAATGTCCTAGCTTGTGACACCTAAAGCACTCAACATGAGCTCTGTTAATAGTCCATCTGCTTCCACCTCTTCCACTGCCTCTCGAGAAATTCCCCTTCTGTCAAAATTACTTCTTCCACTGTCTTGTCCATAACTACAATTACCATTGACTTTCAGTACTTGTTCTTCAAAGACCTTGCGTTGTAGTTTCTGTTCATGAAAGGTAATGAGCTTTGCAACTCATCGACTGTCATTTGATCAATATATTTTGACTCCTCAATTGAACATACAATATAATTAAAATCGTCCGTCATTGTGTGTGGGATTTTCTCAACAATCTTTACATCTTTTAGGCCTTTTCCACAGTTTCTCATGTTATTTGCTATGACCATGACTCTTCCAAAATATTTTGTCACTGTCTCACCCTTCTCCATCTTCTATGTTTCAAACAATCTTCAAAGCCTCTAGAGTTGAACACACTTCACTCTTTCAACGCCATGATACTTGGTCTTCGTTGTTTCCCAAAGTTGTTTGGATGTCTGCTTTTTTAGTAATGATCTTCAAAATAGTCTTGTCGATGAACTATAACAAATAATTCTTTGCTTTCAAATCTTTAAGCCTATATTCATCCAACATCTTTTGCTGCACTGCCATCAACACTTCATATCCTCCAGGTTCCTGGTGACCTGGTTGAATTCACCAGTACTCTTTTGAACGTAAGAGATTTTCCGTGAGTAAAATCTAGTGATCGTAATCTCCATCAAATTTGGGGCACACATGGGGCATTGAAATTATTCAAATCAGATGCCATTTTTTCACGTTTTCTTCATTCTTGTTTCATATTTTCTTCATTTTTTTTTCACTCAAATCACTCGTGGTACTTTCTTCATTCTTTCTTCACTCAAACACTCTTGTTTTACTCAGACACACATACCTTACTCTTTATGTATTCACTCAGACACACATACCTCACTCTTTTTGTGTTTCACTCAGACACACATACCTTACTCTTTTTGTGTTTCACTCAGACACACATACCTCACTCTTTTTGTGTTTCACTCTGACACACATATCTCACTCTTTTTGTGTTTCACTCAGACAAGCATACCTCACTCTTTTTGTGTTTCACTCAGACACACATACCTCACTTTTTTTATGTTTCACTCAAACACACATGCCTCACTCTTTTTGTGTTTCACTCAGACACACATACCTTACTCTTTTTGTGTTTCACTCAGACACACATACCTCACTCTTTTTATGTTTCACTCTGACACACATATCTCACTCTTTTTGTGTTTCACTCAGACAAGCATACCTTACTCTTTTTGTGTTTCACTCAGACACACATACCTCACTTTTTTTATGTTTCACTCAAACACACATGCCTCACTCTTTTTGTGTTTCACTCTGACACACATATCTCACTCTTTTTGTGTTTCACTCAGACACACATACCTCACTCTTTTTGTGTTTCACTCAGACACACATACCTCACTTTTTTTATGTTTCACTCAAACACACATGCCTCACTCTCACTCAAATTGTTTTACTGAAACACATATACCTCGCTCTGATACCATGTTAGAATATTAAAGCATAATATGCAAAAAGAATAAGACTTAATGTATTAAAGTTCAGCACAAAATGGTTTTAAATAGCCTACAAGAAGCGTTACATATTCCTGTCAATATATGATAGATTTTATTGACCATAATGGTAACGTCTAAAATACTAATTGATGTAACGTCTAAAATACTAAATACAATCGTGAGGGTTGTTTACTATAAACATTAAAAGTTGTTTACATCACACTAATAAAATGAGAGTTGTTTACATTACATTTGGTGAGGTTTATTTTGAGTTGAGGGTAATTTTATCAAGTGTTTTGGAAAGTTTAGAGGGTATTAAATGTTTTAGTGTTAAGTAGTGAGAGATTTGAGCTGCCTGGTTGTATTAAATGTTCATTACTCCCATTAATGATATGGACCCATGGGCTTTCGGGTCAAATTATGGAACCGAGTCAAGTTTAAGGACCCATTTACTTAATAAGCTGATTAACGCATAGCTTAGTCAAAAGGTGTTTAGTCATTTTATACTTTTGTCCTGTCCGGATAGTTCAGTGGGCAGTTTATGTCCGAATTGCCCTTGTTCGGAAATCTCAGTAGGCAGTGGTTAAGTTATCCGGAGTCATCAGTAGCCCATTTTTTAGGCCTTGTCAAAAATCTTTGGTAGGACTAAAAAATTTATTTAATCAGTAACAACAATTTCCGACCTGCTTGTGTATCTGGCTTGAGGTTTGTCCGAACTGACTATTTCCCAGAATTTTAAGAGTCTTTCTTTGGATCGTGGGACATGTGTCACAATATGATTCGACTTACCAGCCGTTTTACCTAGATTGGCGCTCCCACTAATCCTAGAAAGTAGCCTATGCATTTAATTTTTCCACGTCAGCACCATCTTTAATCATTGCAAAAACCTCCTCGTCCTCTCCTAGGTATCAATTACCTCATTCTATCAATATATAAATCATTTTTTACTGTTTCATTACCTTTTATCACTCAAAAATATTCTTCAGAGCTTTCCTCCCTCTCTTTCAAATTCGTTCTTGGTTAGTTTTATGTTCACAGCTAGAAACACTCTTGTAAAAGGACGCTGGTTGAATCTGTCTGAGTTAGAGAAAGCAAGGAAAGTCGAACGAGAGAGGTGTATCGTTGCCGGTCTCCCGGTCTCCCCAAGTGACAAGTCTGATAAACCATCCCAAGAAGCTGATCAAGGATCATCTTCTACCAAAAATCCAAAACCCAAACGACTGTTCAAACCAAATATTTCACCAATCCCATCAGGCTCCTGTTTTCAGGAGTCCCAACCTTCTACTACCAAAGAAAAAGCAGGGCGAGCGTTAGAAAACCCTCCCCTTTCATAGCCATGGGATCAGATATTGAAAAATCTCTAGAAAAATCCAATCCACGCGGGACAACTCGTTTGGTGAAGGCCCAAGCGACTGCCTCGCATTCAAAACCCTCCAAACCGGAGGCCTCTAAAGCAACATCCAAAGATAAACCCTCCGGATCGGAGATATCTATAAGAGCCCCACAAGATAAGCCCTCGGGATCAGAGGCATCCAAAGTAGCTTCTCAAGCAAAGTCCTCCGGAACTGATCCCCAACCGGAAACCAGGCCTTTAGAAAAAACTGGCGCTCAATCATCCGGACAGACCGTAGAGCCAGAAGCTAACACCGTTCTATCCACAACAACTGATAAACCTTCCACAGTGATTGAAGAAGTGATGGAGGATAGCATTGAAGAGTCCTCATTCGAAACTAGAGCCTCAGGGCAAACCGGGGATGTTGCCTCTGATAGAAAAGGAAAAGGCAAAATGAAGGTTGGTGTGGCTCATCCGGATCTCCCAGAATGCTTGGAGGGCAAGGTAGGGCCTTGATTTTAGAAAGTCAATGTTAAGTATTTGTTGGCCATGCAGAACATAAATTATGTCTATACTCAAACAGACGAGTTGGGCCGGATCCGGACAAAGTGGGGGATCCCAGAGTCGGTGAAAGTGAGAATACCTGTCACTCCGGAGACTCCGATGGACTGCAAACTTAATGAAGTGGTCATCTACACCGAACTGTTCAACTGGGAGATCAGATTTCCTTTTGACCCAGAGATTGTCAGGTACTTCCACTTTATAAAGATTTGCCCAAACCAATTAAGTCTAAATGCTTGGTACACCCTCCTTGCCTGCATAATGGCATCGAAGCTGTCCGAGATCCCTCTCCCTATGGAGCAATTCGCCGTTGTGGCCAGCCTGTGTAAAAATCATCACATCCCATTCTATTACCATAACATGGGGGACAACTTCAAAGTGGTAGATGATTTATTGGATTCAGAGAAAAATTGGAGAACTCAGTTCTTGTTCATCAATGGGTCATAGGAAAATGGGAGAAAGATCAAAGCCAAGACTAACCATAGTATGCTTACTAGTAGGTGGAAGAGTACAAGTAAGCTCTTCAATTTTGTTTTTTATTTTCTCATTTTCACTTTACAAACATTCCACTTTTGAATCATTCATTACTTCTTTTTCAGTATTACCGAAAGAGTATACCGGATATCTGGAGGAGGGGTAGACTACATGTGCCAAGCTGAATGCATGGGCCGCAGAACGTTGGGGGAATGCTTTCCACAACTGCTTCACCTCTGGCAATATGGTAAGATCTCATCTGTGGAATACCACAGGCCGGAGAGATCTCACATGGGAATAATTGACCACACTCTCTCCCCCAGTTATCACCCTCAAACAGACAGAGGAAAAAGATGGTAAATTGGTCTTGCCCTCTAGAGCCAAGGCTCCTAGCAAGATGAATGGAAAGAAGAAGGCTGCAATAGAGGCAGTTCGGGTTGCTACAGAAGAGACCGGTTCGGAGAACCAAGGAAGGGAGAACCAATAAGGGATCGATGCCTCCTTGCTCCAAGTGGTTGAAGATGAGACTGTTAAGAAGGCGGGAGAACCAGAAAATCCACCGAAGCCACTCAAGAAAGATCGTAAAAAGGGTGAAAGTAGTGATGAAAGGGCTGCCAAGAAGAAAAAGGTCACCTTAGGGGGAGAAATGATTCTTCGGCCTTCAGAGCTTCTTCCTCCACCAGCTCCCTCCGACCCCACTTTGGCAGAGAAAATTCCAACAGATTTGCAACTAGGAGAGGGCACCAGAGTAGGGCTTAACATCAGAGCCCTTCAGTACATCGGTCTTTACTTCACCAACTCAGAGAAAGATGACTTTGCTGGTCCTCTCCGTGCTTCAGGCTCTTCCAACATGTTGACCTATAATGGTAAGTCTTTTTCTATTTCCGAAGACCAAGATACGGTGGCCCATTCTCTTCTAGGTCATATCCAAACAGTGCTTGATCTGGAGAGGCAAGTGAAAAATCAGTCCACCATTATCCAAACCCTTAATACAGACAAGGAGTCTCTATCAACCAACCTCCTCAACGCCAATCGAAGCATAGAATAGTTGAAAAAAGAACTTGAAGATTTGAAGAAGGATAAGGAAGATCTGTCGACCAAGCCGACCACTTCGGAGAATGCTAACACTGAGCTCCAAGCTAAGTGATCTGGTCTGGAGAAATATCCCTCAACCTTAAAGGAAGACATGAAGACCAAAGATCGTGACATTCAAACCTTGTTCGGCTAAAAGACTGCCTTTGAAGAGGATAAGTCTAAGGCAGCCAAGGAGAAAGAAGACTTGGAGAAAAAGTAGGAACATAAAATTCAGACCAGAATTAATAAATACACCAACAAGGTGATAGACTCCTTGGAAACAAGGTATGCCGAAGTGAACTCTGACATGGTACTGCTCTTCCGTGAAACGTTTTCGAAGAGGACGTTTGGTCCCTGTGGCAATATGTGGATTATGAAGACATCCTGTTCCATACCATGGTAGACGGTGATAAGAAAAACTACTCCAGTGGAATCGACTCTACCACTGATGAAGAAGAAGGAACCGGGGAGAGTTCAAGCGCTGAACTCAAAGGCCCCAAAAAAGGAGGTGAAACAGGAACATACGAAGGGAATAAGCCCTGAGGTTTTTAACTATGTTTTGTGTTTTCTTAATCTTATGAACTACTAAAGTCCTTGGATGGTCAAGGCATTTTTGTAATTGTATCCAGACTGTATCCGGATAAGTCTTTCACAATAATTAAAGTCCTTGGATGGCCAAGACATTTTTTTATTATTTTGGTAACGTTATCCGGTTCATAACTGGACAGGCTTATCTATCAAATTTTGCCTTATTCCATATTTGCTATCAATTTTAATGGCTAATGTTCAAAGAGCCCTACTTTACTTCAAAAATATTTAAAGTGAGAGTGTTTAATATCTCCGATGACATGCATTTAATGGTCATCATTCAACCAGATTAATCCGATCTGTCAAATATCCTTAGTGTTAAATTGAAGACTTGAAAAGAATTGTAATCAAACCACACCGAATATTGTAAGAAGGCATCATTTTTTATTAAAAAAACCAGACACCTCATTAAAACCTCCCCGCGCCACCAAGGTAGGAAAGAGTATGCCCCATAATATTTACATTGAGTTTTAAAAAGTAAATATTTACACAACATTCATTTTATATATAATCTGAGGTGTTCAATATTCCATGGGTGCTTCAAAACTCTTCCACCTTTGTCTTGAAGCCTATCTGTCACAGGCTTAAGCTTTTCGAAGACCTCATAAGGGCCTTCCCAGTTCAGAGCCAGTTTACCGAACTGCTTTTCCTTAGTATGCAAGAAAACCTTTCTCAATACTTTATCTCCTTATTGAAAATTTCTTCTCTTGATCTTGGAAGCAAATCCGCTCCTCATGAAGCCTTGGTAATGGGTGGTTATAAGATGAGCCTTAACTCTTATTTCTTCTATTAAGTCCAACTGACTTCTAATTGCCAATTCATTGGCTTGTTCAGAATAGTTGTGGATTATGTATGATGGTAAGGTTGCTTCTATAGGATTAATTGCATCCATCCCATATACCAAGGCAAAAGAAGATTCTTGAGTAGCAGCTCTAGGAGTAGTCTGGTACGCCCACAATAGTTCTTGCAAATAGCTTGGCCACTTCCCTGCAGCCCCTTCTAATTTTTTTTTAAACCGGACAGAATGGTCATGTTTGCCACTTCAACTTGGCCATTTTCTTGTGGGTGGAAAGGAGAAGAGAAGAAATGTTGTATGCCCCTGGAGGCACAAAAACTCTCCATATCCTTGTTATCAAATTGTGGCCCATTATCTGTGGTTATCTTTTGTGGAACCCCAAATCTGAAACAAATGTTAGACAAGATAAATTTTATAACAGCTTTCAAAGTAGTTCCTGCCAGGGGGTTGCTTCCACCCATTTTGAGAAATAATCAATGAGCTCAGAAATTGACTCCATAACTAAATCCAGTCCCCAACGAGCAAAATACACCGGCTCAGAAATTGACTCCATAACAACTGCTGGGATATGAATTTCGTTACCATACCTTTGGCATGGGTCACACTTTTTCACCAATTTCTTAGCATCTGCCATTATAGATTGCCAATAATATCCGGCCAATAAAACCCTTCGGGTTAGAGCTCTATAGCCACAGTGTGCTGATCCCTCTCCATCATGTAGTTCAGATAACATAATTTGGGACTTTTCAGCCCCCAAACAACGCATGAGAGGTCTGCTGAACGATTTTTTTTATAAAGAACCTCTCTTATGATCAAGAAACCACGAGCCTTGTGTTTCATTTTTCTTGACATAGCCTTCTCTGGAGGTAAAATTCCACCAGAGATGTATTGAAGAAGGGGAAACCTCCAATCTTTGGATTGAACCACTTGTACACTTAAACTCTCCTCCTCTTCCTTGTTATGATTTGATTTTATGGATGGGAATTCTTGTACATGATCCATCGGTAGGACTCATAATATGCTATGGTTGCTAAGGAGTCTGCAGTGTGTTTTCCGATCTAGGAATATGCTCATAGCAAACATTTTTTAAGTTGGCTGCTACTTCTTTAAGAACGAATAATTATATGATCAACTGCTCCTTCTTGGCTTCGGACTGACCTTGAGCATGGTGGATAAGAAGCTGAGAATCACTCATTAATCTAACTTTTTTAGCCCCACACAGAAAAGCTAACTTTAGACCAACTATAGCTGCTTCATATTCAGACTCATTCTTAGAGGCCCTAAAAGCAAAGCATATGCCTGGTATAATTTATCACCAAATGGAGAGGTTAAGCAAATCCCAGCCCAACAACCCATTGTGCTTGATCCACCATTTGTCTGGACAATCCACTCTTTTTTATTTTTCTCTTCTGAAGCTTGTTTTTACTTCTGCTCGAATGAAACTCTACCAAGAAATCAGCAACAGATTGACCTTTAATTGTAGTTCATGGGGCAACATCAATGTCATAATCACCCAATTCCACTGACCATTTGGTCATCATGCTTGTTATGTCTGCTTTCTGAAGAACATTCTTCAAAAGAAAAGATGTTCAGACGATGATGGAATGAGATTGAAACTATGGCCTCATTTTTTTGGCAGCAATCACTAAGGCTAGTGCCAACTTTTCAACATCCATCAGACTCTTGTTAATGTAGTACACCGGACGAGGATAATTGTCCACCTCTCTTACCAGTACTACACTTATAGCACATTCTGACACAACCAAGTATACATAAAGTGTTTCTACGTCAATAAGCTTAAAAAGGGTTTTGGGAGAAGACAATTTTTTTTATTTCATCAAAATCCTGGCCGCACTATGGAGACCAGTTGAAGTCTTTAGCACCTTTTCAAGGTCTGATAAAACGGGGCACATTTGTCTAAAGACCTTGAAATAAAACGATTTAAAGCAGTCAATCTTCTTGTCAACCTTTGTACTTCTTTAATGTTTCGAGGAGGGTCCATTTTTATCAGGGCATCGAGCTGGTCCAGATCAGGCTGTATCCTATTTTCACTTATTATATAACCCAAAAATTTTCCGGACTGCACCCCAAACACACATGTTTATGGATTCAATTTTAAATTAACCTTTGTCTGGTGTGGTTTATTTTTGTCTGAGGGTAAGTTTGTAATTTCTGTTTAGAGTTTTGTGGAGTTTTGTGAGTATTCAATGTTTGGGTAGAATGTAGATGGAGAATTAAGCTGTCTGGTTGTATTTAATTTTCATTCTCCTCATTTAATGTGGGTGGTTGGGTATTTATACCCTTATATTTGGGCCTCATGGGCCTTCGGGTCGTGTTGAATGGATTCGGGTCGAGTTTAAGGACCCATTAGTTCTAAGTAGGTTAACATGAAGCTTAGTCAAAAAGTGATTAGGTTTTAAGTACTTTAGTTCTGTTCGGATAGTTCAATGGATGATGGTGTCCGAACTGCCTCTGTCCGGTAAGGTGGACATTGTCCGAATTGACCCTGTCCAGTTCTCATAAAATGTGGTGACAGAATCCGGACTCATCAGTAGCCCCTTTTTTAGCTGGTGTTTAAAAACCTTTGGCAAGACCTAAAAAACAGTCTGTTAGTGGTGAGAGTTACATCCGGACAGGTCATTCGAACTGTGTTATAGCTTAATCCGGACTGAAAAAAGTTCTTGAAGCTAAACGGTTTTTTGTCAGAGTTCGTGGGACACGTGTCTCTCTCTGGTTCGTTATTTCAGCCGTTTTTTCACCTAGGATTTCGCTCCCACCTTCTCTAAAAAGTAACCTTTTCATTAAAGGAAGATGACATCAACGCCGTTCCCTAATCATTTCAATCCTTTCGAATTCTCCTAGGTATCAAAGCATTTCTTTGTGTATTTACTATAAATTAAGCATTTCTTTATTGTTTTATCACCATCTTCACACTTACTTTGCTAAATCTCAGAGCTTTCTCTCTCAAACACAAATTCTTCTTTTTGGTTGTGAGTTTACGTTCACAACTAGGAACGCTTTAATCAAAGGCGGGTGGCTTAACCTATCAGAGTTAGAAAGGGATCAAAAAGTCGAAAGAGAAAGGCGCATTGCTGCAGGCCTTCTTACTTCCCCTGTTGACAAACCAGAAATTCCAAGCACAGAGCCTGACCAGGGCTCTTCTTCAACCAGGAGTGTTAAACCGAGGAGATTATTTCAAACCAATCTTTTGCCAATTGTTTCAGGCTCGTCGGTCCAGGAATCAGAGCCCACTGTTGAACCAGGACAAGCAATTACCAGTTTCAAGAAGCCTTCCCCATTCATCGCCATGGGATCAGATGCAGATGTCTCTCCCAATAAACTAGTTGATCAGAGAAGAGGTCGCCTGGTAAAAGGGCAGGCTTCAAAAGGTACACCTTCAAAACCAAGGGCCAAATACAGCAACACAAGGTCAGAGGCACCCATAAAATTTCCTAAGGACAAGCTGTCCGGACCGGAGGGCTCTAGCTCAAGCCTCCGAAAAGAAACCATCACACCTGAGCCCCAGCCGGAGGTCAGAGTTCATGAAAGCACTGAAGCCCAACAGTCCGGAGGTCAGACTGAACCGACTCCTAACTCTCCTTACCCAAAAACAACAACTGAAAACCCCTCCTTGGTAATGGAGGAAGTAATGGAGGATTCTATCGAAGAGGCTCCATTTAAGTCCAAAGTTTCCGGACAAACTAGTGATGCTGGTGCTGCCAGGAAGGATAAAGGCAAAGAAAAACTATGCCTTAGGCACCCAGATCTGCCAGAGATCTTTGAGGGAAAAGTGGGACCTTGTTTCCACAAGGTTAGTGTTAAGTATCTTCTTGCTTTACAAAAAATTACTTATGCTTTCATCTACACAGCCGAATTGGGTCGGATGCGTACAAAGTGGGGGATTCCGGAGAACATAAAAATAAGGATCCCAATAAACCCTGAAACCCCAATGGACTGCAAGCTCAGTGAAATAGTTATCTTCACTGAGCTCTTTAACTTGGGGGCTAAGGTTTCCCTTAGACCCAGAGATAGTTAGGTACTTCCACCTCATCAAGCTTTGTCCAAGTCAACTGAGCCCTAATGCCTGGTACACTCTCATGGCCTGTATCATGGCCTCCAGGCTCTCTGGAATTCCTCTACCAATGGAGGAATTCACAGCTGTGGCAAGCCTTTGCAGAAACCACGATATTCCCTTCTATCACTACAACATGGGTGATAACTATAAAGAAGTGGATGACCTGCTCGAGTCGGAGAGAAATTGGAGGACTCACTTTTTGTTTATGAGTGGTGCCTGGGAGAATGGGATGAAGATCAAAGCTGGTACCAACCCAAATCTCCTCACTAGCAGATGGCGAAGTGATGGTAAGAATTCCATCTCTCATTCCCATCTTCATTATTTACAAATTTGTTCATATAACCTTTTTTTTGTTTCTTAACAGTGCTGCCCAAAGACTTCAACAACAATTTAAAGGCCGGATAGATCACTTGCACCAAGATAAATACTTGGGCTGCCGAAAAGTGGGGAAATCGCTTTCACGACGCCTTTACCAGAGGCAATCTTGCAAGGTCCCACCTCTGGAACACTACTGGCCGGAGAGACTTGACCTGGGAGGAACTTACCACTCCACCCCCTCCGGATGTAGTCCTTAAAAGAAAACACGCACCAGACGGGTCACTTTATTTTCCAGGTCGAGCCAAGGCCCCAAGTAAGATGAAAGGTAAGAAAAAGAAGGGTAAGAAGAGTGTGGGTGAGGCTAATCCCACAGAAGCGGAGGAAACTGCTCCAACAAACCAAGAGGGGCCAATTCCAAGTCAGATTGATGCTGCTTTTCTAGAAGTTGTGGAGCAGGAGAGTACTAGGGAAGAGGCGGGATCTCCAAAACCTCCAAGCGCTCCTAAGAGAGATAGGAAACAGGGGGCAGAAAGCAAAGACAGGAAGGCCAAGAAGACAAAGACCTCCAAGGGTGATGAACTTTCTCTCCGGCCTCCGGAGCCCCACCCTCCTGTTGACCCTACGGATCCAACAAGAGCAGAAGAGATCCCTAGTGACTTTCAAACCGATGAGGTTGGAGGAGGAGACATCAGTATTGACGGTGTCGACATTACAGGGCTTGAGGGACTTGGTGACTACTTTGAAAACCTCCCCAGAGATGACTTTGCTGGGCCATACCTCCCTCCAAGCACTTCGAACACCGTTACCTTCAATGGTAAGTCTTTCACCATTTCAAGTGAACGAGATGTTATAACTCACTCTATATTGAGTAATGTTCAGCCAGTGCTGGTTCTGGAGAAACAAGTGCGAGGTCAGTCAACAATCATTACTGCCCTTAATTCTGACAAGGAGAGATTGTCCGGAGACCTCCTTATTGCTAACCAAAACGCTGATGTTTTGAAGAGAGAAAACGAGGAGTTAAAGAAGAACCAGGAGGGTTGGGTCACAAAGGTAGCTGACCTAGAAGACACTATCAAAGGCCTCCGGGAAAAGCAGTCTGGATTGGAGAAAGATCTCACCTCTTCAAAAGAGGAGATGAATGCCAAGGACCAAGTCATTCATACTTTGACCACTGACAAGATCGCACTCGAGGACTCGGTGTCCAAGGCTATTAAGGAAAAAGATGATATGCTAAGGGAGCAAGAGGAAAAAATCCAGGCCAAAATTGATGCTTATGCCAACAATATGATAGATACTCAGGAAGAGATGTATGCCAAAGTGAAGTCAGACATGGTCTTGCTCTTTCACGAAAAGTTCCCGAAGAGGAACCTGGGAGATTTGTGGACTTACGTAAAGTACGAAGACCTTCCCTTCCACACTATGGCCGATGGAGATTTGCATGATTATTCTAGTGCTGACTCATCCGATGAGGAAGAGAACACCGGGGAGAGTCCAAATGAGAAGAACGATGACCTCAAGAAGAAGAAGACAAGTGAGGCTGAGCCGTCTTAAAAGGCTCAGTCTTAGAATATCAATTATCTTTTACCTTTTGTTCAGATTGAACTAAAGTCCTTGGAAGGCCAAAGAATTTTTGTAACTGTGTCCGATGTTTGACTGCACAGATCTTTTTTGCTTTGATTGACAATATAAAGTCCTTGGACGACCAAGGCACTTCGGTCGTTTTAATGAGTATGTTTATTTTGCACAACTCTTGCATTCTTTCATAGTTTTTCAATTTTGGTGGCTAATGTTTAAACAACCTTTAGTTATTTCATAAACATCTTAAAGTGAGAGTGTTTAAATTCTCCGATGAAAAATGTTTAAGTAGTCATCACACCTTTAATTCAATCCGGACGGTATTTAAACAAAAAATTGACAAAAAACAAAATAAGAACACTCCGAATTTAAGAAGGCATCAAATTTTATAAAAGATCCCAGACACCTCATTAAAACCTCCCCGCGCCACCAGGGTAGGAAAGAGTATGCCCCAAAATATTTACATGGATTTTTAAACAAGTAAATATTTACATAGTTTCTACTCCAAGTACATTCGGAGGTGCTCAATATTCCAAGGGTGATTCAAAACCCTTCCATCCTTGTCTTCTATCCAGTATGTCCCAGGTTTAAGCCGTTCAATGACCATATAGGGTCCTTCCCAAGTTGGGGCTAGTTTGCCGAGCAGCTTCTCTTTAGTGTGTAAGAAGACTTTCCTTAACACCTTTTCCCCCGGCTAAAAATCTCTTCTTTTAACTCTGGAAGCAAGCCTGCTTCTCATCAAACCCTGATAGTGTGTACCTCTAAGGTGAGCCTTAACTCTTCTTTCTTCTATTAAGTCAAGCTGACCTCTGATTTCCACTTCGTTAGCGTGTTCAGAGAAATTATGAACTCGAAAAGAAGGGAGAGTTGCTTCTATAGGAGCTATGGCATCCATCCCATAGACTAAGGCAAAAGGTGACTCTTGTGTTGCTGCCCCAGGTGTAGTCCGGTAGGCCCAGAAAACCTCTTGTAAATAACTAGGCCATTTTCCAGCACCCCCATCTAAATTTTTCTTCAAACCGGACAGTATAGTTCTGTTAGCCACTTCAACCTGACCATTTTCTTGTGGGTGGAAAGGTGAAGAGAAACAATGTTGTATACATCTAGAGGCACAGAAACTCTCCATTTCCTTGTTGTCGAACTGTGGCCCATTGTTTGTTGTTATCTTCTATGGAATGCCAAATCTGCAACAGATATTGGATAAAATGAATTTTATGACAGCTTTTGATGTTGTACCTGCTAGTGGGGCTGCTTCGATCCACTTCGAAAAATAATCAATAGCCACAATTATTGTCCTGCGTCCTCCGGATGCCATAGGCAGAGGTCCCACCAAATCCAACCCCTATCGAGCAAAAGGTATAGGCTCAGAAATTGACTTTAAAGGGATGGCTGGGATGTGAATTTCATTGCTATATCTCTGGCATGGGTCACACCTCCTCACCAGCTCCTTAGCATCTTGCATTATAGAGGGCAAATAATAACCAGCCAATAAAACTCTCCTTGTTAGAGCCCTGAATCCATAGTGAGCTGATCCCTCACCATCATGTAATTTGGAGAGGACTATTTGAGATTCATCAACCCCCAAACATCGTAAGAGGGGTTTACTGTAAGACTTCTTATAAAGAACATCCATTAGCATGATAAAACCACGAGCCTTGTACTTTACTTTTCTTGCTATTGATTTATCCGGAGGCAAGATACCATCAGAGAGACATTGAAGGAGAGGAAACCTCCAATCTTGGGGCTGTCCCACCTGTATATCGAAGCTTTCTTCCTCCTTACCCATATTGAGTTGAATGGAAGGGCACTCCAGCACATGGATCCAAGGGTATGATTCAGTATAGGCTATGGTTGCCAAAGAGTCTGCTAGTTCATTTTCTGTTCGGGGTATGTGCTCATAAACAATACTCTTGAACTTAAGTGCCACATTTTTTAGAAGAAGTAAGTATTTTATCAGCTGCTCCTTTTTTGCTTCAGATTGACCTTGCGCATGGTGGATAAGAAGCTGGGAATCACTCATCAACTTGACCCTCTTGGCCCCACAAATATGAGCTAACTTTAAACCAGCTATAGCAGCTTCATATTCGGACTTATTGTTAGAAGCCCTAAAAGCAAAACATATAGGTTGGTACATTTTGTCACCATACGGAGAGGTCAAGCATACCCCTGCACCACATCCCATAGTACTTGATCCACCATCCGTCCGGACGACCCAGACCTTTTTATCTTTCATCTCAGTTGTTTGCTCTGTATCCCTATCTGAGTAAAATTCAACTAAGAAATCAGCCACAGTTTGGGCTTTGATTGCTGTTCGAGGAGCAAAACCAGTATCGAAGTCTCCCAGCTCCACTGACCACTTAGTCATTCTACTCGAAATATCTGCCTTTTGTAACACGTTTTCCAGGGGATAGGATGTCCGGACAATAATAGGATGAGCCTGAAAATAATGCCTCATTTTCCTAGCAGCAATTACCAGGGCTAGTGCTAACTTTTCAAGCTTTGGATAGCGTTTTTTTGCATCTATCAAGCTCTTGCTGATGTAATACACTAGACGGGGATAATTATCCACCCCCCTCACCAATACAGCACTGATGGCACAATTGGAAACTGCCAAATATACGAAGAGTGTCTCTCCATCAACAGGTTTAAACAAAGTCTTGGGGAGGACAAATGTTTTTTAATCTCATTGAAGGCCTCATCACAATGTGAAGTCCGGTCAAATCCTTTGGCACCTTTTAAAGTTTGAAAAAACGGGGCACACCTGTCCGAAGACCTCGAGATGAATCGATTTAACGCAGCCAATCTCCCAGTCAACCGTTGTACTTCTTTAATATTCCGAGGAGGCTCCATTTGAAATAAAGCATTAAGCTCGTCCGGATTAGGCTGTATCCCTTGCTCACTTATTATGTACCCTAGGAATTTTCCGGACTGTACTCCGAACACACACTTTTCTGGATTTAGTTTCAAATTTACTTTTACTAAGTTGGTAAAAGTTTCTTGGAGATCTGTCAAGTGTAGCTCTTCGTCCACACTTTTAACCATCATGTCATCGATGTATACTTCCATATTTCTTCCAATTTGATCAGCAAAGGCTTTGTTTACTAACCTCTGATAGGTAGCCCCAACATTTTTTAACCCAAATGGCATTACCTTGTAACAATGAAGGCCCCTATCAGTGACAAACGTAGTATGCTCCCGATCCTCTAGATCTACTTGAATCTAGTTATACCCGGAGAAGGCATCCATGAAAGATAGTAGCTTATTCCCAGATGTAGAATCCACCAAATGATCAATCCGGGGGACAGGGTATAAATCCTTTGGGCAAGCCCTGTTGAGATCTGTAAAATCAATACACATATGCCACTTGCCATTTTCTTTTTCACCGAGACCAGATTGGCTGTCCATAAAGGATACTGAGACTCCTTTATATGCCCCATCTTAGTAAGCCTGTCGACCTCTTGAACGATGACATCAGCCTTTTCTTTGGAAAAAGCTCTCCTTTTTTGTACCACAGGTGCTATGTCTCTTCGGATGGACAAGTGGTGTGATATAATATCTGCTGGTACCCCAGTAACATCAGAATTGCACCAAGCAAAAACATGCTGATGGTCTTTTAGGAACTTCAACATTTTACCCTTCAGTTCGGGTGCCATTTTGGACCCTATCTTAACATTTTTTCCCTCTTCCAAAGAATGTGTTTCAACTTCTTCAACTGGTATTAAAACTCCATGGGTCTCTCTGGGGTCATCAATTTCACCCTCACCCCTAGAAAGCCCCTTAAACTGCTATTCCTCATTAATACGAACTGCTCCCAACGTCCGAGGAGCCAGTGCTGTTGTATAACACTCTCTTGCAATCTTTTGGCTGCTCCGAACAACTCCACTTGTCCTTGCACAGCATATTTCAAACATTGGTGGACTGTTGAGGCCACTGCATGCATCCTAGAGAGCCAAGACCTCCCTAGAATAGCATTATAACAAGTGGGACAGTCCACTACGACAAATAGTATTCTAACCATCTTCTTAAAAGGTCCCTTGCCCAACAAAACTTCCTCTTCGAACTCCCCGATCATATCTGTTGAGCTTCCAGTGAAACCCACAATTGAACTGTTCGAATGCTGAATTACCATAGGATTTTTCATATTTTTGTAGGAAGTTAAAAAAAGGATGTTGGCTGAACTCCCAATATCCACCAAAATTCGTCTTATGTCATTGCCTCCAATGAATGCTCTTATGACAACAACATCTTCATGAGGACCTGCTATATCCCTCAAGTCATCCTCATCGAACACAATGAAGGGAAATGGAATCTGCGATTGATAGGAAGTCATGCCTCCCTCCAGTTGGGTAGCTAATGTATAAACGTGCCTCTTCCTTAAAGAAGAAGTGGGTGCTGTCATGGTATCCCCTCTGAAAATTGTGAGTGACTCAAAAAAGTTAATAAGCCCGGACACTGTTTTACAAAGTTCCTTAATGGCACATACTCTGTTTTGAGTTGGATCAGGGTCCAAATATTCTGACTCTACATCAAACCTCTCGACTATCACCATAGCTCCCTCCGGAGCGGATGTGCCTGCATTGTTTGGACCAGGCCGATGAGCATTATCAGGCCTATTTCCTCTTCTTTTAATATACGCCCCCAACTTTCCTCTTTCAATCAAATTCTAGACTTCTTGCTTTAAAGAAATGCAATCGTCAGTGGTATGGCCAGTATCATTATGATACTGACAGAAGGAATTGTTACGATGCTCCCTAGGAGATTGTAGTGCAGCCGGCCTTCTATAGTGCATTTCTTCCTTTGTTTTGTCATAAATGGTGGCTACACTTTCTTTTAACTCATCAAAACACTCCGGTTGAACCCAAGGCCCTCTCTTATTTCCAGATTGCTGACTCTGGGCAGGCGCAGCTGGCTGAGACTGAGCTTTAGCTCTGTTATGACCCTGCCCGGCCTCCCTTGCTTTGTTCCCAGGAAGATTTTGGTTGGGGTTTGGTGCAACCGGGGCAAACCTCACCTGCCTGTGCACCCTAGTTTTCTTTGTTTCATCCACGTTAATTTTCTTTCCGACCTGATTCAGTAAACCTCCCCATGTCATGGCTTTTTTTCTAGTCACTGAATCAGCCAAATTTCCAGGGTTTAAACCCTGCCTCAGAGAAGCTATTGCTACTTGCTCGAAGCAATCAGCCAACCTATTTTTGGTATTTACAAAGCGACTTATGTATTCCTTTAGAGATTCATTCGGTTCTTGGGTACAATGGATAATTGTATCTCCATTGCCCTTCACCTCCTTACTTCGAACAAACTGCCTCCGGAAGGCCACCCAAAAGGTATCGAAATTTCTGATGCACCCCTGTGGTAGGCTGTTATACCACTTCAGGGCGCTCCCCGTAAAAGACGGGGAGAATGCTCTACAAAGAAACTTATCGTCATCATCGAAATTCATCATGCAATTTTTGAATTGTTCCAAGTGATTGTCTGGGTCTTTACTGCCATCGTATTTTTCCATCTTCGTGCTATCGAACCTCTTAGGGAGGTTCCCGGACAGGATCTTGGAAGATAATGGAGATTGTCTCCAATTCCGGCCATGACTGAAAACGGTATCCTCGTTAGGAATTGCAAAGATATCTGGCTCATCATGGAAGGCAAAAGGATCCACCAGCATCCGGTCTATGTGTCTCCGGCTATGAGATGATCCTTTGCCTATATGCCTCTTTAACTTTCCATGCATATCCATTTTTCTTGAATAATTCTTAACCAACTTTTGTTTCTTTTTAGATCGGCCCTCATCGCTGCTGGAGGACAAGGATTCTTCAATTCCATCTTCATCTGAGGAGCTACTAGAAGATTTTGAGTCTGAATCAGAGCTCTCCACTGGCTTGGACCGGTGAGACTTTTTGGAGCTAGCATGAGTCTTCTTCGTACTCACATGGGTCTTCAAAGGCTCATGCTCTCTAGGGTTGTCAGTATGATGAGCAGTTGATGCCTTTGACTTCTCTTCCATGCCCATATTTGCCTTCTCTGCCCTCAGAGCTTCTATTTCACCCTTTTATCTATAACGCTCCTCGATGGTATATTCATCATTTCCCCCCATCACTTCAAGCAAAGCTGGTGGTACCTCCGATACGTCCGGATTCATTCGGACTGAATTTTCTGATGGTTTTGAATGCTAGATTCAGGCATCGTCGTATCTCCCACTGTGGTCGCCAATTTGGTGTGGTTTATTTTTGTCTGAGGGTAAGTTTTTAATTTCTGTTTAGAGTTCTGTGGAGTTTTGTGAGTATTCCATATTTGGGTAGAATGTAGAGGGAGAATTAAGCTGCCTGGTTGTATTTAATTTTCATTCCCCTCATTTAATGTGGGTGGTTGGGTATTTATACCCTTATATTTGGGCCTCATGGGCTTTCGGGTCGTGTTTAATGGATTCGGGTCGAGTTTAAGGACTCATTAGTTCTAAGTAGGGGAACAGGCAGCTTAGTCAAAAAGTGATTAGGTTTTAAGTACTTTAGTTCTGTTCGGATAGTTCAATGGATGATGGTGTCCGAACTGCCCATGTCCGGTAAGGTGGACATTGTCCGAATTGACCCTGTCCCGTTCTCATAAAATGTGGTGACAGAATCTGGACTCATCATTGTCAAGTTGGCAAAAGTTTTTTGAAGATCAGTTAGGTGCAACTCTTATTCTAAACTTTAAACCATCACGTCATCGATATATACTTCCATATTTCTTCCAATCTGATCATTAAATGCTTTGTTCACCAATCTTTGATAAGTATCCCCAGCATTTTTCAACCCAAAAGGCATCACCTTGTAACAATGGAGACCCCTACCTGTGACAAAGGTAGTTTGATATTGGTCCTTCCGATCCACCTGTATCTGGTTATACCCGGAGAAGGCATCCATGAACGATAATAGCTTGTTTCCAGATGTGGAGCCCACCAACTGATCTATCCGG
Source organism: Limnanthes douglasii subsp. nivea (assembly GCA_036936605.1). NCBI lineage: Eukaryota > Viridiplantae > Streptophyta > Magnoliopsida > Brassicales > Limnanthaceae > Limnanthes > Limnanthes douglasii. Next base: position 263,246,785 of record JAUPFV010000001.1, read on the forward strand.
GGGACGGAATAGAGATCTTTTGGGCAAGCTCTGTTGAGGTCAGTAAAGTCGATACACATACACCATTTCCCATTCTTTTTCTTAACTAACACTGGGTTGGCTGTCCATAAAGGATACTGAGACACCTTTATGTGCCCCATCTTGGTAAGCTGATCAACTTCTTGGACTATTACATCAGCTTTCTCCTTAGAAAAAGCTCTCCTTTTTTGCACAACAGGTGCAACATCTCTCAGGATGGACAGGTTGTGTGATATAACACTTGCAAGCACTCCGGTCACATCAGCATTGCACCAAGCAAAAACCTGTTGGTGACCTGCCAAAAAGGACAACAACTTTTTCTTCAATTCTAGTGCCATCTTGGAGCCAATTTTAACACTCCTTCCTTCAGCCAGAGAGTGGGTTTCAACTTCTTCAATTGGTATCAAAACACCAGGGGTCTCTCTGGGGTCATCAATTTCACCCTCACCCCCAGAGGGCCTCAACAACTACTAATCTTCATTAATCCGGACTGCCCCCAGAGTTTTAGGAGCAAGTGTAGTTGCATAACATTCTCTTGCTATATTTTGGCTACTCCGGACAACTTCCACTTGTCCTTGAACTATATACTTTAAATATTGATGGACTGTTGAAGCCACAACATGCATCCTAGAGAGCAAGGACCTCCCAAAGATAACATTGTAACATGTGGGGCAGTCTACCACAACGAATAACATCCTAACCATCTTCTTAAAAGGGCCTTTGCCCAACAATACCTCCTCCTGAAATTCTCCGATTACATCCGCAGAGCTCCCTGTGAAGCCCACAATGGATCTATTCGAAAGTTTAATTACTACCAGATTCTCCATTTGCTTATAAGAACTTAAACAGAGAATATTGGTTGAGCTGCCAATGTCAATCAGAATTCATTTGATGTCGTTTCCCCCAATTGAAGCTCCTATCACTACAATATCCTCACGAGGCCCAACTATCTTTCTTAAATCATCCTCATCAAAAAAATGTTGGAAAAGAAATTTGGGACTGATAAGAAGACATGTCTCCCTCTAGCTGAGTAGCTAGAGTGTGAACATGGCTTTTTCTTGGAGAAGGAATCGGTGCAGTCATAGTGTCCCCCCCCCCCCCGAATATAATAAGTGACTCCAAAAAACTTATGAGTCCGGAAATTGTCTTAGTTTGTTCTGTTATGATCCCTACTTTATTCCGGGTTGGATCAGGATCCAAATACTCCGAATTAACATCAAATCTTTCAAGGATCACCATAGCCCCTTCTAGAGCAGATGTCCCCGCATTGTTCGTTGGGCCAGTTTGGGGAGCATTGTCAGGCCTGTTCCCCACTCTTTCTCTTGACATAAGCTCCCAGATTTCCCCTTTCAATAAGATTATGTACCTCTTGTTTCAAATCGATGCAGTCTTCAGTGTTGTGGCCAATATCATGACGATACTGGCAAAAATAAGTATTACGACTTTCCTTGGGAGATTGAAGCGCTACCGGCTTCTGGAAATACACCTCATCTTTAGTTTTATCATAAATGGTTGCCACATTCTCCTTTAACTCAGCAAACCACTCCGGTTGGACCCAAGGTCCTCGTTTATTTCTAGACTATTGGCTCTGAGATGGATTTGGGTGGGATTGAGTCTGTTTGGCCCTGTTGGACCCCTGTCCGGTTTCTTTGGCCTTGTATCCAGACTGGTTCTGGTTTGGAGCAGCTGGGGCATACCTCACTTGTCTGTGTACCCTAGTTTTCTTTGTTTCATCCACGTTGATTTGCTTTCCCACATGATTTAGCAAACCGCCCCAAGTCATGGCCTTCTTCTTTGTTACTGAATCAACTAGATTCTCAGTGTTTAACCCTTGTCTCAAAGAAGCTATTGCTACTTGCTCAAAGCAATCAGCTAATCCATTCTTGGTATTTACAAACCGACTTATATAGTCTTTCAGTGACTCATTTGGCTCCTGGGCACAATGGATAATAGTATCTCATTGCCCTTTACCTCTTTACTCCCCACAAACTGCCTTCGGAAGGTAACCCAAAACGTACCAAAGTTTCTGATACAACCCTGTGGAAAGTTGGTGTACCATTTCAAAGCACTTCCCGTAAAGGATTGGGAGAAGGCTCTACACCGAAGTTTGTCATCGTCATCAAAATTCATCATAAACGTTTTAAACTGTTCTAGATGGTTGTCCGGATCTTTGCTCCCATCGTATTTCTCCATTTTAGTATTGTCAAACCTCATAGGAAGGTTTCCGGACAGTATCTTGGCAGACAATGGAGATTGCCTCCAATTCTGACTACGACTAAAAACTGTGTCTTCATTAGGTGTTGCAAAAATACCTGGCTCATCATGGAAAGCAAAGGGATCAATCAGCAGCTGGTCCACATGCCTGTGACTATGGTTGTGGCTATGAAACGACGCTTTTCCCGGATGCCTCTTTAGTCTCCCATGCCTATCTCTTTTTTTTTTAATATTTTTTAACTAGCTTTTGTTTCTCCCTGAACCTCCCCTCATCACTGCTTGATGACAAGGACTCCTCAAGCTCATCCTCGTTCAAAGAGCTACTGGAGGGCTCAGATTCTGAGCTCTCCACCGTCTTGGACCGGTGAGACTTCCTGAAACTGACATGGGTCTTTTTTGTGCTCAAATGAGTCTTTATTGATGGGCCATTCTCCCTTGGGTTGTCAGTATGGTGAATGGCTGACGCCTTTGAATTTTTTTTTAAACCCATCTCTGACTCTCTAGTGGCCCTCAACACTTCTATTTCAGTTTTCAACTTATCTCGCTCTTTGGTAGTGTATTCATTGTTTCCCCTCACCACCTCCACCAAAAGAGGTGGAATTACTTGTTCGTTCAGATCCATCCGAACAGGGTTTTTTTACTGGTTTGGAATGCTAGATTCAGGCACCTTCTCCTCCCACTGTGGTCGCCAATTTGGTGAGGTTTATTTTGAACTGAGGGTAATTTTGTCAAGTGTTTTGGAAAGTTTAGAGGGTATTAAATGTTTTAGTGTGAAGTAGTGAGAGATTTGAGATGTCTGGTTGTATTAAATGTTCATTACTCCTATTAATGAAAGTAGTTGGGTTATTTATACCCTTTATTATGGACCCATGGGCTTTCAGGTCAAATTATGGAACCGGGTCAAGTTTAAGGACCCATTTACTTAATAAGCTGATTATCACATAGCTTAGTCAAAAGGTGTTTAGTCATTTTATACTTTTATCCTGTTCGGATAGTTCAGTGGGCAGTTTATGTCTGAATTTCCCTTGCCCGGAAATCTCAGTAGGCAGTGGTTAAGTTACCCGGGCTCATCAACATTGAGGAACTGAGAGTTGTTTACATTGAGGTACATCAAATCCAGGAAATGATAGTTGTTTACATTATACTAAGAAAATGAGAGTTGTTTGTATACTGAGAAAATAAGTGTTCTTTGTATATTAAATTCGACCTTTAGAGTTGGTTACTACTAATGTTACGAGTTGTGCTCATTAAATCCAGGAAATGCGAGTTGTTTATATATTCTTCCCATGAGAGTTATTTGTACATTATACTCGAATATTTGCGAGTTCTTTGTAACTTGAACAATAGATTTCGTTTTGCGAGTTGTTTGGAAATGCGGGTTGTTTTTATAGTGAGAAAATGAGTGTTCTTTGTATATTAAGTTTTACCTTGAGAGTTGTTTACTACTAATATTGCGATTTGTGTATATTAAATCCAAGAAATGAGAGTTGTTTGTGTATTCTTCCCATGAGAGTTGTTTGTATATTATACTCGACCATTTGCGAGTTCTTTATAACTTAAACAATAGATTTCATTTTGCGAGTTGTTTGGGAATGCGAGTTGTTTGTATACTGAGAAAATGAGTTCTCTTCGTATATTAATTTTTACCTTGAGAGTTGTATACTACTAATGTTGCGAGTTGTATACATCAAATCCAAGAAATGAGAGTTGTTTGTATATTACACTCGACCGTTTGCGAGTTCTTTGTAACTTAAACAATAGATTTCATTTTGCGAGTTGTTTGGAATTGGAGTTGTTTGTATACACATAAAATGAGTGTTCTTTGTATATTAAATTCTACATTGAGAGTTGTTTACTACAAATATTGTGAGTTGTGTACATCAAATCCAGGAAATGTGAGTTGTTTGTATATTCTTCCAGAGTTCTTTGTATATTATACTCGACCATTTACGAGTTCTTTATAACTTAAATAATAGATTTCATTTTGCGAGTTCTTAGTATACAAACAACTCTCATTTGCTCAGTGTAATGTAAGCAACTCTCATTTCCTGGATTTGATGTACCTCAATGTAAACAACTCTGCGTTCCTCAATGTAATGTAAACAAATCTCATTTTCTAAGTGTGATGTAAACAACTCGTAATGTTTATAGTAAATAACTCTCAGGATTGTATTTAATATACAAACAACATTCATGAAAAGAAATATTCAAACAACTCGCATTTCATCAGTGAAGTTTAAACAACTCGCTATGTTTATAGTAAACAACTCTCACGATAGAGTTTAATATACAAAAAACACTCAGGGACGAATATAAAAATAACTCTCATTTCATCGATGTGATGTACAAAACTCGCAATGTTAAAAACCTAAACAACTCTAAAGTTCGAATTTAATATAAAAATAACAATTATTTTATTAGTTTACAAAGAACTCTCAGTTCCTTAATGTAATGTAAACAACTCTCATTTCATGGATTTGATGTAACTCAATGTAAACAACTCTCAGTTCCTCAATGTAATGTAAAAAACTCCAATTTCCTATTGTAACCTAAAAACACTAGTATAACTGTTAAATTAACCAACTGCGATTTTCTCAATGAAGAACAGTTTGACGAAGGCGAAGGGTTTATTGGCCTGGGTATATGGATGATCTGTGGAGAGAGAGAGATATAAATATGAGATTGTTGCCTTAACAAGGTCTTATGGCACATCCTCACATGGCCAGGGTATCTTGCCTCGTATTGCATCATTTTACGTCGCGACGTTGTTGTGGCGTCGCCATTTAAAACTATACATGTAACGAATTATGTTTTTGGTTTTGTTTTTTAGAATTAAGTTTCAATTAATCATATCAATTTATTTTTGTTTCTTGTTTTTCAAAATTAGGTTTCAATTAATCATATCAATTTATTTTCATTTTTCTGTTCTCCAAAGTTAGGTTTCAATTAAACATATAAAAGTGATGTGATTATAAAAAATAATTTTTATGACGAATTTTGTGTCGATGAAATCGTTTAATTCATGAGCATTTAAAATCCTAGTATGTTGCGGTAAAAATAATTAAAATAAATTACTAAAAAAATATCAAATTTGGAAAAGTAAAATTCATGTTACCCTTACCAGATTAAGGGTAAGACGAACTCTGCTGTCCAAACATATATTGGTGTGATTGGGGTTATCCGACTGCTAAAAGAATGGTTTAAATTACTTGTTGGTGATATTGTGGTTATCTGTCCGCTAGATTTTTTTATTTAAATTATATTTTAACTAAGATAGGTCCATAAACTCATATCCAAGCCCTAGTTACTATAGGGTAAGAGGCCACATAATAAATACGATCAATATGTCCAACGAATTATTTTTTACAATGGTATATCTTTTGACATCAATGCTCGCGAATAGACATGGCAACAATATCAAGGTAAAATTGTCACGGTTATAGAACAAGATGAGATTTTGCAACAGTATATGATAGAATGTATACCAGATTTTCCATCACGATTATATAACAACGTTATGATATCATAATTGTTTTTTTGATATATTCTTTTTATTCGTCCAAAACTCATAATAAATTAAATTTTACATTTGTTATAATATTATAGATTTTTAAAAGTCAATCAGTTAGTTTTTAATTTTATATTATTTTGGTAACACATATGGCACAAATATTATTATTATTATAAATTATATATTAATTTAAAAGTAGTATAAGGTTATTATTGTTTTATCATTATATTTTGATTATTATCATTATGTGATTATATATTTTGATCATTATTAGTGATAAGATAATTGACATAGTTTGATTATAATATAATTTGTTATAGCTTATTTATTTTATAAGTGTTAGAAAAATTGTCATAATTGTTAGATTGAAAGATAAAATATAAATATTATTGATTTAAAAACTTTATAGTTTATATTCTTGTTGGTCAGGAGTTGTAAACATGTTATCAAATTGAATTGTCATGTTATAAACTCACTAATTTTTTTTATTACAAATATGATACGTCATTAAATAATTTGTCTTCTAATTCAACTGGTTCTCTATTCCCACGTCAATCGCTTCGTTTAAAATATCTTCTTCAATATCATCAAGCCTAATGGATAAATGTTCATCTTCCAAAAGCTCTCAAAACAACTAGTATAATCTCTCAAACCCAACTACTATAATTTCTCACACTAAAAAAATAAACTATGAAGCCTAATGGATAAAATTTACACTGACGATCACCACTTTGAAATTAAAATTATCGTTAACAAAACTATGTCGTATTTTGGAAAACTAACTTATGTTAGCTACATTGAAAGAGAATAAGAATAATAATAATTTTGATATATATATTCTCTCTTACCATATGTATTATAAATTAGTATGAAAGATTACCATATGTATTATAAATTAGTATGAAAGATTATCCGAAATATAACATAATTTTGTTGATAAAAACTCAATTTTAATTTGGTGGTTATCATTATAAATTTTATCTATTAAATTCCATTATTAGAATACTTATTTGTAGGAATGGTTTGGGATTTGTAGGAATGGTTTGGGTTTTATTTCTTTTTCGAAGTGTTCGGTTTAGCTTTCAATTTATATATGGGTCAGGCTATATATACCCAATTCGAGTTTAAGTATACCCAATTTTGAGTATACCCAAAGGTGATCTAAGTATACCCAATTTTTTCCAAAAATGCCCTTTTGTGGGTATATAAGCCATTTTTTTACTAACTTCATCCACTCCACTTAAACCAACACTTTCTCTCACTTCACTCATACCTCTCACTTCTCTCTAGAATTTCACCTCACTTATCTCTTATTTTTTCCGGCGAACCACCACCACTCCTCCTCCTCCTCCTTCATTATGGTCAAGAACAAAAACCCTCCGCCGCCTCCTACGTAAGTCCTCAAATTAATTTTGTTACTTAATTTTGTTAGTTTTAGGTATGAATTTTAGTTTTTTGTTAGATTTAGGGTTCAATTTTGAGTTTAGGGTAGAATTAGGTAGAGAATTAGGGTTTAGGGTAGGATTATGATGATTTTTGGGGCCATTTTCCAGCCAACTCGCCGGCTGGAAAATGGCCGGCGCCGCACCGGTGGTGCGCCTTGGGCAGCACCATCGGTGCGTGATGGTGTGCCGAGCGGCACAATAACCTGTGTCGCTCGGCACACAGTGCCGAAACCGAGCGGCACTAGCACCCGTGCCGAAACCGAGCGGCACTAGCACCCGTGCTGCTCGGTTCGCCCTCTTTGGTACCTATGGTACCCGAATTTTTTTTTAAAAAAACTCTAATTTTTGGGTTTCAAAAGTTCTGGTATGGTATTTTTTTTAATAAAAAAACTTCAAATTTCACCATACGTATAGGAGTGTTGTTGATTTAAATTTTATATGTTAGTGTTATTAATTTATTTCTTTGTTTTGTATTTTTGTAGGTCAGACGCAGTGGAGGAGCGACGTCTTCCACGATCCAGGGCGTACCCCCCTGGGTCACGTCCACCACCGCCAGGTAAGAGTATTAAGACTGTTCGCGCGGTTGAGGATGAGCGGGTCCGCGATGCCAAGCGCGGACGAGATACTCCTGATGACTCTGAGACTATTCGTCTTAGGGAGGAGGAGGAACGGATACGGACTGATCGGTCTTTGCGCCGAATCAAGCATGGCCAGAGGAAGGAAAAGGCGATAGCGACTGAGGCGATTGATACCAGATGTGGAGGGTCCTCACGACGAGAGACGTCGTCATCGCATACACATAGATCACCACCTCCCACTGCTAGTGATCCACGACCTCCCTCTCCTTCTCGCAGAGCTGCGTCCCCTGCGCATACTATTACACATCCACCACCTATTAGCGACAGGGTGGATGCCACTGGGGACCCTGAGCAGGACACGATTGACGAGGAGCACATAGATGCCATCCACACCGAGGAGCAGCGAAAGACGTTTGCATTTCTGAAATGCAACAAGATCCCTCTATTTCCTGACTACAAAGAGCATGAGGCGTACCACGTCTTCATCGGACAGGTAAGTACCTAATTATTAAACGTCTAATCTAAGGTTTTACTATTATTATGTTCTGACTTTGTTTTTAATTTATAGGGTCGCACTACACTGGGCGTACAGGCACATTATAATGTGCTACGTATGTGGGACTTGACTGCTCAGCCAGATGTGCAGCGATTTTTGGCGCGGACTACTTTTGGTCCTCTTATAGCCCACCTGCCTCAGTACTTCACACATTCCGTCTTAGACGAGGTTTTTGTTGAGCGTTGGCATCAGGAGACCAACACTTTCCATTTCTCATTTGGAGAGATGACGATTACGCTCGATGATGTCAGCTGCATTACAGGTCTCCCTGTAGTTGGTCGGACACTTGATGTAGTCATGGCTCCACGTGACGAGGCATACAGCTACTACGCTAGTATGTTAGGTCTGACAGTGGATGAGGTCCGCACAGAGATACAGTCCACCAGAGGTGTTGGCTTCAAGATAAAGTGGCTGAGGGAGACTTTCACCAGGGGGCGCTACATCGAGCAGACTGATGATGAGACTATCCGCCAGGTATCACGAGCATACCTTATGTTTTTATTTGGTTGCACTATTTTTGCGGATACTAGTCAGAAGAGCGTGAAGGCTGACTACTTGTACGGGTTAGCCAATATGGACTCTGGGTTGTGGGATATAGCGTGGGGTACGAGTGCATTGGCATTCATGTTCAGTGGTTTGGGTGATGCTTCGAAAGCATCGAAGCATAACCTTTATGGTTTTGTAGCTATGCTTGATTGTTGGATCTATGACCACTTCCCAGCGTTTAGTGCCTCAGAGAATGCTGACCACGTAGCGAGGAAGCCTAGGATTGTGAAGTGGCTGCCGAAGCGGATTGTTGGGCAAAACATCCGCCCCAAATCGGTCATTCGTACTCTCCTTGCTGATCAGAAGGAGTCAGATGTAAGTTGGTAAATATTTGTTTTCTATTACAATATTGATATTAAGTGTTAGGATTTTAATTCAATCTATTTTTTTTAATGTTTTGTAACAGGTGCTATTTGAGCCATACGAGGACATTAGAGTCCAGTTTCCAGTCCAGGAGATCCGCACTATTGTTTATCCTTTGCGGATGATGAGCACGGTCGAAGGCTACATGCCTGATCGGGTTATGCGCCAGTTCGGATGGGTTCAGGATGAGCCCCAACTCCCACTTGTACTACGACCTGGTTACAGGAAAGGAGATCTGGCGAGGTACACGTGGCGAGAGAGCGCATGGCTAGATTGGCGTCAGCACTTGCTTGCTGAGGATCGTTTGACAGTTACCATTGCCACATATAGACAGTCAGCGACGAATACCTACTGGAGGTACCTGGCTGACTATGGTTGGCATACTATCACTCCCCCACCGCGTACCACGAACGATAGACTTTTAGACGTCGTTCGCTCCATTGTTACTATGCCTGTCGAGCGTGGGGAGGCGGGTGCGCTGAGGTGGAGAGATCAGGTCCTGCAGCTATTCTCTCCATGGTTGTTCGTCCTCATCATCGGACTTGTTCTAGCGTTGTTATGATCTTTCATTCATGTGGACTTCTTAGTTGTTTCAGTATCTTGTTTTGCATTATGACTTATGACATCTACTTTGTAATACGACTTATGACTTCTACTATCTACTGCTTCTACTGTTCTTATTGAGTTTTTGTACTTAACTTGATCTAACATAAGTCATACCATAACACGAAAACACCATAACACTATACTAGTAATTCTCGATTTTTTGTACTTCACTTCATATTAAATTCGTCAAAAACTAAAATTATAATAGTAATTAATTCACTTAAAATCCATAACACCATAACAGAATAACATTCGGGTATAAACTTGTCAAAAAAACCCCATAACACCGAAAACATATTTTAAAAAAAAAATACAAGTTAAATTGCACCATGGGTACGCAGTCAGTGGTACCTATGGTGCACACTACTGCGTACCCATGGTACAGTAGCCCGTGCACCATGGGTACACAGGAGGCAGTACCGATGGTACATGGTACCATCGGTACACATTGTGGTGTACCGTCGGTACACTAGACTGTGTACCGATGGTACCATGCACCGGTCGGCACGTTACGTACCGACCGGTGCATGGGACCATCGGTACACAGTCTAGTGTACCGATGGTACACCACACTGTGCACCATAGGTACACAGAAGACAGTACCTATGGTGCGCAATTTTGTCTTGGAATTTTTTTCCCGGTTTTTTTTCCCGCGTTTTCTTTTTTCGCGCTCTAGAATTCCCGCCAATGTAAACTCTCATTCTTCTATATAAGGAAGCATACCTTACAACACCAAACACACAAAACTCTCCTGGGGACTATATGTCGTTCGAAATGGAACAATACGTTCATTCTCAAATTGCCATGAAGGAGGAAACAGTGCGTATTCTCAGCGACAATGGAGGCTATGATTTCGACTAACTGTCTGTTATATATCAAGTTATGTACTAATGTTTAGAATATGTTGTTCTTGCTTGTTTGTGATGTTTTATTTTAGTTATGAAATGATTATTGGCTTATCGTTATAAGTCGGTAATTTGAATGAATAAATGCAATAATAGAGAAAATACCAAAACAACCAAAACGATGTAGTAAAACAAAGTTCTAAACAACATAAATCCTTACAAATGACGTAAAGCGACCAAAAGACACAGAAGAGTTCGAAACAATAAACCCGACCGAAACACATAAACCTACTAAACAAACTCGTCAAGATTAGTTACTTCTGGGAATGAACTAACTGGCTTTCTACCTTCGAGTTCCGTATATTTTTTGCAGCGACCAACTAATGGTAGCTCCCAATGCGTAGCCTCTTCGCTCTTCAACTTCTGCCACGTAGGATGTATGCGTGCGCAAGGGCAAAGGGGCTTGATTGATAACTGTTTCATAGGTACTTAAATTAGAATCAACAATTGAGTAATATAGTGGTGAGAAAAAACATAACCATATATCGAATGACTTACATTGACAAAGTGGTTCGTATCGACGAATCCAAACCCAATCTCACGTCTTTGGGCCATAATGGGAGGCTTACCGCGCAGAGATAAAAAAGTATGACTACAGTTGTGATTCCCTACGAGTGACACAAAATGAACAATGCATTCGAACTTGGTTGCAATCGCAATACCCATTTCAGGCATTGTCATCCAATATTTGGGTGATGCTGGTGTCTCGTAGTAGTTTATACTTTCTGCAACCTTTAGGTAATCCTCTTTACCGTTATAAATCTTGTTGTATGTGTCGTAGTTTTCCATTAGCTCATCGTATATTGCCTTCCGAACACCTCGCCATCCTTCTTCATGACCATACAACCCGAATGAAACTGCTCTGTATCCACAATGTCCATCTGGCTTAACATCATTAATACCCGATATAAAAGGGTTGAAGTGAATCGGAAACCAACGCAAAAAACCTTCAGGGTCATGTACTAGTTCTGTGACTCGATCAATGGACGGTTGTACGATGTTGCTACCTAGCGAGGCAATGGAAGAGGTACGAGTACGAGTACGAGGTACTCTAGGCACATCTGCCCGAATCGTTGATTCACTACCAACTGCTTTACTCTTTTTAACTTTTGTTGGTTTTAAAGACTGCATGACTGCGTCATGACTAGCTTCATCCTCTTTTAGCGGGTACTCCCATCCGCTCATGTCCCGTTTAGTGGATGATGTATCAACCACTAACTTTCTTTTCACCTGTGGGCGGCCTCGGTGTTTCTGCTTCTCCAATGGCTCTAGCAATGACGATGTTTCAGGATAAACAACTTCAAACCATTTCTTGTAAATATGTTTGATACGACTTTCATCTTTCGTATCCATAACATCGTTAACTAGCTTTAGCAGATCATCTTTGAGAATTTCCATGGTCGTACGGAATGTACGAGGTATTATTTCTAACCTTGTCCAGTGGATGTGAAAAGCATCTAGAGAGGCAGACATTCCACCTTTACGCCACTTGCGGACCTGGTGATAGCAAGGTATACCATGGGTAGATTTTACAGCGCATATACACTCGCCAGTGTCTTTAACATCCGGCCCATCTTCAATAGCGACCATCTTGGTATCTTCGGCCTTCTCTAATTCAGAGAAAAATAGTTCTAACGCCACGTGGGAAACCTTGCCTCGAATCTCATCAAACAGTTTATCCACGAACTTATGCAGTGCTATGTAACGACTTTTCTCGAACGACGACCTAATGGCAGCATGTTGGATTTCAACAAGCGAATGAACCCTCCCCCAAAATAACTCGAAGTTTAATTTGCTCGTACGTATGTAACGCTTTAGGTTAGAATGAGCACTCTCGACGCGGTTTGTTGTGCAATGTCCCAAATGCATGTTTTTGTTCGTCTTCCAAACAACAAATTTGTCCATGTACTTATCGAGCCAAGATTCTTCAGTGTATTCAATTGCTTTAGGGTAAGCTTTATACTTCAATAGCATCTCCCGTCTGGCGTGATCGAATTCAATCTCTGATTTACTATACGCAATCTTCTGCCAAGCACTAACAAATTCTTTATGATCACTTTTCTCGCGGAAGTGCTTTCTTGTTTTCCCTAGAACATTTTGGTTAATGTGCCAGCGACATAACATATGTGTTGTCTCTGGGAATACCACTTCTATAGCATTCATCAATGCTAAATCTCTGTCGGTTAGGATGACCCGCGGTTCTTCAATTCCATGAACGGAAATCAACGATTTCAAACACTCTAATACCCATTTGAAGTTGTTTAACTTCTCACCCGACATGAAGGCAAATGCCGCACAGAAAGTCAATCCAGTACATGTCACACCCACTATCTCGAAAAATGGCATACCATATCGTATCACTTTATATGCACTATCCATAATCAAAAGTATCGGAAATGTGCGCAAAAGGTCAACGCTGACAGGATGGGCAAAAAACAAATCTGTAATGATTTGTCCATCGTCTTCACCAGATTTATGCCATTCATAATAATTGTGTGACTTAAGCTCACCCCACAAGAACTGAAGTTGTGACCTACCCGCCTTCTTGAGAACCCGATTTTTTTGTCGTGCATTGTAGATCGTCCGCATGGTAGAAACATTATCTTCGTTCAATTTCTTCACACCATTCAGTATATCTCTGGGGTTGGTACCAATGAAGGTCGCTCGTTCAACATACTCCATCTCTTCATCATTCAAACGGCCAGCAAAAGAATGACCATCTAGATGTATAGAAGTGTCATGGTTATGAGTACCACATTTTACTTCTAACTTCCATTGATCTGGGGCAACCATTGACCCGAGAAGCTCAAATGGGCAGCCAATCTTTTTCGTTCCTGTAGACTTCCGTTTGCGGTCTTTTTCTGCAACCCTTGGAATATATTTCCCCCCCCCCTCTCACACTGGAAATAAACTCTCGGATTTTTTCTGCTGTTTACTTTGTCGCGCCGACTTATGTTGATAACCATACCATAAAGTTTTCCGATCTTCGTAACCCATTTCACCAACGCGTCGTGTGTGTAGAACTCGGTAGTGAAGAACAAATGACTATAATCGGTAGCGGAAGGTGCCTCAGTCCCACTTGCTACATCTGTCCCCTGTTACACAACAAAAAAGCATAATAAACATTCAAGTATAGTTAACAACATAAAAAAATCAGGCTTTTTTTCGAAAAAAATGCGCAAATCCAAGGTTCTGGGGCCTATAACCGGTGGTTCTAGGCCTCAGAACCGAGCGGACTGAGGCCCCAGGTCCACCGGTTCTTGGCCTCAGCACCGGTGGTGCTGGGGCTGTGGAACCGACCGGCTGCGTGGCCATGCACCATCGGTTCCAGCACATGGAACCGATGGTGCGTAGGTGACGCACCATCGGTTCCATGTGCCGGAACCGATGGTGCATGGTTCGCCGGGTTCTTCAATACCTTCGCCGGCGACGGTGGTGGCGGTTCCGGCGACCATGGCTCCTTCTCCGGCGACTCAATCTCTTTTTCCGGCGAAAATTCATCATTCCTTCTCTCCAGCGACATCAACTCCTCCACGCTGATCCCTAGTTCTGCTTCCGACATGATCGATTTTGTGTTTTAGTTTGAATGTTCTTGATTTTCTTAAGAAGTTTGAATTAGGTTTCAAAATTTTTAAGAAACTATACTATTTGGATAGTAAATTCAGCAAAGAAGAGTGTTTGTTTGGGTATACATAGCGAAATAGGACTTTTGGTGAATTGGGTATACTCAGGATACACTTAGTAGTTTTTTTTTACTTAATGCCAGTTTAGATATTAATTTTCTGATGGAGGGTAAAAATGTCAAAAAAAAGTCAATCCAAAGTCAACTGTTGTTTTTGGGTATACTTAAACTCGTTTTGGGTATATATAGCCATACCCTTTATATATACAGTACTTTTTGCATTTTTAGAATAGGAGTTTTCCTTCAATGTAGATGAATCGTGTCTTTTTTTTTTCCGATCTAACATGCATCCAAATCAAATTTAGTCGATCATCATACATGGTTGGTGCGCACTTTCCTACAACATATACATTTAGTCCACATATGTATATATAATCACATATTTTTGTTGTCAAATTTCAAGAATATTGCCCGTCACAGGTTTCGAGAATGTTACGACTAAAAATAAATAAAATCTAACAAAAACACATATTTTTAATACAAAATTTTGTTAATTTTCTTTACTGAACGCTGAAGAATAAAAATTTGGAAAATGTAACAGCTTGTTGAATAAAAAACTATTAACTCTTAAAATACTCTAATACAAAATTTTGTTCATTTTCTATATAAAGAAGTGATTAAAACGCAGAAGACCATACAAGGTTGTTCATTTTGGTAAAGAAAATATACAAGATCCGTGTATACAAGTCAAGAATCTCAGAACTTAATCACACTTTGCTTATCTGGAGGTGCAACATATTGCCACAAAGAACAGTAGGCCGGAATTGTGGCCGCATCAACACCAAGGGCTGCAAGGTTGCGACCATATTCCTAGTGAAATCAAAAAGTTTATTTTAGTATCATTTTATAATCGTAGTCTTCCTCTAGATCGCAATGTTAAAATAAAACAAAGTTTATGAGTATCATATTCTTCCACAAAATCGCAATGAATAAGTTGATGCTGATTACCTGAATATCAAGAAACAACTGCATACAGATCTTATCAGTGCCTGAAACATTGTGGTCTGAGACATCAGCGGTTGTCCCCGCTCGTCTTTGTGCTCCTTGTCGTATTCTTTGGAGTGAAGATTCTGTTTTCCTAGCCTGTGAATTAAGATAAAATAATATACTTTTATATATTGTACGTAAAAGAGTCTTGAAGATGATGAATATATTGATTCACATACTTACCACACTAACAAGGTCAGCTGCCAGCTCATAATAGCGTGTGGTAATATCAGTGGCAGCAGCCAAAAGTAGCTCACTCTTGGTTTCCTTAGTCAAATATTTTGTAGCCCGCTCTCCTTCTAAAAACACCTATATGTTTTGGAGAAGAAAATCAGCTGACTGGATTTGGATTATATATCATTTGTGTCACCGCACTCGTCTAATCCACAGTCAAATCATCTAGACGAGGTTAGGACTAAAATATAAATATTCATCTTCGTAATTCCAAGTCATACGCTTTTTTAACATTTCTGTCATTGCACTCTTCTAATCCACAGGTGATTGGTATTTGATTATTTAACTTAGTAGGAAAAACTACATGCTTATCCTAGACAAATAAGTAAAGGGAGCTACAGACTGAATGTACTATATTACCTTTAGAGGACGCAATACTCCTGTCACGTATGGTGAATGTCTAACAGGTAGAGGCTTATTAGTCATCCTGTACGTAGCAGTTATTCCTCCTAGTTGTATCCGCAGGTCCTACATTATATATATAAGCCAACATAAGAGTAAATGCATCTCATTAAATGGGTTTTTGAACACGGTAACATAATGTATGATCGGATCTTCACTATCCTGCCGCTATTTTTATATCTAGAACTGATGCAAAACGATGCTTGAACCCGGATTATTACATAATCAAAATTACTAAGAATCAGCGATTACCTCAACAGGCTTCTCAATGAGGGCCTCTGCTATCGTATTGATAACCAAAGGTATAATAGCATTTAATGACTGCCCACCTTGTAAAATGCTCTGCTTTGCTAGATCAAGAACTTCAGTGGAGCATGGAGATAGAAGTTGTACTACATGACTAAGATAGTCACCACATATCTCGGAGACCAGACAGCTTATATCGTGAATGATCTGCAAATTGTAGCACCTATATGAATATGCTTATTGAATGCACCTATTCATGCGTATCGTGACATCAATGAGCCCAAGTGTCTTGCGAGTAAATCTTATTTCATTTCAGAATAGTTAGGGAGAGAAATATAGTAATTACAACAAATTACTGAATATGGCGGAAAGTAAGAGAAACGGACACAGATTGAGGACATACAAAGACAAAATCATTCGCAGCAGCTGAAATAGCCCATTCATTTCCAGGGTTAGAGGCAGGATTTCCACTCTTTCGAGCAGTCAGTCCGGTTGATAACCAATGAGAGTACCTAAAACCCATTAATAAATTTGATTATTTTCCATATGGATCTAGACACAGCTCCTATAATGCTCAATCCACACTGACCTTGCGAGAAGCTGCAAGGTCAAGCGTAGAAATTTGTCAGCATAAGAAAAGACGAGAACATCTTCCTTCCAACATGATTTCAGGCTATCCAAAAGAGTAGCACTTTGTTTCAGTGTTAACTCTTCCGAATCTGCTTGATCAGAATGTGAACTTGAAATAGGAACAAGGCTAGCAGTTGTAAGTGCAGAATCCAGGGCTCCAGCTATCTCCTGAAATCTGAGGTTTATGCAAGTGTTTATGGCAGGCAAATGATTTAAAATTTACATACCTATGCTATTGCAAACTGACCATTTAAGAGACATACTTCATTACCTTAACGAAAAATAGACCCCAACGTTCCACTGCTTCATGAACTCATTATATACGGCTGCTGCTCGAAATTTCCCTACAGCAGGTCTTGATGGACAATAACCTTGCGCGATAAATGCATGATATTATGTAGCTTTATAAGTGCAACATAAACCCATTAGACACCATCTTTATAATTAGAGACTCAAAATGCAGTGACAAGTCAGCGTATTAGACATGCCGAGCATCCAGCATGAAGTTGTACAAGAACTAATTACTACCTTCAAGATAAGCCAAGAAATCCAAGCTGGCTTTGTAATTTTTCAGGAACTCAGTAGGCCTCCCAGGAGAAAAAGCACCTGGTTTTCCCTTTTGGATAGCTGTGAGAACCTCTTTCAGGATTGAATTAGCTAAGAAATCGAACACATGTAAACCTGAATTTTCTGTGGGAAAGAGACAAAATAGCAATCATTCAACCGTAATTGGCATTTTAACAAGTAATCAGTTGAAAGCCGAATAAATTTATTAATAGTTATTACTGTCACCTGATAAGTGATTTAGTAGTCTAAAAGTTAGTAATATTCGAGATATAGTAACTTAATATCTACTATCTATCTATCTAGTACTCCAAAGAACTAATTTCCCGAAGCTATTGTAGAAAAAATATCCAAATTTAATTTGGCTAAAGAATATTTGTCTTTGGGGATAACATAAATATTCTGGGCCTATAATTTCTTTTTGCAAGAAATGTTTTTGAGTTAGCAGGGACCTGCCTGACTGTTTCCCTAGATACACCAGTGCACAATTTTAAATTATGACAAACTAATGCTGCAACCACGCAGCAGATATAACAAGATCGTACGAGTCTAACTGACATGAGCTGAGGTGGTTACATCCATTAAGGACCAGTTGTAGTGGGCATACCTGTTGAAGAAATTTCCAACAGGAATTTGCAATCGCTATCAATACATTGCTTGATTTGTTGATAATCATTCGCAAGTTCGTCTCCAGATGACCCAGCTGCAATTGCTGCTGATCCATGTGGAATAATTTTCTGTATCAAAGGAGCCACAACAGCTGTGCGAAATATTTCTTCTGAATTTCTGGTGTTATCTATCGCAGCATATGCACGTAAGCAATTGTAAATTGCATTAGCATCACGGTGCTCCAACCCATCAACAAAACAGTGTCCCAAGCTTGCATCTAACAATTGGCTAGCACTCTGTATCCTCTTCTCCATGTTCTCAATGAAAGGAAGTTTCTGTACTGGCATGAGAGAGAATAAAAATGAGCATGAAAAGTGAGTTTTCGATAAAAGAAACAGCTATAGTGGTAAGACTCATCATTGCAAACAGTTGATACTCTGGTATATGCTTTGAACGTCAATCCTATGTAACTATCCAACCTAATTTAGTCATCCACCACTCTAGGTTCTCACTCTGCAACCCATAGTGATGTCCAAAGCTGTTAATTAACTACTATGTCCTTCGTTTACAGCAAGACAACGCCATCACACTCAGACAGCATCTCTATGGAGCTTCATATTTCTAAAATTAATTTGTTACATGTAGGTGAGTGAGTGTTTCTCCCCCTTCTTGTATATCTTCTTCAGAGATGTGTGACAAACTTATGACACCTTTTATTTCTGTACAGAATCAAGGATATCTTAAATTATAAGAAGTGTATATCTAATGCTATAGAAAGAAAGTTATTGTACACTTTTTTATCTCTAATGTTTCAAGCAAAGAAGCTTAGGTCTTCGAACTATTCTTCCATTTGCCTAAAAGAAGCTTAGGTCTTCCAACTATTCTTTCCTTTGCCTAAAAGAAGCTTAGGTCTTCCAACTATTCTTTCATAGGTGAAGATATAAAAAGCAGTATATACAAGTAATTGCTGGCAATTGTTAAAGCAAAAAGTAGAAGGAAAGGAGAACAAGGGAAACAAAAGAGACCTGTGCATGAGCAAAATAGAACTTTAGCCGATTCATCTCACTAGCTATTCTTTCCAATAGCATGCTTTGGGTCTCTCTCAGGTTTGTTCCGTTTTCCACATGTAGCAAGTTAGTCCCATTATTAATACCACCATCTCCCATCAAAGTACCATCTCCTTTTGACAAATCCGAAGTATCAGTTGGCAGCTCCTTTATAAGCTTCTCCACCTATATTCATTGAAAATGTACCCATTTTTGTGTGTACTCATAAATACGTATAAATATTTTGAACCTAGAGTCAAATACTCCCTCGTTACGATAAAAAAAACTCAAAGTAGCTGCAAATTGTTCTGCATCCATCAAACTTAACATAAGTAGCATCTTGCTAATGAAGTATTGCCTAATGGCAAGGCATTTCACTGTAACTGAAAACTGCATTGCGAATTTAAGAAAGAAATGATTTCTTTGAGATTTCCGTTAGTACCATGGGAGCAATTTTACGTACAGACTCAATCTCTACAAACCTGACATCCTATTAAGATCAGAATACAATCTCTACAAACCTGACATCCTATTAAGATCAGAATACAAGCATTTGCATCTAAATATAGTATTTCAAACGTAGACAAGAAAATCAGATCCAAACACACACAAGATCAATCACATTCACATTTTACATTAAGGAATTCGACATTGAATACCTTAGAGACAACATGAAACATATCCAGCAACAACTCAAGAACCTCCCTCGCTGCTGCAGCTTCAGAACGCTGCTGCAACCCGCTCTGTAGCGCGACAAGCGATGCCTCCAGTGATCCACGGAATCCATTAATCTTCTCGCGATGCTCGAGAAGTGGAGCACGCATACGAACAACAGCGGCGTCAACATCAACCAGCTTAGTACTCAGATTGACGAAATCGGCGTAATCGCGATTGATGAGATCGACGAGCTCATGATTTAGTGACGCAAGATGTGATCGTAACTCCGAGCGAAGCGTGTCGAAGGGGACAAAGGTTCTAAGCTCAGTTATATAGGATTCGGAGTCGAATGTTGGGGATAGGAAGAGGGAGGGTTTGAACCACAGAGGATGGGAATCGAGAGGGTCCGAGAAAAAGTCAGTAGTGGATCTGTGTGGGAGTGGGTGCGGGGAAGTAGACAGATCCGACATTGTCTTTGGGTGTAAATCGAAGTTGCAGAAAGAAACTATTATGGTGAGGAAGATGGTGACGAGGTATATAGAACTTTAAACTTTAAGGTTTAGTCCTTCAAATATAAACTATTTATTTTTCCAGATCATGGTTTTTAATTCTTTGATAAAGTACCTCCAAATCGAATTTATTTTTCAAATTTTTGTTATTTGTAACATGATAAAACATCCACCAACTTATGTAAACATGTGTGTTGAAGACATCATAAATGATGACACTATAAAATTTAAATTTATAAATTTTCTTTAGTTTGAGTTTGTTTTGATATAGTTAAAAGAATTATTATGTAGGGATATTTTTATTGTTTTTCAACATAATAATATGAATATTTTGTGACCGTTTATTTTATGACAGTTTCAGCTAGTTGAAATAAAAATAGATTTACAAATGAAATAAATATATGATCTATGAGTTAAGGAATATGATTTATTTTTTAAATATGTCATATTTAGTTATTGATGTTCGATATTTGTATATAGATCGTACGCTCTCATTCGTAGCATTCCACTTCATAGAAAAACGAAAAAAAGACTAACCCACTGTTATTCGAATCATTTTTATTTATTTTTTCGAAACTTTTTGTTCTTTGTCTAGCCGTATGATAATTATTCGTTGTATTTTTTTTTTTGTCGAAGCATTCTTTTTTTTTATTTGTTTTGCTTGAGCAATATTTTACTTTTTGAATTTTATTATTATTTTGGAGCCTTTGATTTATTGTCGACGACGATTTAAAAGCTTGCTAAAATACTTGTTTTTTCTTCGATTTTATTTCATTTTGTTTCAATTTTCTTTAATTTTGTTTCACCTTTCTTTGATTTTGTTTTTTTTGTTCTAACATATTTACATAGGTATTTCAATGGTCTCATAATATTCAATAAATGATAGAGGGAATGAATATATATTTGACGAAACATGTTTTTGTATTCTTGTTTATAAAGTTGTTCATAACCCCTACTTCTTTTTTTCTATTACTCGAGGTAAAGGCTATATTGCTCGATTAATCATATCTAGTTTGAGAAAAAAAATTACTATTTAATAGAGATTATAATATTTGTATATTTATCACGATGTGAGTTTCAAGCATCTTATATTGTTTCAGAGTAATTATATGTTTGAAGTTTGTGTATTTAGATCGACCGTTGTAGGTTTTCTTTGAACTTTATGCTAATCTTTGAATTTTGTGCTAAAGGTTAATTTGTTCTTTATATACTTTACCAAATCGATTTTTATTATTTTGACTAATGATGATTGCGAATAATATATTTTTTGTACTTAATGTTTTGTGCAGATCGTACATTTTTTATTTGGTGAGAAATAATATCTTTTCCAAATTAAAAGATTAACTTTAATCATACTTATGCACGTGGCCTATAAAATTTGACAAGTGTTGATAATGTGTTTACCGTTGTGTGCATGCAAGCGTTTGATCTTCCTTAATCATTTTAATTTATGTTGCGTTCTTATATACTACTTTTATAGAATTTTTTTAGAATTTTGACGATTTGTCCATTCCTAATGAAGTTTGTCTATGTTTTCCCGTAATAAAAGAATACTCCAATAAACACTTTTCATGATAAAGTTGTTTTATTATTTTATATTCTTGACCATGGGCTTTGTTTCCTGCCAGATAGTGACATTGTTGAGTTTTTTCACTTAAGCCAAATTTGTCCAAACCAATTAACTCTTCAGTTCTGGATTTTGTTTCTTCGACTATTATTTTGTCAATAAATATTTTTATTAAAGATTTTTTGTCCACTAAAATGGTTCAATTATGCTTTCATAAACCGTTCATGGTAACTTTGTAAAAGCCAACTTTGGTGTAATAAAGGTGCTAAAGGAAATTTCGACGATGTTTCTTTTTTTAATGAAGAAAAAAGTAGTAAGCCTACTAATATAAAGATAAATGTCGCCCACTAAAGACATGTACTTTGAAAAAATCAACATTTTGTTCACCTAATATTGCTTCTGAAATTCATGTTGCTCTTACCTCATTTGTAGAGGCAGATGAGGGTTCCAGTCCCAGTCGAAGAACCTGTTGAAGCATGGATAAATTACCTATACAATGAGAAGAAGGATAATGTTTCTCTTATAAGGGGTAAGCACTAAGGTATTTTATTTGTTTTATAACTCATTCATCTAACACTATAGTAAATATATTATTATACAGTGAATATACAAAGTGTTTTTCCTCATATGGTACCTCATTTGGCTTTGTTGGTGAATAATGATTTGTCCATTCTACCAGTTGTGAATAATAATGGCTTTTCTTCCTCTTTTCCAAATGATATGTCAAACGTCCAATGCTCGTTTGATGGTTTTGTATCATCTAACACATGATTTTATAAGTTCGATTTGCCTAAAAGGTAGATTTCGACCTTATTCTTACGCTTCAAACACTATGAAGATCAATTAGATATGTTTGCTTTTGAATCATCTTTTCTCATTGATAATAGAGCTTTTATCTTAACCTCGATGAAATTTTATGATAAATCCATATTTTGGATTTAACAAGACGATAAGAGTGATATTAGAGATCCTACACGACTTAGGAATACTATGCTAAGTGAAAGTGTTGACTATAGGGTTGGTGTGAAGGAATATGATTCAATTTTTCCCGAATGTGTTGCTGATTCTTTAACACAAGCACCTACTACTGTAATTGCTCTGACAGTTTTTCATCTCTGTCTGAGGCTATACTTTCGTGAGAATCTAATGACATAATCGCTTTTACTAGTGGTATAGTTTTTAATGTTTCCTACCATACGAGCTCTGAAGTTTTTTTGCTTTTTCTTCATTTGTTGTTCCGACTAATCGGATTGCTGAATTTATTACTCAATTTTATGTTAGGGTCGCTCATATGTGTTTGCATATTCGTTGATATCATTTGGATCTAGTTGATCATCATTTGGATCTTGGTTTTGAGGTTATCACTTTTTTTATTTTACTCGACTTTATTAATACTTTCAGTTACACCAATAATTTTTTGATGTTACTGGCTTCTTCTCACTCTAGAGTACGCTGGAACTTTCCTGCTCATTCGATACTTAGAAAAAGAGTAGACCATCATTTGAGGATTGCGAAAGAAACTAGTTTAATGCATTTAATCTTCTTATTAAGATTTGGAATTTTTTTACACTTCTATGTGC
Source organism: Limnanthes douglasii subsp. nivea (assembly GCA_036936605.1). Lineage (NCBI taxonomy): Eukaryota > Viridiplantae > Streptophyta > Magnoliopsida > Brassicales > Limnanthaceae > Limnanthes > Limnanthes douglasii. The sequence goes on from JAUPFV010000001.1 coordinate 263,270,240, forward strand.
TTCTATTGATGCCAAATTAGAAATTTGGGTTGGATCTGCTTTAATTACTCTCTCACTTACTATGTAGCTTAAGAATTTTCTTGACCAAACGGCAAAGGTGAATTTTTCGTGATTTACCTTGAGGTTCACACACTTGAGGTTACCAAAATTTCGACAAGGTATGTTTGATGGTCTTCTTCATTTAGGTTTGTTACTAACGTGTCGTTAATATATTCATGTATATTTCTACTTATCTATGTTGTAGAAAAATTATTGATCAACCTATAATAGGTTGCTCCGATAATTTTTAATTTGAAAGGCATTATTTTGTAGCAATGTATCCCTCTTTCAATGATAAATGTTGTGTGTTCTTGATCTTATTCTTTTATTTGGAGTTGATTATACCATGCAAATTCATTTATATAATATAGCATTATATTATATGATGTTGCATCTATAAGCTGGTTAATTATTGACAGTGGATATGGGTCTTTAAAACATACTTTATTTAAGTCTATGAAGTTCACGCACATTCTTCATTTCCTATTTTTCTTTTTAACTAAGATAAGATTTGTTGTCTTCATTGGATAATGAGATTATTTTACGTGTCCTACGACCGTCAGTCTATCTATCCCGGTGGTAATCATCTCAGTTTTTTGTTGAGGATATGACCTCTTTTTAATATTATTAGTCTGAAATTATTGTTGATGTTTAACTAATGGCGTGGTTAGGACTTATGTTACATCACGTGTGCTCTAAGTAAACATGTGTAGGTTATATTTTAAAAAAATCCAAATTTTATACATGAGATCAGTTGGTATGTTACTGTCGATCTTCAGGGTTTTTCTTTGTTCCATGATAACTTCTTTGTTTCTCTCCCCAGCTTAACTAACTGAGGGTCTTCTCTAGGGTCATCTACTTCTCCAAGACAACCTATTTATTATCTGATTGCTATATTTTGAGAGAGAGAGAGAGAGATCACATAACATTCTTTACTTTTCTTTTGGTTTCCTCTTATTTTGGCCACTATAATATTGATATGATATTTATACATTAGTGTACTATATAAACTATAACATGTATTTATTTTAGCGACGATCAGCTCAAGATTATGTTATATGAGGATGGTGCATCTACTATCATAAAAAGGCATGTCATATTTTTACAGATTTCGTGTTATCATAGCGCCACGTCCAAAGTTAAATTCTTTTAGGACCGATGCACTTACACCTGTAAACCATGTCAAAACTATTTGGCTTTGGATCAACATTGGTGTTCCTTTCATTCTTTCATATGTTTCTCGTTATAGGATATATGTTGAGCTTTTGTATCAAACATCACTCTATTGATCTTTATACACGACAATCCTATTGTGATTAGTACTGCATCATTGTGAGGAAAAACTACTTCCCTAAAATCAACATCTGTAAATGACTGGTTCAGGTATATTTTTATACAAATGAGGGGACGTTTCCCATTAATACACTATTTTGATTTCATCTATATACCTCTTTTTTGATATTTTTATTATTCTAAAGTATGGATCTCCTCCAGTAATCACTTGTATTGTTTGTATGTTTGGATCAATGTCTATGTAATCTTATTCTTTTATTTGCTATGTTTTGGTTATGACATTCATATAGAGCACTTCTTAAGCTAATATCAAGGCTTGTATTGCGAGATTATCTGAGCCATGTCCATGTTCCTCTATTTCTTTGTTTTGAACAAACTCATTCAATTCCCCTTCATTTATTAAGAGTTGGATATGATCATCCAAAGATAATTTTTTTAGTAAACTGACCAATGTCACTGTACAACTTACTATATTTTTTTGTCTATGTTATCCTTTAGCCTGAACAAATAACTAGGTCTAATGTATGTGATGAACTTCTTTATTTTCTCATAGATCACCGATGGTGAATCTATTAATTCTATGAATGGTCTTGTCGGTGGTCGATCTTCCCTCCCAGTACTACATGTATTGTAACTATTTTTTGGATTTTCTTTTTGGTATTGATTTGACTTTGGTTTGGCCAAATCCGAAGCACCACTATTACTCCTTATTTCTTCATTTTGTGTTTATTTATGCCCCGATATCTTTCTTGTTTGTCAAAGGGCCTTCAGATGTATTTTCAGTATTTTTTAGTTTCTTTGTTCTGGTCACTTCATCCCTTTCGATGAACAACTCAACTTGGGACAACTAATATAAACAAATTTAATGTTTTCTTTTTCATGATTGCCTAAAATATGGTCCATTCTTTGAATCATTGTGTGAAAGTTGTTATTGCCAAGATTATGTCAATCTTGTAATTTTAATTTTTTTCATAAAGCTTTTGTTCTAGTCCATCATACTCTTATTATCTTTTTGCTTACAACTTGGTGAGAGGCTATTGAACCACTGTACTGATGTGCCTCTCAGTGTCATACTGAAGGCTCAATACTCGATTTCAACATCCCATTTTGTATTGCAACATCTCACTACTAAATTATTGAATATGGTGTTTTGAATCTTCTTTTCCATCATATTTATCCATTTTGTGATTATCATAATATGGTAGAATGACTCAATATTATATCGTAGGGGCTCGTGGGGACTCAGTGTCTGCTTGGGGTTCTTCATCCTCGTAAAAGTCATTTATACCATCCATGAACGTGTAAGCTTGTTGGAACTATGACCCTTTCAAATATACGTCTTTTGTTTTAGTTTTGTCTTTTGGTCTACGTCTATGATTTTACGAATTTGGTTGTATGTATCATAATTGATACTGTGGAGCGTCATAGGTCCATCCAGATGCATTGTGTTTTTGTTTCCATTAGGAATGATATGGTGGATATCATTGTGTAACTTTTTTGTTCTTTGAGACGTACCTGGCTTGGTAACTTGACATGGATAATTAAAATGTATATTATTTGCGTATAAATGATAACTGGCGGTGACATAAAGCCTTATGGCGGTAGTACATATCCTGGCACTACTTTGATGAGATTCTGGCATTATTGCCCTACTAGATGATCATATTTTCTTTTTTGGTTTTCGTCGTTGGTTCTGATTTTCTCATTTCCTTTCTAGTTTAATTGAACATCAGATTCATGCTTATTATTGTGTTTTTATGACGTTTTTATCGCATATGGTCTCTATCATTAGACCTTTGATCATATTTTTCTTTTTTATCCTCTCGTGTCCCCTCTTGTCCTTCTCGTTTTTGCGAGCTTATTTTTTTATATATATCCTTTAAAATTATCAGGGTATCGTCATCTCCTTCATTTTCATCTTATGTATTGATTGTCCGGATAACAGACTTAAGTCTATGAGCTTTTGATAAGACATGCTCATTTAAATATAAAAAAACCTATCGTATCTTTGTTTCTCAACTACTGAGCTAGACGGTCGATCTAAGTTGATTATGGAAACTTCACTTCCTTCTCATTTAGTATAATTTCGGTCACAAAAAATTTTGGTTGTTCATTTAGCAAAATATTTATCTCAATTTTCTCAATGATTAACAGATCTACATTTTTTTATCATGTTTGACATCTTTCATTATGGATTTTTGAAACACTTTGCTCTTGATGAGGATAAAATTTCTCAAGTTCACACAGATAATGCCAATTTGTGTGGATATTTTGTGATTTATTGGCCTAATTGAAGCGGAAATTGATTTGTAAGTGAATTAAGTAAGTATTTATGAAAAGATGAGTTAAGAAACAAAGTAATAAATAGAAAAATAAAATATGTTATGTTTACTGATTGAAGTTAAACCTTTATATATAGGTCATGTTACGATAAGTATCTCCTAGATATATTGAGATAATGAATTATATTTTTCTAACCACTAAGATTTGACGTTAAATATGATGAGGATTATTTCTTATTAAAGGGTAGTTTGGGAAAGAATTTTGAGAATTTAATGTTTAGTGTAAAATGTAAAGAGATAATTAAGGTGTGTGCTAGCAGTAAATTTTTATTACCCTCATGAATGAATGTACTTTGAGTATTTATACTCATTTAATGATCCATGGGCCATCCAGATCGGATCATGGGCTTGGGTTAAGTTTAAAAACTCATTAGCCCAGGAGATGAAATGACTAGCAACCAACTGAGTCAGGTTCCACTAAGTTATACTGTTCGGTAGGACATGGTACTGGTTATGTCAGAACTAACCCTCTGATATATACAATGGTCAGTGTCAAAGAAATCTGACCTCATCAATAACCCCTTTAGGTCTTGTAAAGAATCTTTAGAATAGTTAATTCAAAAAAATAAAATTCAGTATGTATTCAAGGTGATCGTCCGATCTGTCGTTCGTATCCGAACGGAGTCTTGATTGGATTTGAATGGATTAACTTTACAATTAAGAATTGTAAGAGACAGGTTTTTGAAGTGGGACACGTGTCGTTTTGGTTTGACCTCTCAGCCGTTTTTTCTCCTAGATTCATGTACCTACTGGGCTAAAAAGTAACTTAAGGTATGACCCCCATACTTCATAGACCATAATCATTACTTTGATTCATTTGTCTTCCCCTAGGTAAACTCCTACATCTTCATCTCTGATTTGGTTTATTTTGGACTGGGGGTAGTTTGGTAAAGTGTTTTAGTAAGTTTAGGGTATTTTGTGTTTAGTGTGAGGAGTAGTGAGATAACTAAGTAACCTGCTAGTATTGAATGTTGATCACCCTCATTAATGAGAGTGGTTGGGGTATTTATACTCTTAATTAATGACCTATGGGCTTATCGGGTCAAGTTATGAAACCGGGTCAAGTTTAATGACCCATAGTTTTTAAGTAGATTAACAAATAGCTTAGTCAAAAGGTGTTTTACATTTGTCCTGCTCGGATTTTTTAGTGGAGTGATATGGTCTGAATTACCCCTATCCGGATTAAGTTGTAGGCTGTGACTGAAGTATCCAAACTCATCAATATCCTATTTTTTAGGCCTTGCAAAATATCTTTGGTAGGGCTAAAAAATCTACCAATCCAATATCAATTTCATCCGATCTGCTTACGTTGTCCGAACTAAGAAGTTTATTTTCAACACCAACTCGGTTCGAATTTCGTCAGGACTGGTTTTTCTTCCCAGAATTCTAAGAGTTTTTTCTTGGATCGTGGGACACGTGTCAGCATTTGGTTCGACCTATCAGCCATTATTCTTCCTAGACCGGCACAGGAACTAGTCTTGAAAGTTAACTAGGTTTCGATTTTTGACACGTTTGCACAACCCTTAATCATTGCAAAAAAAACCCTTTCAACTTCTCCTTGGTAACTGTTGCTTTTTACTCTTATATATATACTTTTTTACTATTTCATTGTCTTCCACACTCAAAGATTTCCTAGAGAGAAATTCATCTCAACCTTCAAATTGTTCTTGAGAGATTATATGTTCACGGCCAGAAACACTTTAGTCAAAGGTTGTTGGTTAAATTTGTCAAAGTTAGAGAGAGTAAGGAAGGTCGAGAGAGAGAATCGTATCGTCTTCGGCCTCCCCGTTTCTCCAAGCGAGAAAATCAGTTAGCCAACTCAGGACGCCGATCAAGGGTCATTCTCTTCCAAAAACCGTCGCCGGACAACTCACCAAACCAAAACCCAATCCACACCATCTCTGTCAAAACCCTCCAGATCAGAGGTAGCTAAAGAAGTTCCGCATGCTAAGCCCTCCGAATCACAACCTCTACCAAACACCAGGCCTTCAGAGGCAACAAGCGCTCAACCGCCCGAACAACTTTCAACGCAAGTAACTGAACAACCTTCTTCAAAGGCAACTGACAAACCTTCGATAGTGATAGAGGAGATTGTGGAAGACAGCATCGAAGAGGCCCCCTTCGAGACCAAGGCATCAGGTCAAACGGGAGATGTTGCTTCTGATAAGAAAGGTAAGAGAAAAGTTAAAGTTTGTATGACTTATCCGGACTCGCTTCCGGAGTGCTTAGAGGATAAGGTAGGCCCTTGCTTTAAACATGTCTGTGTCAAATACTTACTGGCTTTGCAAAACATCAACTACGTCTACTCCTATACTGCTGAGTTGGGACGAATTCGAACCAAATGAGGGATTTCGGAGTCTGTAAAGGTAAGAATACTGATTACTCCGGAGACCCCTATGGACTGCAAGCTGAATGAGGTGGTAATATACACCGAAGTGCTAAACTGGGGACTCCTTTTCCCTCTGGACCCAGAAATTGTTAAGTACTTTCCTCTAGTCAAACTCTGTTCCAGCCAGCTAAGCCCCAATGCCCGGTACACACTATTTGCCTCTATCATGGCATACAGGTGATCAAAGATCCCTCTTCCAATGGAGCAGTTTGTTGATGTAGCAAGCTTGTGCAGGAACCATCAGATTCCATTCTACCACTACAACACGGGGAATGAATTTAAGGTGGTAGACGACCTCTTAGAGTTCAAAAAAAACTTGGAGGACACAATTCCTATTTGTCAGTGGAACATGGGAAAATAACAGGAAGATTAAAGCCAACGCCAACCCCAACTTGTTGACTAATAGGTGGAAAATCACTGGTAATTTCCTTTCTTCTCATTGTCCTACAAGTTTCTCTTATTAAACTATAAGCTCTCTTATTCTGACTAGTTTGTTACTCCTCTTTAGTTCTGCCAAAGGAGTTCACCGGCCATTTGGAGGAAGGGAAAAATACCTGTGCAAAGCTTAATGCATGGGCTTCGTAACGTTGGGGGAATTCCTTCCACAATTACTTTACATCAGGAAATTTTGTGAGGTTTCACCTGTGGAACACCACAGGCCAGAGAGACCTTTCATAGGAAGAGCTAACTACACTTCCTCCTCCTGACGTGATTCTCAAAAGGACAGAAGCCAAAGATGCCAAACCGTTCTTACCTTCCAGGGCTAAGGCTCCCAGCAAAATGAAGAACAAAAAGAGAAATGCTACAATAGAGCTGGCTCAAACAGCTACGGAAGGGACTGGTTCGGGGAACCAAGGGGGTATTGATGCATCTCTGCTCAAAACAGTCGAGGTTGAAACAATGAGGGAAGATGGAGGGTCACAGAACCCACCAAAGCCTCTTAAATAGTAGAGGAAACGCAGGGCTAACAATGATGAGAAAGCTGCCTAAAAAGAAGGTCAACCTGGGGGGAGAAATAATCCTTCGTCCTTTAGAAATTCAACCACCACCAACCCCTGCCGACCCTACTTTGCAAAAGGAGATCCCAACAGACCTTCAGTCTGGAGAGATTGCTGGTGGAGGGAATGACGAAGTGGACCTCAGTGTCATTCAAGACATTGGTTTGTACTTTAATGATTTTGAGAAGAATGATTTTCCAGGTCCATATCGTCCCTCATGTTCCTCCAACATGGTGACCTATAATGGGAAATCATTCTCCGTATCCGGAGAGCAAGATATCTTGAGCCACTCCCTTTTCAGTTATATTCGGCCAGTACTTGATCTGGAGAGGCAGGTGAAAAGTCAGACCAACCTGATCAACTCTCTCAATTCTGAGAAAAAATATCTGTCAAACAGTCTCTTAAGCGCTCAGCAAAGTATAGAGGAACTAATAAAGAGAAGGAGGCACTGAAAAATGAGAATGAAGATTTGACAACTAAGCTAGCCACATATGAAGCAGCCAAAATTGAGCTCCAAACTAAGTACTCTAACTTAGAAACTTCTTCCTTACAAAACCTCATAGCATTGAAGGAGAAGTTTAAGACTAAGGATGGTGCCATTCAAACCCTAACCAACGAGAGGACTAAGCTAAAGAGCATTGTTTCAGAGATGACCAAGGAAAACGAGGTCCTGAAGAGCTAGGAAGAGCAGGCTATCAAGGCAGGTATTGAAGAGTATGCTAATGGAGTAATAGACTCCTTAGAAAAAAAGATGATGAGAACAAATCTGACATGGTTCCGTTGTTCCATGAAACCTTTCCTAAGAGGATCCTTGGTCCTTTATGGAAGTATGTGGAGTACGAGGACATCCCAATTCATACTCTAGCAGACGGTGACAAGCGCAACTACTTTTGTGGAATAAATTCCACTACCGATGACGAAGAAGGAACAAGTGAGAGTTCGAGTGCCGAACTCAAAAGTCCTAAAAAGGGTGATGGTGGTGGTGAAGGAACGCCCGAAGGGAACAAACCCTAAGGTTTTATCATATATTACCTTTTTGTTTTTTTAAACAATCAAATTATTTGGATAGCCAAGGCATATTTTGTACTATTAGTCGGTTGAAGTCCGAATAAGTCCTTTGAACACCTAAAGTCCTTGGATGGTCAATACATGTTTTGTATTACTGTTCGGTTCAAGTCCGAACAGGTTTAATTTATCAAATTTTCTTTTTGTTTAATATATTTCCTTAAATTTTCATGGATAACGTGTAAGTAGCCCCTAGCATTTCAGAAGGATTAAAGTGAGAGTGTTTAATATCTTCGATGACATGTATTTAATAGTCATAACCAACCATCAAGTTTATCCGATCCACTAAAGATCCAAGGTATTGAACAAGTGATTTATATTTGAATTGAATTGTAGCAAAATCACTCTGAATTCTTTAAGAAGGAATTATATATTATTAAAACCGAACACCTCATTAAAACGTCCACGCACCACCAGGATAGGAAAGAGTATGCCTTCTAATATTTACATTGGTATTTAACAAGTAAATATTTACACAAAAACTTTACTCTAAATATAACATGAGATCTTCAATATTCCATGGGGGCTTCAAAACTCTCCCTTCTTTGTTATGAAGTCTATATGTCCCAGGTTTGAGCTTTTCACAGACCTCATAGGGGCCTTCCCAGTTCGGAGCCAATTTACCGAGCTGCTTCTCCTTGGTGTGTAAGAAAAATTTTCTTAACACCTTATCTTTTGGTTGAAAATCTCTTCTTTTGACCTTGGAAGCAAATGTGCTCCTCATCAAACCTTGGTAGTGAGTTTCTCTTAAGTATGCTTTAACCTTTCTTTTTTCTATTAAGTCCAACTGATTCCTAGTTGCCATCTCATTAGCTTGTTCAGAATAGTTATGGACTCTGTAGGATGGTAAGGTAGCTTCTATGGGGGTAATTGCATACATCCCATACACCAAAGCAAAATGAGACTCTTGTGTAGCAGCCCGAGGAGTAGTTCGGTAAGCCCACAACACTTCCTGCAAATAGCTTGGCCACTTCCCTGTAGCACCTTCTAAATTCTTTGTTAACCAAGACAAAATGGTCATGTTGGAAACTTCAACCTGTCCATTTGCTTGTGGATGGAAAGAAGAAGAAAAAAATGCTGAATACCTCTAGAAGCACAAAAATTCTCCATATCTTTGTTATCAAACTGTAGCCCATTGTCTGTAGTACTTTTTTGAGGGACCCCAAATCTGCAACATATATTGGATAAGATAAATTTAATGATAGCCTTCGAAGTGGTCCCTGCCAAAGGAGATGCTTATACCATTTTGAGAAGTAATCAATAGCAACTATAATAGTTTTGCACCCCCCGAATGCCATAGGTAGAGGTCCCACTAAGTCCATCCCCCATCTGACAAAAGGTATTGGCTCAGAAATAGACTCCATAGGTACTGCTGGCACATGAATTTCATTCCCATACCTTTGATATAGATCACATTTCTTCACCATTTCTTTCGCATCTACCCTTATGGATGGCCAATAGTATCCAACTAAAAGAACTCTCCGGGTTAGTGCCCTGTATCCACAATGTGTTGAGCCCTCCCCATCGTGCAGCTCGGACAAAACAAATTCGGATTCTTCAAACCCCTAACAACGTAGAAGATGTCTACTGAATGATTTCTTATAGAGAACTCTCCTTATCATTAAAAAATCACGTGCCTTGTGTTTAACCTTTCTTGCCATAACTTATTCCGAAGGCAAATCCCTATCAGTAATATATTGAATGAGGGTATATCTCCAGTCTTTAGGTTGAATCACTTGTATGCTCATACTTTCCCCATCCTTTTTGTTTTGACTTGGCTATATGGACGGGCATTTTGTATGTGAATCCAAGGGTAAGATTCAGAATATGCTATAGTTGCTAAAGAGTCTGCCAGTGTATTTTCCGATCTAGGAATATTCTCATAACAAACACTCTTGAAGTTTGCTACCACCTCTTTCAAACGAGTAAGTACTTGATAAATTGCTCATTTTTTGCTTCACACTGACCTTAAACATGATGAATGATCAGTTGAAAGTCACTCATAAATCGAACTCTCTTAGCCCCACACACGAGAGCCAATTTAAGACCAGCTATAGCTGCTTCATATTCAGACTCATTGTTAGAGGCCGTGAACCCAAAGCATATAACTTGGTACAATTTATCACCATACAGAGAGGTTAGGAAAATTTCAGCTCTACAACCCATTGTTCTTGATCCACCATGAGTTTGGACTATCCACTTTTTCTTGGTTTTATCTTCTGAAGTTTGTTTGGAGTTCATGTCCGTATGGAATTCTACCATGAAATCAGCCACTGATTGAGATTTGATAGTTGTTCGGGGGGTAAAATCAATGTTGTAATCGCCCAATTCTACTGACCACTTGGTCATCCTACTTGATATATCTGTCTTTTGAAGAATATTCTTTAGTTCGAAAGATGTCAGGACAATGATGGACTGAGATTGAAAATACGACCTTATCTTTCTTACCGCAATTACTAAAGCTAGTGCCAATTTTTCAAGCTTTAAATACCTTCTCTCAGCATCTAATAAACTTTTGCTGATGTAGTATACCAGACGAGGATAATTGTCCACTTCTCTTACTAAAACTGCACTTATAACACATTCCGACACAACTAAGTATACATAGAGCGTTTCTCCTTGAACGGGTTTGAAAAGAGTCTTTGGTGAGGATAAGTGTTTCTTTATCTCAACAAAAGCTTGGTTGCATTGTGGAGACCAATTAAAATCTTTAACATTCTTCAAGGTTTGGAAAAATGGAGCACATTTGTCCGAAGACCTTGAAATAAACTGGTTTAAGGCAGCCAACCTTTCGGTGAGCCTTTGGACTTCTTTAACATTCCGAGGAGGATTCAGTTCCAATAGGGTATTACGTTTATCCGGATCGGGCTGTATACCTTTTTCACTTATCACATAACCCAGTAACTTTCCAGATCGAACCCCAAACACACACTTTTCCAGGATTTAATTTCAAATTCACAGCTGCTAAATTAGAAAATGTTTCTTGAAGATCAATTATGTGCAAATCCTCCTCTAGGATTTTAACCATCATGTCATCTATGTATACCTCCATATTTATACCAATTTTATTAGCGAATGTTTTGTTCACCAACCTCTGATAAGTATCCCCAACATTCTTTAACCCAAAAGGCATCACCTTGTAACAATGGAGACCTATGTCTGTTATAAAAGTAGTGTTATCTTGATCCTTCAGATCCACCTGTATCTGGTTTACCCGGAGAAAGCATCCATGAAGGACAACAACTTGTTTCCAGACGCAGAGTCTACCAATTGATCTATCTAGGGAACATGATAAAGATCTTTTGGGCAAGCTCTATTAAGGTCAATGAAATCAATGCACATACGCCATTTCCCGCTCTTCTTCTTGACTAACACCGAATTAGCAGTCCATACATGATATTGGGATTCCTTTATGTGTCCCATCTTGGTAAGCCAATCAATCTCTTGAACTACCACATCTGTTTTTTCCTTAGAAACAGATCTTTTTTTCTGTACAACAGGTGCAACATCACTCCGGACGGACAACTTGTGTGACATAACACTTGTAGGTACTCCGGTGCCATTTTGGAACCAATCTTGATATGTTTACCCTCTACAAGAGAGTGGGTTTCAATTTCTTCAACTGGTATTATAACACTAGGAGCCTCTCTGGGTCATCAATCTCCCTATATCCCTCAGAAGGCTCCAATAATTGCTAATCTTCATTAATACGAACTACCCCCAAAGTCTTAGGAGCAAGAGCAGTTGCATAGCACTCCCTGGCTATATTCTGACTACTTCGGACAACACCTACTTATCCCTGAACTGCATACTTTAAACACTGATGGACTGTTAAGGCCACAACATGCATTCTAGAAATCCAAGACCTCCCAAAAATCGTATTGTATGATGTGGGGCAATCTACCACAACGAATAGTACCCTCACCATTTTTTTAAAAGGTCCATTGCCCAACAACACTTCTTCTTCAAATTCCCCAATTACATCCGCAGAGCTCCATGTGAAGCCCACGATCGTTCTGTTTGAGTGTTGAATAACAGCTCGGTTCCTCATCTGTTTATAAGAGCTTAAAAAGAGGGTGTTTGCCAAACTGCCTGTATCGATTAAAATTCGACATATATCATTGCCCCCAATAGATGCTCATATAACCACCGCATCCTCATGAGGCCCAAATATTCCTCAAATCATCATCATCAAAGAGTATGAATGGGAAAAGGGTTTGGCACTGATGGGAAGACATTCCTTTTTCCAATTGAATGGCAAAACTGTGTACATGCCTCTTTCTTGATGAAGGGTGTTATCATAGTATCTCCTCCAAACATGGTGAGTGACTTAAAGAAAGTGATCAGTCCGGACACCGTCCTGGTTTATTCTGTTATAACACTCATCTTATTCAGAGTTGGATCAGGATCCAAGTACTCAGAATCAACATCGAATCTTTTAAGAATCACCAATGCCCCTTCTTGAGCAGATGTTCCAGGATTGTTTGTAGGGCCCGACCGATGAGCATTGTCAAGCCTGTTTCCACTTCTTCTTTTGACATAAGCTCCCAGTTTGCCTCTTTCAATCAGGTTCTGCACTTCTTGTTTTAATGTTATTCAGTCTTTGAGTGTTATGGCCTATAACATTGTGATATTGGAAAAACAAGTATTTCGACTTTCTGTGGGAGACTGTAGTGCTGCCGGCTTCCGAAAATGGACCTCATCCTTAGTCTTATCATAAACTGTGGCCACATTTTCCCTTAACTCTGCAAACCACTCCGGCTGAACCCAATGACATATTTTGCCTCTTGACTGCTGGCTCTGAGTTTGGTTATGGTTAAATTGAGTTTGTTTAATCCGGTTGGACCCTTGTTCAATCTCCTTAGCCTTGTATCCGGACTAGTTAGCGGCTGGAGGAGCTGTTGTGGTGGACATCACTTGACGGTGCACCCTGGTTTTCTTGGTTTATTCCACATTAATCTATTTTCACACTTGATTCAACAAGCCACCCCAGGTAATTGATTTCTTCCTGGTCACAGAATCAGTCAGGCTCCCAAGATTCAACCCATGTCTCAGAGAAGCAATTGCCACCTGTTGGAAGCAATTTGCTAATCCGTTCTTTGTATTCACAAATCGACTTATGTAGTTCTTTAAATACTCGTTTGGTTCATGGGCACAGTGGATAATGGTATCTCCATTGCCCTTCACCTTTTTATCTCCAACAAACTGCCTTTGGAAGGCAACCCAGAATGTATGAAAGTTTCTAATACACCCCTGAGGTAAGCTATTATACCACTTTAGAGCACTCCCCGTGAAATTTTGGGAGAAGGCTTTGCACAAGAGTTTGTCATCATCATCAAAATTCATCATGAAGTTCTTGAATTGCTCCAGATGGTTGTCTGGATCTCGACTTCCATCATACTTTTCCATTTTTGGAGTTGTCAAATCTTTTGGGTAGGTTTCCGAACAGTATTTTTGCAAACAAAGGTGACTGCCTCCAATTCTTATTACGACTAAAGACTGTATAGGTGTTGCGAAAATACCTGGTTCGGTTTGAAAAGCAAAAGTATATATCAGCAACTGATCAGCATGCATGTGGGTTGACCTACTGCCCATATGCCTTTTAAGCATACCATGTCTATCCCTCTTTCTTGAATATTTTTTGATTAACTTCATCTTTTTCTAGATCTCCCCTCATTACTGCTCGATGACAAAGATTCCTCAAGCTCAGCCTCATTTGAAGAGCTACTGGAGGACTCGGACTCTAAACTTTCAGCATGCTTCGACCGATGTGTCTTCTTAAAGCTGAGATGAGTCTTTTTTGAACTAAGATGAGTCTTTATTGATGGATCATTCTGCTCAGGATTATCAGTATGATGAATGGCTGACGCCCTGATTTCTCCTTGATACCCTTCTCTGCTTGTTTTATGGCCCTTAGTGCTTCTATCTGTGGTCTCAATTGATCTCGTTCCTCAACGGTGTATTCCTTCTTTTCCATGACCATTTCCATCACTAGGGGTGGAGTACCCTGCTCATTCGGATCTATCAGAACAACTTTTCCTATTGGTTTTGAATGTAAAATTCAAGCACCTTCGTTTTCCCACTGTGGTCGCTAATTTGATTTGGTTTATTTTGGGCTGAGGATAGTTTGGTAAAGTGTTTTAGTAAATTTGGGGTATTTTGTGTTTAGTGTGAGGAGTAGTGAGATAATTAAGCAGTCTGCTAGTATTAAATGTTGATCACCCTCATTAATGAGAGTGGTTGGGGTATGACCCATTGGCTTATCGGGTCAAGTTTAAGGACTCATTAGTTTTTAAGTAAATTAACAAATAGCTTAGTCAAAAGGTGTTTTACATTTGTCGTGTTCGGATTTTTCAATGGAGCAATATGGTCTGAATTACCCCTGTCCGGATTAGCTGGTAGGTTGTGACTGAAGTATCTGAACTCATCAGTCTCTATATCAATTGGTTTCACTGTTTTATTGTATCTGAGAACACACACAAATTTCTAAAGAGAGAAAGCTTGATAATTTTCTTAAATCGTGTCTGGGTAGATTTATGTTCACAACCAGAAACACATTGGTGAAAGAAGGTTGACTAAATTTTTCTGATTTGGAAAGAGCAAGAAGAGATGCAAGAGTTGCAGTTGGACTCCCTGCCTCTCCTGGTGGAGAAATCAGTCACCCAAAAACAAGCATTGACTAGTGCTCATCATCATCAAAGACATCAAAAGTTAAAAAATCACCTTTTGTCCCCACCATATATCCTTTACAATCAGGGTCTTTAGTTCAAGAATCCCAAAACCCTCTGCATAAAGAAAAGGCAATTTTCAGTGTTAAGAAACCTTCACCTTTCTTGGCCATGGGTTTGGATGCTGAGAAGTCTACCCCACGCAGGGTAACTCGTCTGTCTAAGGCCAAAAGTACTCCTTCTTTGAAACCTGCTAGATCGAAGACGATAAATACCCTAGTTGATTCTAAATTGTCCAAAAAGCAGTCAAGCATAATGGAAGAGACCATGGATAACAGTATGGAAGGTACTCATTTCGAAACATTTAGACAGATAAAGGACACTGTGGCAGATTGGAAGGACAAATTTAAAGTAGGTCTGCCTAACACTGAGTCACTTCCAGACTGTCTGGAAGGAAACGTTGGGCCAAACTTTCAAAAGGTTAGTGTGAAGTATTTGACAGCCCTTCAGAATACTGCTTACATATACACTCACACTGTTGAATTGGGTCGGATTCAAGGGTATCCCTGAATCCGAGTCACTCCGGAGACCCCCATAGACTATAAATTCTACGATTTTGTGGTATATATTGAAGTGCTCAACTGGGGCCTTCGATTCCTTTTAGACCCAGAAATTGTCAGGTATTTCCACATGGTTAAGTTATGTCTAAGTCAATTGAGCCCAAATGCATGGTATACGTTGATGGCTGGTATAACGGCATCGAGATTGTCAAAAATTCCTCTACCCATGGAGCAATTTGTTGTCGTGGATAGTCTATGCAAAAAACCACCATATTCTTTTTTACCACTACAATATGGGAAATGACTTCAATGTGGTAAACAATCTGTTGGAGTCCGATAAGCCATGGATGACTCAATTTATATTTATCATTGGGGCATGGAGAATGGCAAAAAGATAAAATCAACCACAAACCCAAGCCAGCTGACCAGTCGTTGGAAAAGTTCAAGTAATACATGGTCGTATTTTTATTGATTTCTTAAACGCTATGTTAATATTCTGAACTGATTATTGTGTTTTATTATAGTATTGGCAAAAAGGTTTCCAGAGCACCTAGAAGTAGGCCAAACTACATGTACCAAGTTAAACGAATGGGCATCAGAGAGATGGGGAAATAGTTTCGACAAGTGCTTCACTTCTGGAAACTTCGTAAGGTCTCACCTCTGGAATACTATAGGTAGTAGAGATCTTACCAGGAAGCAGCTGACCACTCCCCCCCTGCAGATGTCATTCTGAAGAGAACTGAGGCTAAGGATGGCAAACTTTACTTGCCTTCCCGGAACAAAGCCACTAGCTACATGGACAAGATTAAGAACAAGAATAAGAAGAAAACCAAAGCTGACCTATCTCAACAAGTCACCAAAAGGGTCGGTTTGGAAAACTAAGGAGGAATCAATGTCTCTTTGCTGGAGGCAATTGAAGTTATTGTCAAAGAAGCTGGCGGATCGGATCATCCACCCCAAATTGCAAGAAAAGATCATAAGATATGCAAGGAGAGTAGTGACGAAATATCTGCAAGGAAAAATAAAAGCAACTTATAGTCAGAGATAATTCGCTGTCCTTCCGAACTTCCTCCTCCTATTCCTACTAATCCTCCTCCACAAGCAAAAATCCTACCTAACCTTTCTTCTCAAATATTCTTTCCTGCCGAACAGGAAACTGCCGAAGTAGATGTCAATCTGGATGCGTTTCAAAACATGTATTTTAGTGATCTGGACAAGGATGACTTCGCGGAGCCTTATCCTCATGCCAATATGACCAATGCTGTAACCCATGACGGTGAGACATATGTGATATCAAGTGAACATGATACTCTGAGTTATGCCCTCTTGGGTTATATCCGTCCGATAGTTGACCTGGAAAGGTAAGTGAGGGAGCAAACAACAACCATAACCTCCATAACCACAGAAAACAAAGGATTAAAGAATAATCTCTCCACTGCTCAGCAAAGTGTAGAATCCTTAAAGAAGGGAAAAAGGACTTAGCTGCCGAACTGCGCCAGTCAAAAGATGCTCAACAAGATCTCCAGACTAAGTATTCAGTATTGGAAACTTCTTCCTCTACCGAGATCAAGACTATGAAGGAGAAACTAGACGCCGACGCCAGTACTGTCAAAACTTTATCCGAAGAAAAAGTTAACTTAGAGAATCTTCTTAAGGAGAATACAGATGAGAATGCTTATTTAGTAAGGAAGCAAGCCCAAGAGATATCTGTAAGAATAGTGAAGTATGCTACTAAAGTGGTGGATTCTTTGGAAAAGAGAGATGATGGGGTTAAATCAGACATACTTCTGCTATTTCACGAAAATTTTCTGAAAATGACTCTTGGTCCTTTGTGGAAATATGTACCGTATAAGGACATCCTCTTCCATACCATGGCGATTGGTGACAAGCATGGTTATTCTAGCGGAGAAGATTTTGAGGAATGAATCGGTGAGAGCTCAAGTGTTGAGCTCGAAAGTCCCAAGAAAGATTATGGTGATGAAAACACTGAAGGGAACGAGCCCTAAGGTTGCAATGTTATGTTGTGTGTTATTTTAAAAACTAAAGTCCTTGGACGACCAAGGCATTTTGTTGTTTTGTTTTTTTTAATTCATATCTTAAGAATCAAAGTCCTTGAATGGTCAAGGCATTTTCCTGTGTTGTGGCTCAGATTTGTTCCAATCAAGTATTAATATTGCACTTTTTTGTATGAATTCCACTACCTTCTTTCAATAACTGTTTTAAGTAGCTTTTCAATATTTCTGATTTATTAAATAAGTGTTTAATAAGCGTTGAACGATTCCAATCACAAGTGTTCAATAAATGTGATCAAGCATTTAAGAAATCCGATCAACTCAAAGATACTTCATTTGAGAGTCGGGGTTTTTAATGAATAATTATTTTATATGATAACCTCATACTATGATCATAAATTTTGAACCAGAATTTTGAAGAAGGCATAAAATATTATTGAAAAACCCGGACACCTTGTTAAAACCTTCTCACGCCACCAGGGCATGAAAAAGTATGCTCCCCCAATATTTATATTGAAGTATAAGAAAGGTAAATATTTACAAAAGAGTTTTATTCTAAATATAACCTGAGATGTTCAATGTTCCATGGGTGTTTTAATATTCTGCTATCTTTGTCTTGAAGTTTATATGTCCATGGTTTGAATTTTTCATATACCACATAAGGGCCTTCCTAGTTTAGAGCCAACTTTCCAAGCTATTTTTATTTAGCGTGCAAAAATACTTTCCTCAAGACTTTGTCTCCCAACTAAAAATCTCTTCTTTTAACTTTAGACGCAAATATGCTCCTCGTTAAACCCTTATAGTGTGTTGTTCACAAATGTGATTTGACTCTTCTTTCTTCAATCAAGTCCAATTGGTTCATAACTACCATATTATTGGTCTGTTCAGAATATCTTTGGATTCTGAAAATGGTAAAGTAGATTCTATGAGTGTGATTGCATCCATCCCATAAACGAGAGCAAAATGGGATTCTTGTGTGGCAATCCGAAGAGTAGTCTGGTAAGCTTACAGTACTTCTTGCAGATAACTTGGTCATTTCCCTACAACTCCTTCCAGATTCTATTTTAGCCTAGATAAGATTGTTCGATTAGAAACTTCATTAGCTTGAGGGTGGAACAGAGAAGAAAAACAATGTTGAATTCCTCTAGAGGTGAAAAATATTACCATGTCTTTATTATCAAATTGTGGCCCATTATCTGTAGTAGTATTTCGGAGAACCCAAAATCTGCAACATATATTGGATAAAATGAATTTTATAACTGCCTTAGAAGTGGTTATAGCTAAGGGAGCTATCTTTATCCACTTGGAGAAATTGTCAATAACAACTATTATCATTCGATATCCACTGGATGCCATGGGAAGAGGCCCAACCAAATCCAACCCTCACCTATCAATAGGTATTGGTTCATATATGGACTCCATAAGAACTGCTGGTACATGGATTTCATTCCCATATTTCTGGCAAGGATCGCACCTCTTGACCATATCTTTAGTGTATGTCATTATTGTTGGCCAATAATACCCTACTATTAAGACTCTTCTGGTTAATGCCTTATAGCTATAATGTGGAGAACCTTCCCCATCGTGTAGTTCAGATAAAACATTTTGGGATTCTTGAAATCCCAAACAACGCAAGAAAGGTCTGCTAAATAATTTCTTATAAAAAACTTCTTTCAATACCAGGAAACCACGAGCTTTGTATTTAATTTTCTTAGCCAAGGCTTTATCCGGAGGTAAATTCCCATCAGAAATAAACTGAAAGATATCATACCTCCAGTCTTTGGGTTGAATGACAAATATGCTCATAATTTCTTCATTCTCCTTACCATTTTCTTGGCTTGTTTGTATTGATGGAGACTCTTGCATCAGAATCCATGGATAAGACTCAAAATAGGCTATAGTTACTAAAAAGTCTGCCACAGTATTCTCCGATCTAGAGATATGTTCATACTCGATACTTTTGAAATTTACAGCAACTTCTCTCAACATGAGCAAATATTTTATCAATTATACCTTTTTTACCTCAGATTTCCCGTGAGCATGATGAATAAGCAGTTGGGAGTCACTCAATAATCGGACTCATTTTGCCCCACATATAATGGCTAGCTTGAGACCAGCTATAGCTACTTCATATTCAGATTCATTGTTGGAGGCCCTGAAACCAAACCATATAGCCTGGTACATAGTATTACCATATGGAGAAGCTAAACAAATTCCTGCCACACAACCCATAGTACTAGACCCATTCTTTTTTAGACTGGTTTTCTTGCATTTGCTTGAGGGACCTATCAGTATGAAATTCTACTAGTAAATCATCCACTCACTGAGCCTTGACTGCCATTCGAGGGGCAAAATCAATATTATAGTCACCCAGCTCAACTGACCACTTGGTCATTCTACTTGAGATATCAGTCTTTTGGAGAATATTCTTTGGAGGAAACGATGTTCGGACAATAATTGAATGAGCTTGGAAGTATATTTTCATTTTTCTTGCTGCAATTACCAATGCCAATGTCAAATGTTCTAACTTCAAATATCTTTTTTCAACATCCAAAAGACTTTTGCTAATATAATAAACTAGACGGGAGTAACTATCCACTTCTCTTACTAGCACAACATTTACTGCATACTCAGACACAACTAAGTATATATAAAGTTTATCCCCTTGAACATGTTTAAAGAGAGTCTTGGGTGAAGACAAATGCTTCTTGGTTTCAAAAAATGTTAGGATCACACTGCGGGGACCAGTTAGAGTCTTTGGCAAACCTTAATACCTGGAAAAATGGCGTACATTTGTCTGATGATCTTGAAATAAACCTGTTCAACGCAGCCAATCGCCCGGTTAACCTTTGGACTTGTTTAGTGCTCAGAGGAGGGTCCATAGCTAATAGAACATTGAGATGATACAGATTGGGTTGAATCCTTTTTTCACTTATAACATAACCCAAGAACTTTCCAGATCGGACCCTAAAAACACATTTCTCATGGTTTAATTATAAATTGACAACCTCTAAATTGGAAAACATCTCTTGAAGATCGGATATATGCGCATCTTCTTCAACACTCTTCACCATTATGTCATCTATGTAAACTTCCATATTTCTGCCAATCTGACTAGCAAAAGATTTATTCACTAACCTTTGATAGGTGGCCCTTGCATTTTTTTAATCTGAATGTCATCACTTTATAACAATGAAGACCCATATCCATAATAAAAGTGGTGTGATCTTGATCCTTCAGATGTACTTGTATCTGGCTGTACCCTGAAAATGCATCCATGAAAGACAATAGATTGTTCTGAGAGGTAGAATCTACAAATTGATCTATCTGAGGAACATGATAAGGATCTTTGGGACATGCCCTATTAAAATCGGCGAAGTCAATACACATACACCACTTGCCATTCTTTTTCTTGACCAAAACAGGGTTGTCAGTCTATAATGTGGCCCATTTTGGTCAACCGATCAATTTCTCGGACAATTACATTTGTTTTTTCTTTTAGAATGATCTTCTTCGTTGTACAAATGGCCCAACATCAGCTCGTACGGACAACTTATGACATATTACATCATCAGGCACTCCGATGACATCATCATTGTACCATGCATATACATGTAAATTATCCGATAAAAGATAATAACCTTTGTTTCAAACTTGGTGCCAACTTGGTACCAATTTTAACACTTTTTCCCTTAACTAGGCAATAACACTGGGAGCCTCCCTTGGATCATCAATTTCATTTTCATCGGTGGAAAGATCCAATAGTTGTTAATCGTTGTTAACTTTGACTGCCTCTAAGGATTTCGAGGCAAGGATTTTTGCATAGAATTCCCTAGCTATCTGCTGACTACTTCGGACAATATTCACTTGTCCCTGCACAACATATTTTAAGCACTGATGGACAGTAGAGGCCACAACATGCATATTAGAGAGCTAAGATCTCCCAAATATTGCATTATAATATGGGAAATCCACCACAACAAATAATACCCTCACCATCTTCTTAAAAGGCTATTTGCCCAACAATTCTTCTTCCTTTAATTCTCTAATAACATCTGCCAAATTCCTTGTGAAGCCCACAATAGTTCTGTTCGAATTTTGAATAACCGATGGGTTTCTCATATATTTATATGAGCTTAAGAACAGTATGTTTGCCGAACTACCCGCGTTAATCAGGATCCGACGTATATCATTTCCTCCTATTGATGCCCCTATCACCACGTTATCTTTATAAGGTCCTGCAATGTCTCTTAAGTCATCCTCATAAAAAATTATGAAAGGAGTTGGAGTTTGGTACATATGTGTGGACATCATTCCATACAAATGGGTAGTCAGACTGTTAACGTGCCTATTCCTTGAAGAACTGGAAGGTGCAATCACAGTGTCTCCTTCATATATTGTTAAAGACTCAAAGTATTTAACCATATTGGAAACAGTGCGGTCTTGTCTGTTATCACTCATACCCAATTTCGAGTTAGATCAGGATCCAAGTATTCAAAATCTACATCAAATCTCTCAATAATCACCATAGTGTCCTCTTGTCTAGACGTTCTATGAAGAGCCGAAGGTGTAGTTCGGGGAGTATTAGCGCTTGATGGAGTATTATCCGGCCTGCTCCCCCCATGTTTTTTAACATAAGCCCCCAATTTTCCCTTTTCAGTGAGGTTTTGTACCTCTTCTTTCAAAGCTATGCAGTCATCGGTATCATGCCCAATGTCATTATGATATCTACAGAAACTAGTACTCTGTTTTTCTTTGGGAGACTGTAATGCAGCTGGCTTTCTAAAGTGCACTTTGATGAGTCCGGATATTTTCACCACTCACTGTAGAAACCGGTCATGGGCCATTCGGACATAAACCACCCACTGAACCATCCGAACTGGACTAAAGTATTAATAGTTAATCACTTTTTCACTAAGCTAATTGCTAATCTGCTTAACAAACTAATGTGTTTTTGAACTCGACCCGTGTTCATAAGTTTGACCCGAAAGCCCATGTGGCCCATAATTAGGGGTATAAATACCCAACCACTTTCATTAATGAGGGTAATGAACATTTAATACAACCAGGCAGCTCAAATCTCTCACTACAAACCACTTAAACATTAAATACCTTTGAAACACCACAAAAAACCTGACCAAATTACCCTCAGTTGAAAATAATCCACACCAGATTGGCGACCACAGTGGGAGCAGAAGGTGCCTGAATCTAGCATTCGAAACCATCAAGAAAAACCAGTTCAGTTGAATCCGGACGAGCAGGAAGTACCACCAGCTTTGGCAGAAGTGGTGGGAGAAAACGATGAATATACGATCAAGGAGCGAGACAGGTTAAAAGTTGAGATAGAAGCCTTGAGGGCTGCTAAAAGGGCAGAGATGGGCTTGAAAGAAAAGTCGAAAGTGTCAGCAGTACACCACACTCACAATCCAAGAGAGCATGAGCCATCAAAGACCCATGTGAGTACTAAAAAGACTCATGCTAGCTCAAAGAAGTCTCACCGGTCTAAACCAGTGAAGAGCTCAGATTCAGACTCATAGTCCTCTAGTGGCTCCTCGAACGAAGATGGAGTTGAAGAATCCTTATCATCCAGCAGTGATGAAGGCCGTTCAAAGAAAAAGCAAAAGTTGGTCAAAATATATTCAAGAAAGAGGGACATGCATAGAAGGTTGAAGAGGCACCTGGGTAAAGGGTTGTCTCATAGCCACAGCCATGGCCGGAGACATGTAGACCGGTTATTAATGGATCCTTTTTCTTTTCACGATGAACCAGGTATTTTTGCAACTCCCAACGAAGATACTGTGTTTAGTCGTGGCCTGAATTGGAGACAATCTCCATTGTCCTCCAAGATACTGTCCGGAAACCTTCCTAAGAGGTTTGACAGTACAAAGATGGAAAAATATGATGGAAGTAAAGATCCGGATAACCATTTGGAGCAATTCAAAAAAATTATGATGAATTTTGACGATAATGATAAGTTACTCTGTCGAGCATTCTCCCAGTCTTTTACGGGGAGTGCTCTGAAGTGGTACAATAGTCTGCCACAGGGCTGCATCACGAATTTTGATACGTTTTGGGTGGCCTTCCGGAGGCAGCTCGTTGGAAGTAAGGAAGTGAAAGGCAATAGAGTCACTATTATCCATTTTGCCCATGAACTAAATGAATCTTTAAAGGAATATATAAGTCGTTTTGTGAATACCAAAAATAGATTAGCTGATTGCTTTGAACAAGTAGCAATAGCTTCTCTAAGACAGGGTTTGAACCCTGGCAATTTGGCTGATTCGGTAACCAGGAAAAAGACCATAACGTGGGGTGGTTTACTGAATCAGGTTGGCAAACAGATTAATGTGGATGAAACAAAGAAACCCAGGGTGCACCGGCAAGTGAGGTCTGCCCAGCTGCACCAAATCAAAACCAGAATCAGTTCGGGTACAAGGCCAAGGAAGCCGGACAGGGTTATAATAGGGCCAAGGCTCAATCCCACCCAGCTGCACCAGCTCAGAGCCAACAATCTAGAAATAAGTGAGGACCTTGGGTTCAACCAGAGTGGTTTGCTGAGTTGAAAGAAAATGTAGCCACCATTTATGACAAAACAAAATACGAAGTACATTTCAGAAAGCCGGATGCATTGCAATCTCCCAGAGAGAGTCATAACAATTGTTTATTTCAGTATCACCATGATACTGGCCATAACACTGAAGATTGCATCGCGTTGAAACAAGAAGTGCAGAATTTGATTGAGAGAGGGAAGTTGGGGTATATGTTAAAATAAAAAGTGGAAATATGCCTGATAATGCTCATCGGACTGGCCCAAACAATGCAGGGCCATCGGCTCCGGATGGGGCCATGGTGATAATTGAAAGGTTTGATGTAGAGTCAGAATATTTGGATCCTGATCCAACCCGAAATAAGGTGGGGGTTATCACAGAACACTGCAAGACAGTGTCCGGACTCATCAACTTTTTTGAGTCACTTACAATATTTGGGAGAGACACCATGACTGCACCAACAGCTTCTTTGAGAAAGAGGCATGTTCATACTCTAGCTACCCAACTCGAAGGAGGCATGACTTTCTATCAATCACAAATTCCTTTTCCCTTCATTGTATTTGATGAGGATGACTTGAGGGACATAGCTGGTCCCCATGAAGATGTTGTTGTGATAGGAGCATCCATTGGGGGCAATGACATTAGACGAATTTTGGTGGACACCGGTAGTTCAGCCAATATCCTCTTTTTGACTTCCTACAAACAAATGAAGAATCCAACAGTAATACAGCGTTCGAACATGTCAATTGTAGGTTTCACTGGAAGCTCAGCAGATGTGATCGGGGAGTTTAAGGAGGAGGTTTTGTTGGGCAAAGGCCCTTTCAAGAAGATGGTCAGAATAATTTTCATTGTGGTGGATTGTCCCACATGTTATAATACCATTTTGGGGAGATCTTGGCTCTCCAGGATTCATATTGTGGCTTCAACGGTCCACCGATATTTAAAATACACTATACAAGGACAAGTGGGAGTTGTCTGAAGTAGTCAAAAGATAGCAAGGGAGTGTTATGCAATAACACTGGCCCCTCAAACTTTGGGGGCAGTTCGGATCAGTGAGGATTAGCAATTTAAGGGGACCTCTGGGGGAGAGGGTGAAATTGATGACCCCAGAGAGACCCTTGGTGTTTTAATACCAATTGAAGAAGTTGAAACTCACTCTATGGCTGAAGGAGAAGTGTCAAGATCGGGTCGAGAATGACATCGGAATTAAAGAGTAAAGTGTTAGCTTTTTTGAAAGACCATTAGCATGTTTTTGCTTGGTGCAATGTTGATGTAACTGGAGTATCAGCAGACATCATATCACACCAACTGTCGATCCGGAGGGATATAGCGCCTGTTGTGCAAAAAAAAGAGCTTTTTCTAAGGAGAAAGCTCATGTCATAGTTCAAGAGGTTGACCGGCTTACTAAGATGGGGCACATAAAGGATTCTCATTACCCTTTATGGACAACCAATCCGGTGTTAGTAAATAATAAAAATGGAAAGTGGTGTATGTGCATCGATTTTACAGATCTAAATAGAGCTTGCCCAAAAGACTTATATCCAGTCCCCCAAATTGATCAGTTGGTGGAGTCCACATCTGGGAACAAGCTATTTCCTTTATGGATGCCTTCTCCGGGTATAACCAGATTCAAATAGATCCGAAGGATCAAGAACATACTATATTTGTTACTGATAAAGGCCTCAATTGTTACAAGGTGATGCCATTTGGGTTAAAGAATGCTGGGGCTACTTATCAAAGATTAGTAAACAAGGATTTTGCTAATCAGATTGGAAGAAACATGGAAGTCTATATTGATGACATGATGGTAAAAAGTGTGGAAGAAGAACTACACTTAGCAGATCTCCAAGAAACCTTTGCCAACCCGGTGAAAGTAAATTTAAAATTAAATCCAGAGAAGTGTGTTTTCGGAGTACAATCCGGAAAATTCTTGGGGTATGTGATAAGTGAGAAAGGGATACAGCCTGATCCAGACCAGCTTAGTGCTTTATTGCGAATGGAGCCTCCTCGGAATATTAAAGAAGTACAAAGATTGACAGGGAGGTTAGCTGCTCTAAACCGTTTTATTTCAAGGTCTTCGGATAGGTGTGCCCCATTTTTTCAAACTTTAAAAGGAGAAAAAGACTTTAATTGGTCTCCACAATACGACCAGGCTTTCGATGAAATTAAGAAGAACTTGTCTTCCCCTAAAACTTTGTTCAAACCTGTTGATGGAGAGACTCTCTACATATATATAGCAGTTTCTGATCGTGCCATAAGTGTAGTGTTAGTAAGAGAGGTGGATAATTATCCTCGTCCGGTGTACTACATCAGCAAGAGCTTGATAGATGCAGAAAAAGGTATTTAAAACTTGAAAAATTAGCAGTGGCCCTAGTATTTGCTGCTTGGAAAATGAGGCCCTACTTTCAGTCTCATTCTATTGTTGTCCGGACATCTTTTCCCTTGAAAAACGTTCTTCAAAAGGCAGACATTTCAAGGAGAATGACCAAATGGTCAGTGGAGCTGGGAGACTACGACATTGATTTTTCCCCTCGAACAGCAGTCAGAGCTCAGACTGTTGCTGACTTCCTAGTTGAATTCCATTCGGATAGAGACACTAAGCAAGCAACAGGTGAAAAAACTAAAAAAGTGTGGGTTGTCCGGACTGATGGTGGATCAAGTACCATGGGTTGTAGTGCTGGGATATGTTTAACCTCTCCGTACGGCAACAAAATGTACCAGGCTATATGTTTTGCTTTCAGGGCTTCCAATAATGAGTCCGAGTATGAAGCTGCTATAGTTGGTTTGAAATTAGCTCTCATTTGTGGAGCCAAAAAGGTCTGGTTAATGAGCGATTCTCAGCTTCTTATCCACCATGCACAAGGTCAATCCAAGGCAAAAAAGGAGCAGCTGGTTAAATACTTATTTGTTCTTAAGGAAGTGGCACTTAGTTTCAAAAACATCACCTATGAGCACATACCCCGAACAGAAAATACGCTAGCAGACTCCTTGGAAACCATAGCCTATTCTGAGTCCTACCCTTGGATTAATGTGCAAGAATGCCCATCCATTCAAATCAATCAGAATAATGAAGAAGAAAGTTTGAATATACAAATAAAACAACCTCAAGATTGGAGATTTCCTCTTTTCTAATACCTCTCAGATGGCATTTTGCCTTCGGAAAAAGCAGTGGCAAAGAAAATTAAATTTAAGGCTCGTGGGTTTGTCATCCTAAGAGATGTTCTTTACAAGAAATATTTTAGTAGACCTCTCTTACGATGTTTGGGGATCGAAGAGTCCCAAATAGTGCCCTCCGAATTACACGATGGCGAGGGATCAACCCACTGTGGGTTTAGGGCTCTAACAAGAAGAGTCTTGTTAGCTAGGTACTATCGACTACTTCTCAAAGTGGGTAGAAGCAGCCCCACTGGCAGGAACTACTTCAAAAGATGTTATAAAATTCATCATGTCTAATATTTGTTGCAGGTTTGGAGTTCCTCAAAAGATAACTACAGACAATGGGCCACAGTTCGATAACAAGGATGGGAGAATTTTTGTGCTTCTAGAGGCATTCCACACTGCTTCTCTTCTCCTTTCCACCCACAGGAAAATGGACAAGTTGAAGTAGCTAACATGACCATCATGTCCGGTCTTAAAAAGAATCTAGAAGGGACTGCTGGAAAGTGGCCAAGCTATCTACAAGAAGTACTATTGGCCTACTGGACTACTCCCGGGGCTGCAACACAAGATTCCCCATTTGCATTGGTATATGGTATGGATGCAATAGATCACATAGAGGCCACTATCCCTTCATTCTGAGTCCACAATTTTTCCGAACAAGTAAACGAAGTGGCAATCAGAAGCCAACTTGACTTGATAGAAGAAAGAAGAGTTAAGGCTCACCTCGAAGCCACACACTATCAGGGTTTGATGAGAAGCGGGTTTGCTTCCAGAATCAAAAGGAGGGATTTTCAACCAAGGGATAAAGTATTGAGAAAAGTCTTCTTGCATACTAAGGAAAGGCAGTTCGGCAATCTAGCTCCAACTTGGGAAGGACCCTATGTGGTCAGTGAAAATCCTAAGCCTGGGACATACAGGCTTCAAGATAAAGATGGAAGAATTTTGAATCACCCCTGGAACATTGAACACCTTCGGTTGTATCTAGAATGAAAACTATGTAAATATTTACTTGTTTAAAGTCTATGTAAATATTAGGGGGCATACTCTTTCCTACCCTGGTGGCGCGGGGAGGTTTTAATGAGGTGTCTGGGTTTTTTAATAAAATTTGATGCCTTCTTGAAAAATTCAGAGTAATTTGACTGACAGATCGGATTGATTCAGTGGAGTGATGACCATTTAAACATTTGTCATCGGAGAATTTAAACACTCTCACTTTAAAATACTTGTAAAATAACTAAAGGCCATTTAAATACAAGCCATCAAGATTGGGAAACTACAAAACAATGTAAGAGTTGTGTAAGATAAAATTGCCCGGCAGATACCGGAGAATGATATTAAAATATGTAAAATGCCTTGACCATCCAAGGACTTTAAAGTTTTAAAAAAGAAGGTTTGTCCGGACAAGTGTCGGACACGGTTACAAAATTTCCTTGGCCATCCATGGACTTTAGTCTGACACAAAAATTAAAGAAAAATAGAAACATAGTTAAAACTTTAAGACTGAGCTTTCTTAGATGGCCCAGCCTCACTTGGTTTCTTCTTGGGATCCTTGGTCTCCTCGTCTGGACTCTCTTTGGTCCGTTCGTCTTCATCAGTAGTGTCATCCTAACCATTGGAATAGCAGTGCTTATCACCATCGGCCATGGTATGGTGAGGAAGGTCTTCGTATTCCACGAATCGCCATAAATCTTCTACTGTCCTCTTCGGAATTTCTGATGAAAGAGCAAGACCATGTCTGATTTGACTTCAGCATACCTTTATTCTTGGGAGTCTATCACCTTGTTGGTGTATGCATCAATCCTGGCTTAGATTATCTTCTCATGCTCCTTTAACAAGTCATATTTCTTTTGCTTAGCCTTAGACACAGCATCTTCAAGTGAAATTTTGTCACTAGTTAGGGTCTGAATGACGTTGTCTTTGGCCTTCACCTCCTCTTTTGAAGTAGAAAGATTCTTCTCCAAGTCAGAATACTTGGATTGAAGTTCTTTGATAACCCCCTCCGAAGTGGCCAGCTTGGTGGCCAAATCCTCCTTCCTCCTATTCAACTCCTCATTCTCTCTCTTTAATGCCTCAACACTCTGGTTGGCAGTAAGGAGGTTATTAGACAAACTCTCTTTATCAGAGTTGAGTATGTTGATGATGGCTGATTGATTTCGCACTTGCTTCTCCAAGTTGAGCACCGGATGAATATTTCTCAACAAGGAGTGGGTCACCATGTCCTTCTCTCCTGAAGCAGAAAAATATTTATCGTTGAAAGTGACAATGTTCGAAGAGCTTCGGGGGAGGTAAGGGCCAACAAAGTCGTCATTCTCAAGGTCTTCGAAGTAAAGACCAATCTCTTGAAGGCCACTGATGTATACTCCATCAATGTTGATATCCCATCCGGCCCCCTCTCCAATGTGAAAGTCACTTGGAATCTCCTCTGCTTGAGTTGGGTCTGTTGGGTCGACCAGAGGAAGAGACTCCGGAGGCCGGAGAGCAACTTCATCTCCCTTGGAGGTTTTCTTCTTCTTGGCCTCCCTATCTCCACCTTCTACTCCCCGTTTTCTGTCTTTCTTGGGAGCTTTTGGGGGTTTTGGAAATCCAACTGCCTCTTTGGTAATCTCATTTTCTACCAGTTGAAGCAGAGCAGCATCAATCCTTCCTTGGTCCTGCACCTCCTGATTTGCTAGGACAGTCTCCTCAACACCACATGGGTTGACCTCAGCTACGTCTAGCTTAGTCTTGCCTTTCTTATCCTTCATTTTGCTTGGGGCTTTAGCTCTGCCCGGCAAGGCTAGTTTCTCATCCTTTGCATATGTCTTCTGAAGAATGACCTCCGGAGGGGGCGAAGTATTTAATTCCTCCCAAGACAAGTCTCTCCGGCCGGTGGTGTTCCAGAGATGGGTTCTCACCAAGTTGCCACCGGTAAAACAGTTGTGGAAGCAATTGCCTCATTTTTCAGCAGCCCAAGCGTTCAGCTGATCCGGGGGGTTCATTTCAAAGGCTTGAACTGGTGGCCTCCAGACCAGATGATTTGTCCTTAGGAACCTTGATGGGTGCTTCTGACTCTGTAATTTTGTCTTTGGCCCCAGACTTAGAGGGCACTAATTTTGGAGATTTAGACTGTGGAGCAACAGTCTGGCCTCTTACTAAGCGACCTCTTCGTCGAAGCGTTAGTTTTTCTGGGGAGATGTCAGCATCCGATCCCATGGCTATGAATATGGAGGGTCTCTTGGTACTTTTAACTACTTGATCTTGTTCAAAAATAGGTTGTGACTCCTGGACCGATGAGCCTGAGGTGATCGGTGAAAGACTAGGTTGAAATAACCTTCTAAATTTAGAGCTTCTGGCAGAAGACGAACCTCGATCAGGCTCTGAGCTTGGTGTTTCAGATTTATCGATAGGAGAAACAGGAAGGCCTGCAGCAATGCGCCTTTCTCATTCGACTCTTGGTGCTTTCTCTAACTCTGAAAGATTAAGCCACCCACCTTTTACAAGTGCGTTTATTGCTGTAAACATAAAATTACACAAAAAGGGTTTTTGGAAAAGAGAGATAAAAGCTTTGAAAAATAGGAGTGAAAAAGTGTTGAAGATGGTAAAATAGTGAAAATGAGTTGATTTATACTAAAGAAACAAAAGATACCTAGAAACCTAGGGGAATTCAAAAAGATGGAAGTAATGATTAGAGACGGCGCTGATGTCACAGGCATTAATTGAAGAGGTTACTTTTTGGAATGAGTGGGAGCGCCGTTTTAGGGAAAATGGCTGGTGAGGCAAATCAGAAAGGGACACGTGTCCCACGATCCATGGAAAAACCTCTGAGCTTCTGGAAAGTTTTGTCAGTCCGGATAAGTCTTTTACTCAATTCGAAATTGGTCCGGAAAATGTCGCAAGTGCTCAAGAGCGATTTTTTAGGTCTTGCCAAAGGCCTTCGAACATAACCTAAAAATGGGGTTACTGATGAGTCTGGATATTTTCACCACTCACTGTAGAAACCGGACAGGGGAAATTCAGACATAAACCACCCACTAAACCATCCGAACTGGACTAAAGTATTAATAGTTAATCACCTTTTGACTAAGCTAATTGCTAATCTGCTTAACAAACTAATGTGTTTTTGAACTCGACCCGTTTTCATAAGTTTGACCTGAAAGCCCATGTGGCCCATAATTAGGGGTATAAATACCCAACCACTTTCATTAATGAGGGTAATGAACATTTAATACAATCGAGCAGCTCAAATCTCTCACTACAAACCACTTAAACATTAAATACCTTTGAAACACCACAAAACACCTGACCAAATTACCCTAAGCTGAAAATAATCCACACCACACTTCATTTTTAGTTTTGTCATATATCGCAGCCATACTTTCTCGTAACTCAGCAAACCATTCTGGTTGAACCCAAGGTCCTTTTTTATTTCTCACTTGTTGGTTTTGGTTCTGATTGGACTGATTCTGCCTAGGCCGGTGAGACCCTTGTCCAGTTTCCTTCGATCTGTAACCGGACTGGTGTTGTAGTTGTGGATCTGATCTGGCGATTTACTCAAGAATTTTTTGTTTCTTCAACATTAATTTTTTTCTCCACTTGATTCAACAACCCTCCAAAGGTCATAGTTTTTTTCCGAGTCACAAAATCGGCCAAGTTACCCAGTTTCAAACCCTGCCTAAGAGAGGCAATTTCCACTTGTTTAAATCAGTCTACTAACCTATTCTTTGTGTTTACAAACATGTTGATGTATTCTTTTAAAGATTCATTTGGATCCTGGGTGCAATGGATGGTCGTATCTTCATTCCCTTTAATATCCTTACTTCCAACGAATAACCTCTGAAAAGCAACCCGGAATATATCAAAAAAAATTATAAATCCTTAAGGGAGACTATTATACCATTTGAGGGCACTTCCTTTGAAGGTTTGAGAGAAAGCCCTACATAACAATTTGGCGTCATCGTCAAAGTTCATCATAAAATTCTTAAATTACTCAAGATGGTTATCCGGATCTTTACTCCCTTCGTATTTTTCCATCTTGGAATTGCCAATTTTTTTAGGAAGGTGTCCGGAGAGTATTTTTGCGGATAAAGATGATTAGAAAGCAAAAGGAACAATCAGCAAACAATCAATATGATGATCAGTTGAACCCTTCATTTTTCCTTGATACTTCATGAGCCTTCCATGTTTATCCCTCTTTCTTAAATGCTTTTTGTTAAGCCTTATTTTCTTTTTTGACTGTGTTTCATCACTGCTGGACGAAACTGACTTTTCAAGCTCTGCATCATTAGAGGAGCTGCTGGAAGATTCCGAAGTAGAACTCTCCACACGTTTTGATCGATGCATTTTCTTGGAACTAAGATGAGTCTTCAGGGACTGCTCGTTCTCCCCAAGGTTATCAGTATGTGTAGCACCGGCGCACTGGATTTTTCTTTAACTTTTTTCTCCGTCTGTTTTAACGCCCTCAAAGCCTCAATTTCAACTCTTAATTGATCTCACTCCTCAACAGTGTACTCAGTATTTCCTTTTTCTCTTTCTACCTCTGGAGGTGGAGTATATAATGCATTTGGATCCATCCAAACTCGTTGTTGTTACTGGTTTTTAATTTGTGATTCAAGCACCGTCGTCTCCCACTGTGGTTGCCAATTTGGGGAGGATTATTTCTAATTAAAGGGTAGTTTGGGAAAGAGTTTTGGGAATTTAATGTTTAGTGTAAAATGTAGAGAGATAATTAAGGTGCGTGGTGGGTGTAAATTTTGATTACCCTCATTAATGAAAGTAGTTGAGATATTTATACTCATTTCATGATCCATGGGTCTTCCGGGTCGGGTCATGGGCTTGGGTTAAGTTTAAATACTCATTAGCCCAAAAGATGAAATGACTAGCATCCAACTGAGTCAGGTTCCACTAATTTATACTGTTCGGTAGGGCATGGTACTGGTTATGTCCGAACAACCCCTCAGATATATACAATGGTCAGTGTCAAAGAAATCCGACATCATCAAAATATATATATGACTTAGTCTAAATAGATATTTATATGCTTGGATAAAGGTGTGTACGTAATGGTACATCTCATCCCGTCATATTTAAAACATTTACACTGTGACAGATCACTTTGTGAGAGCATCCCGCCATTACACATTCTTACATTTACAAAATTTGTCACGTTTAACAATTTATATTAATAAATTATATATTTATTATAAATTAATTTGTACGCGTTAATGTAGTCAAATAAAATAAATTAAGATAAGTATATCATAAACGAAATATTTGAGATTATTATTTGATACTTTTTTTGTTTTATTTAGATATTTTATATAGTTTGTTATAATTTTCAATTGATAATTTATTGGATATTTAAGTTATATCTTTAAATTTGTTAAAATCTTAGATCTTTCAAGCGTTATATAAATTAAATAGTTTATTAGATTTTTCAACTATATTAGATCTTTAAAACATATCTTTTAAATTATTTGAATATTTAAGTCTTTATATCTTTCAAATATTTGATATTATTAATAGTTTATTTCATCTTTCAATTAACAATTTATTATATCGTTAAACTATATCTTTAAAGTTGTTGTAATAGTTATTAATTTTTTTTAATAGTTTATTAGATATTTCAACTAATAGTTAATGTTTTATATTTGAAATAGATATTTTAAGTTACTAAAATCTTTAGATAATTTATATCTTTCAAATATTAGATATTTTAAATAGTTTATTCTTCATTACTCTCATATATATTTTCATGTACTAATGAATTCATCTTATCTCTTCTTCTACTTGTTGAGGATGTTTTGGTGACATTTGTTCGGGCTTTTATAGTCATTTCTTTCAAAACCATTAAAAATATGGATTGAGAAAATAAGATTTGAAGTATAGTGGTTGTGTGATAAGTACAAAGGAAACTGTAAGAATAATGAACAAGAAGTATCCTATTTATTGGAATTATTTCCGTTAATTATTTTTTATTCAAATCGGATATCCAATTTGCAATTGTTGTTTTTTAAAATGTAGCAAATCGGATATTCGATTTGATCAAGTGTTAAAAAAACAGTCGTTGATCAAATCAGATATCTTCTATAATTACTTTTATGATATCTAAAACTTATATCTTCTTCTATATTATTTTACTACAGTTTTCGGTCAAAATTCGTAATCGATCTACTCAATCAAGTTACTTGACGGTGGATGATCATTAGTGATTTAAATGTTTGATATACTCTTTCAGTTATTTTATTTAATATTTTTTTCATACTATAGTCTCTCAAATCAATGAAAACAAACCATGAAACCTAATAGATAAAGTTTGCACTAATAACCACCAAATTCAAATTGTCTTTTTTGTTAACAAAATTATGTCGTATTTCAAACAAGTTATGATTGATAATGAGAGAAAAATATAGGTGATCACTAGGTAAATTATGCCAAGAAAAAGGCATAGGTTTGTATGTTTATTGATTAAGGGTCAAAGTAAAGCAAACATAAGAAGTAGAGGGGTTAAATGATATGCCCCAAGAACTTATCTGTAAATAGTAAAAAAGTGGGGTGATAAATCCACTTTAATGGTGGTAATTATGTAATTTTACTACCCATCTCATGTACTATATAAAGGACATTCACTTTTTGGGAAAAGAGTCAATGATTAGTCAATTATTGCTGATGAGTCCGAATTCAGCATGCTCCCCGGAAGGGCAAATCAGTCTAAATATCTCAGAATACCGGACATGCTACAAGGACATAAATCGAACAGATCATTTGGACCGGACAGATCACTTTGAACACTGTAAATTTAAGGCTGTTCGAACTATGACTAAAGTACTAAAAAATCTAAACACTTCTTGACTAAGCTACCTGTCCTCCTGCTTAGAACTCATGGGTCTTTAAACATGACCCAAAAGCCCATAAGGGCCCAAACATCATACAATAAATACCCAACAACCAGCATTAACTATGGGTAATGAGAATTAACTGCTACCAAGCTGCTTAATCATCTCTCTAC
This sequence comes from Limnanthes douglasii subsp. nivea, assembly GCA_036936605.1. NCBI lineage: Eukaryota > Viridiplantae > Streptophyta > Magnoliopsida > Brassicales > Limnanthaceae > Limnanthes > Limnanthes douglasii. Next base: position 263,305,294 of record JAUPFV010000001.1, read on the forward strand.
TCTCTACACTACCGTTAAACACCCATACACTACCGTTAAACACCCATACACTACCGTTAAACACCCATACACTACCGTTAAACACCCATACACCACCCTAAAACTCCACTTGAAATTACTAGCCTACCCTCAGGCAACTTTTATCCTCACCAATTGCTACTTTTATTCCTTTTGTTCTTTTCTCTCTCTACAAAACACTGATTTAGTTATTTATTGTCACTTCATACGAACATTTCCTAGTTCAATCCCCTACCCCGAACATTTCCGCTTCTGAATCTCCCTAATGATTTTCTTAGTTCATCAATAATATACACATTGTAAGAGAATATATATCATCAAAATTATTATTATTATTATTATTATTATTATTATTATTCTTTTATAATGTGTATATAGTTAATATCATGGAGTTTTTCGAATTACAATATAATTTTGTTAACAATAATTTAAATTTCAATTTGGTGTTCATCAATGTAAACTTTATCAATTATTCTCTATATTTTATTTTCTTTAGTTTATTTTTTTATTTATTTTTTCGGAGGGAACCCGCAGCCGCTACTCAGAGTGCAATGAGTGCGCACAGGGTAAACCCTCAGTCTGACGCGATAGCCTACAAACCAACGCCATAAGGTAAACCACACAAGGTGACATGCTCAGTCAAGAAAGCGTATGTAGAGGGACTCGAACTCATGACCTTTTGGTCATAAGAATGTCATACTCAACCAACTCGGCTACCCCCTTGGGGGCATTTTCTTTAGTTTAATATATTATAGTAGTTGTTTTGAGAGCTTTTGTAATATGGTAGTTCAATTTGAGAACATGTGTACAACTTGTGGCTTGTAAGAGTATAAACTACGAAAGGCTTCAATTAATATAATATATTTTTTATCCTTCCATCTCATAATGTAAGAAATCATCATAATCATGTTACCACTTATAAAAATAAACAAACTATAACAAATTATATTATAATCAAAATATAAGACTATAACAATTATTTTATCAATAATAAGTAATGATCAAAATATGACAACACTCTTAATTCTTATAACTTATAATCAAACTACAATAACAATTAGGCATGGGCATTTTAGCCGGAATCGAAAGAACTGAACCGAAGTGGATTTGGTACCTTCATAATACCCAAATGGTTTCAATTTTAATTACCCATGGTTCTCAGTTCGGAATCGGAACCAAACCGAAGAACCATGGGTACCCGTTAAGAACCAAACACATGTATTAACCCTAACTTTAACATTATTTGAAAATATATTTCTCTTTCCCAAAGTTAGATTCCTCTAAATCTATTGTCTATCACTAACCTCTGATTATATTTTTCTTTAATAAATGATAACATAATTAATTGAAAATGGTGACATATTTATAAACAATTAGGCGTATAGACAATATAACAAAATATCAACCTTTATATAATCTAATAAACTTGATATCATCTTTTTTATATATATTACTAACATTCTTATTTAATATATTAATTTTGGATCTCTCCTATATTTATTATTTAGTTTTCTTACAATCTAACACAATTTTATAGTTTTGATTTATAAAATATGAGTTCTATATCTGTTGATATTGCAGAAAATTTAAAGTATCCAAAAATATTCGATTGGAACCGAATTAAATACCCATACTGAACCAAACCGATGGGAACCGGACCGAATTTTATTTGGTTCTTAAATGGGTACTAGTTTTGAAGAACCGAAAGAAGCGAACCGAACTGAACCGAAGAACTAAATACCCATACCTAATAACAATCAAAGTATAATAACGAAATTATAATAACTTTTTTGATAATTTAAAAATATTATATACAAACTATATAACAATTTTTTTATCAAACAATAACAACACTTATACTAAGTGTTACAATAAAAATATAATAGCACATGTAGTACTTATAAATTATAATCAAACCATTATCATAAAATTATAATAACATTACACTAACTTGAAAGTATAATATACAAACTATATAACAATTTGTTTATAAAACAATAACAACACTTCTACTAAATAACAACACTTTTACTATGTGTTACAATAAAAATATATCAATAATTGTAGTACTTATAAATTTTAATCAAACCATAATAATCAAAATATAATAATAAAACTACAATAAGCTTATACTAAATTTAAATTATAATATACAATGTATATAACAAATTATTTATGATAATGGGAGAAAATATTGGGAGAAATAAACTAAATTGGATTGATAAACGAGTTAATTTGGTTTAATAAAATATTATGTAAGAAACCCAACAAATATGTAATATTGAGGGTGTTTTGTGTAATAACTAGCAACTATGATTAGGATTAGTAAAATAATGGGGTGTAAAATATCTATAAGAAATGGGGTAAATATATAAATTATGGACTCACTATTTGTACTATACTATAACACAATACATTTTTTTGGGAAATTGGTCAATCATTACATTATTATTCTATTTGTCTCATTCTCTCTACATTTCTTATTTCTCTCTTTTGATATCCTCTTACAAATATTACTCAGACATGATACCCCTCTCATAAATCTTGGGAACTATCATTAGCGCCGTATGTGTGAGATCGATTGGTACCCGAAATTGATTTTCCAAAATCATTGTTTTATTCTTAAGCACGTTGAGAGTGATTGATACAAAAATGTTAAGAGAGAAATGTGCTGGTATAAATAATCATGTGATGAGAAACTCGTATAAAGATCTCCCAATCAAAGAGCAAGTAGTGAATGAACAAAATAACAATGAATAATATGTTGATGAGTTACTAGAGAAGTCCGCTTTAGTAGCTCGACAAAAATAATTATTGGAAGACATCGAAAGGTCGAATATTGAAAATGAAGCAATTATGAATTCAAAAAGGCTAAATTTAGAAGTCCAAAAAGAGCAGGTAACAGGAAAAAATATGGAGTATGTTCATCGGACTGATGATAAGTGTGAAAGGCATCAGAGAATAAACTGTTATTCCTCAAGGAGAATGATGAAATTTAAGAATCACAACGAGTCCACTAAATCTAGTGATCATTCCTTGTACAACTCGGATGAATCCTTTTCCTTATAAAGGGATTATCTACGTGAAAAAATTATAAGAAGATAAATTTTAAGTGGCGTAGAGATGGTCATCAGACATCTTATCGGACTAGAGGTTCGATGAGAGAAATGCACGATCAAGATAAACGATGACTGGGTCCATGGACCAATATAAGTATGTGAATGCTACTAAAATGGAGCAACCACCTAGTGGTGGCAAACATGTCAACCCATCAGTTTCACGACCCATTTAACAGCTTCTGGCGTGGCGTGGTGTGGTGTGTCGGCTATCACGTGCGACGGCTGTCATGCGTGACACTGCCTATGCGTGCTAACATGACAGTGTGTCACTCTGTGACATGCCAAATATGTCAAATGCGTGATAGTCGTGTTATCACATGCGTGATGCCCATTGGGTGGTCCATTTAAGTAATTGTTTATCAAATTTTTTGTACGATTATATAAAATTAATTTGTATGTGTTAATTAATTTGAATTTCAATAATTAAAATGTGTATATTATAAACGAATATTTATGATAATTATCTGATATATTTAAATTATATTTAAATATTATAAATAGTTTATTTAATATTTCAACATATTAATTATAATATCTAGTTATTAGATATCTACTTTTGTTTAGATCTTTAAACATTATATATTTAAAATATCTTGTATGTGGTTATTAAAAAATAATTTGTATGCGTTAATTAATTTGAATTTCAATGATTAAGATATGTATATCCATACTTGTAATATTTATTTTGATATTTTTTCTAATTATATTTAGATATTAAAAATAGTTTATTTAATCTTTAAAAATTATTTATAAAAGCTAATTTTATAATTAAGATATGTAATGTCGTAAATGAAATACTTATAATACGTAATTTATATTTTTTAACTACTGGATATCTAATTTTATTTAGATATTTAAATACTATATTTTTGTAAAGTTGTTGGAATTTTTAGATCTTTCAACTATTATATACTTCTAGTTAGGTATTTACTTCTTTAGATCTTTCAAGTTTGAAATGTATATGTTTAGATGTTTTAAATAGTTTATTGATTTTTCGAACTATTAGATACCTTAACTATATATTTATAGTTTTTAGAACGGTATAAGTATATATATACACATATATTACTTGTACAACTGTAAATAACAAAATAAGAATTGGAAATTATTTAATTAACAATTAATAAAAAAATATAAGCAAAACAAACAATTCATTTATTAAACCAAACAAATAACAACGTTGTTTAATCAAATAAAAAAGAAAAACATTACAATTGAAATGTTTAATATAATCAAATGTAAAAAAAACTAAGGATCTTCATCTTGAGAACCAATAAAATGCTCAGCTAGCAAATCCAAATACATGTTCTCCATCATCGTCGTATGTATTCTTTTTGTTTCGCATGGGAAGTTGCAAATTAATTATTCCATAGCTCTTGTTGATTATGCCACTGCTCTTGTTGACCATGACATTACTCTTATTGTCCATACTACTGCTCTTGTAGACCATGCCACTGCCCGTGTTTACCATGCCACTGTTCTTGCTGATCATGCCATTGTGATTGAAGACCATGCCACTGCGCGTGCTGATTATGCGACCAATCTGCATACTGCATTTGCTAACTATATGCCCACTCAACATATTGACGATCGGAAAGTCCTTGTTGTTATTGTTGTTGAGAAGAACTACTCGCAATCATAGCAACGGTCGGCAACTGCAGTTCTTGTTGAGGGTATCCAGGAGGTGGATTAGGTGGTTTGGTAACACCGTTTAATGCCCATATATCCTGCTACAATTTGAAATAGGTGCTTCATGTCTGTCATTTCGACAACAACTCTCCCTCCCAATAATATATTGTAATCTTAAAGAATGTTTATCTATAATACGACTTTTCTTAACCATAGTTAGAGTGTACATACTCACATCCACACATTTTTTAACAAGTAAATGACTTAATATCATCCCATAAGGTAAATTGACCCCCCCATCTTTGAAATTCATATGCCGAATGATCAAACTAGCCAAATTAATTCTTCCCTCGTTTCTTGACACAGTAGCAGTTAAAAATGTTTGAATATAAGATAGTAGTATGTATAAAACAATTATTAACCGATTTCAAAGCTAATTTTCCAAGACCATCAAAATTACTTCTTCCAACTTTACATTTACCATTAATTTATGGTCGTGGTTGACCACTACTCAAAAGCTCCATTGCTTCATCGAAGGACATATGCAAATCACTACCCCATCTCTTACGAGGAAGAGAAAGCGAAGATAATTTTTCACCACTATATAATTGTTCAGATGGAAGGAAAAATTCATCTTCATAGTCAGTTTCAAAAAACTATAGGCAATACCGTTAATTCTGCACCTCATTCCTAAACATCGACCTTGAGAATAATTCTGAATTATACATGCAGTTGCATAAAATTGTTGTACTAATTCGATATACCAATCAGAACTAAACGTAGCAAGATTTAACCAACCTAAGCCTCTATGAACATCAATAAGATTGAAAAGGCTTGAATACCATAAACTTGGATAAGTTCTTCATAATCAAAATACATACCCGAGTAGAATTTTCCTATACCTCGTGGTCTTAGGGCGTTCTCAATGCAAACCTGTCATTCACCTCGATGTTCAATTGTTTGAGTCTCGGATTCTTCTACTCCTTTATGCAAATAACTTCTTTTGGAACATGTTCGTCTTTTCGATGATGACGAATCATCTTCACCTCTCCTAACCTGATTTGGTTTTTTTGAAGACATTTAGAATAATTTATTTGTTTTCATATTTGAAAGAGAATTTTTTTTGAGAGAGTATGGACAATGTTTTCTGAATTTTAGGTGTTGATGGTGTGAAGAAATTATATTTAGGAGTATAGTGTTTATATATATTTTTTTTTTAATTTTTTCCGTTAGAATTTAGATATTTGAATTTAGAATCCAGATATCTAAATTGCATTAACGGCTAGATATTGAAACTAGTCATTTTTTCTGCGTCAATGATTCAGATATCTGAATTGCCAACGACTAGTCGATTCAAACTAGCCATTGGCGACGTCAATAATTCGGATATCTAAAGTGGGTCTGATATTTTTTCAATTTTGTGTGCGTGTTTCTCCTCTATAAATAGAGGAGAAACACAATCACAATCCACTCACCTCTCAATATTACTTTAAATCTTTATACTTCTTTTACAAGTTCTTTTAAAGCATTAGTTATTGATTCTAATTTACTTACTTCTACATTGTGAATAGTTACTCTCCTTTTCGATCAAATTTTTTATTCGATAAAACCAATCAAATTTGATCGTGATAGCATTGTACTAGCTGAATTAATAGCTTTGTATATTTTCCACTTATTTGGTTGTTATATTAGTTTCAATATTAGTTTGAATTACTTGTTATTTGTTAATTTATATTCTAAAAAATATAATAATTTATTTTTATTGGTGATATTAGTTAGTATTAGTTCAAATTTACTGTTTATTAAATGCGATTAGTGTTTTATTGCATATAAAAAAGAATCAAAATCTTGTAATTTATTTTCTCAAACAATTATTAAGTTTTTAAATGGCTTCAAAACGTAGTAAACCTAATGTTCACGAACCCACTATAGTTGATCTCGATTCGATGGATGATATTCCTCGAGAATCCCCTCACATTGAAACACTCTCCTCCTAAGAAAGTGGTGGTGGTAGTACTAGTGGTGGGTCGAAGTATCGTAAGAAAACATCTTAGAGATAGGATTACTTTAGTGAAAATTCTGATAATTCATCCCTAAAGTGTAATATTTTCTCAAAATTTTATGTTTATAAGGCCTCAAATAGAAAGTATGGCACCGACGGTATGGCAAGATGTTTAAAATCTCATAATATTACCGACCCTTTAAAAATTAACGAGTAGGGGAATATATGCATAGACCCACAAACCGGTTTTCCCTTTGAGTTTAATCAAGATACATATAGGGAACAAATAATTATTTATTCGATTGGTAGTTTACAACCTTTTGGTATTGTCGATAGTTGGACATACAAAAATTAGATGCATGTTGGGGTAAACCCACAAGCCAAATGCATTCCATATAGCTCTATTCGATCACTAGCCTTTAAATATTATTTAAAATTAAAAAAAAACACTATTTATACTATGCTAGCTTTGCCATGGAATATTTCTATTACTAATGATATAACTACTTTTACTGATTTGATATGATATGTGTTACCCTTTATTAGATGGATCTCGAATGTGTACTCCAAAGGAGAATAACGTGGTTTGAATCTATTGGAAAATAATAGCGGACAAGTAATTAAAGAGAGTATAGTTGAATGCATGAATCATTTTGAAATTAAAAATAAAATTATGTCTATTTGGTTCGACAATGCATCAACGAACTTATCCGTTATAACATTGCTTAGAAATTATTGCAATCTTATGTTTCCTATATTGTTTCACACTAAATGTTTGTGCTATATAATTCAATTAGTTGCGAAAGATGGAATAAGTATGATTTTAGAAGAGTATAATAGTCCTATAAAAAAGGGGGGGGGTCCTATTTTGCACGACCTCGAACCTTAAAAAAGAGTTTAAAGCACTTATTATTAGTAATGGGAATATATATAAAAAAACTTATTTTAGATGTCGAAACTATATGCAATTCTACTTATATGTTGCTTGCACGTGCTCATGTATTTTAAGAAGAGATTACTACGCTTTATAATAGATCTTATCATAATCGAATTCTTGAATATCTACAGTGGGTTTATTTTGCTAACATGTTAAAGTATTTAAAACATTTTAAAGATGCAACTAAAACGTTTTCTAGGCAATATAGTCTTAACATTCACTTGGCTTTTTCACGATTACTAATCTTGTCATTCATATGAATAAAATTAGAGATCATAATGCATGCATAGAGATGGTGCCTGATATGGAAGAACGGTTTTCAAAGTATTTTCATCCAGTCCTAATTGCTTATTCTATTGCATGCATTTTGGATAATATTTCACAAAAATCCCAATTTGAATCACTAGTTAAATTTTTCATGAGTCTTACAATTTTCACCAATGGTACACATGAAATAGTTTACCCTCAAACGTGTATTACCGGAGTATATGATTATTTGTTTACAATGTATAATAGGTATGCTGAAAGATACAGACCAATTACGACTACTATAACTTCAAATGTAAGGGGTAACAACAATAAGGGTAGAATGAGATCCACTACTAACTATGTACAAATGACGATGTTAAATATATAGGAATTTGGAGAAACCCCTCAAACTGATAATGAGTTGTCTAGACATTTGAGCACTAGGTTTGATTTAAAAAATTATACCGACGGAGGGGCTGATGATATTTTAAAATGGTGGAGTACCAAAATTGATGATTATCCTATTCTTAGTAGGTTGGTTAAAGAGATTTGTGCAATACATATGTCTACAGTTGTAAGTGAGTGTGTTTTTAGCCAGACAAGGTTGCACTTTGAGTGCTTGTGACAGTCAAGGATTGGACCGCGGTGGATAAAAGGATGCAAAACAAAGAGTTTAGAAACGAAGTGAAAATAGATGGCATCTTCAATGATTTTCTAGATGGTTATGAAGGTACACTTGAAAAAGAAATTTTGGAAGAATATGAAATTGAAGATGAATCAATTGAGTCTGAAGATTTTGAATATGAAGAGGAACTTGAAGATGCATAATTTTTGTAATCGATTTTCTAGAATTCGTATTTCAATTTACACACATTTGGACAACTCCTGGCCCGCATGAGTATAAAGTGTGAACGACTGAATTAAATAAGCAAAAATTACCTTTAAATCTAATAACAACACATGTACTAGTAAATATTATCAAACTACAACAACACTTATAATATTTATATTCCAAGCGTAATGATATTTAAAGTGTAATAACAATACTTGTAATTTTTATAACTAAACCATAATAATAGCAGCAACAACAACAAAAAATATAACAATAAAATTATAATCATACTTTTTATAATAAAATAAAATTTTACAAATTTGATTTTGGTTTATAAAATAATAACAACACTTGTAATACTTATAACTAACTCATAATAATAATCAAAATGTAATAATAAAATTATAATCATATAACTTATAATATTTGTAATTATAATATATGATTTTGGTTTATAAAATAATAATAACATTTATAATATTTATAAACAAATAATAATAATAATAATAATAATAATAATAATAATAATCAAAATATAATAATAAAGTTATAATCATACTTCTTATAATATTTTAAAACTATAATATATGGTTTTGGTTTTGAATAATAACAACACTTATAATATTTATTACCCAGATAATAATAATAATAATCGAAATGTAATTATAAAATTATAATAATATTTGTATAATATTTTAAAATTATAATATGTGATTTATATAATAATTAGTTTATAAAATAATATTTTTACCAATCAAGTATAATACAAAATTGATTCACGTATCTGGTGTGTCATTATTATTAGTGTGTTTGTGTGTGTCTGCCGTGTGTGTCGTTAGCATATGCGTGCCTCGCGTGTCAAAAACTTTACGTGTCGTTTGCGTGCCCGTATATGACGTGTTGCGTATCTGGTGTGTCATTCTACATGATCCCATTTAAGTTCTGGCGTGATCCCACTTATTTATGACGTGTCATGGCCCATTTGCCACCTCTACAAGCACCTCATGTGCAGATTCCCTCCTGAAGTCATAATCTTAAGTACCATGTAAGTAACTAGTTTACATATCCATCTGAAGAAAGTCTATACACCGCAACAAATGAAGGTTCCGGGGGCAATGTGTATAAATTTGGCCACAATTAAAGGGTATCGCCCCTCTTATCGTAGATTCTTTATAGGCATTTGCCTAAGTGGTTTGATATTTCAAAGTTAGAAAAGTTTGATGGAACACAACATCCAGACAACCATATTGAACAACTCAATAATTTAATGATCAATTATGACGATGATGACAAATTATTATGTAGATCCTTCTCCCAAACATTCAAGAATGCAACTTCGAAGTGGTACAACCGCCTGTCATAGGGTTATATTATATTGTTTGATATGTTTTGGAATATCTTTCACTAACATTTCATGGGAAGTAAAAAATATTCTCGAAACTGATGATACGATTATTTACTATATGCAAAAATTCAGAGATAGTCTTACAGATTATACAAATCATTTTATCATCGAGTTTACATAATGTGTAGCAATTTTTTTTACAAAGCACGTCTTCACATACAGTTACGCAAGCCACTCCCAATATAGATTCCAAGAGAAAGCAGAAGCAACAGGTATTGTAAGTATCATGAGGATATTGGGCATGGCACAAAGGATTTTGTGGTATTGTAAAAATATATACAGGCCTTGAACAAAAATGGGAAGCTAATGACGTTTGTTAAGAAAACCTCTCTTACTGCTCCAAAGCAGGAAAACACATTGATGATTTCAGAACCTATTAATGCATTTGGCGTTTCTACAAAGTATTTAGATCCAAAACTAGGCAAGAACAGTGTCTTGGCGGTAGAGGAATCGGTCATGAGTGGAGATGTTAGTAAATCGGTCTTGGAACTCTTGATTCTTCTTGGATTAAGACTGAGCTTACTACAAAATCGGACACTGCCATATTAATGAAAAACTTCTCACCTGGATGTGGCTTTGTCAAGATATCCGGGAATGAGATGTGTTGTTTGATGTGATTAAAGGCAGTCGAACATTCTTGCATCCAGTTGAAACAATTTGCTTTTCTCAGTACCTGGAAGAAATGAGCACATTTATCCAAGGACTTTGATATGAATCTGTTTAATGCTACCAGCCTTCTAGTAAGAATTTGCACCTCTCTGATCGTGCTGGGTGGGTTCATACTACACAAAGCATTTAGTTGTACCGGATCAGCTTCGATGCCTTGTTCGTTGACTATGTAACCTAAGAATATTTCAGATTTTACCCCGAACGTATACTTTTCTGGGTTCAACTTTAAATTTATCTTGGCCAAATTGGCAAAGTTTTCTTCCAAGTCAGTCATATGATCCTCGTCTCCGAGGCTTTTAACTAACATGTCATCGATGTAAACTTCCACATTTCTACCAATCTGACTCTCAAAAGCTTTGTATACTAAGCACTAATATGTTGACCCGTCGTTCTTTAATTGGAATGGCATCACCTTGTAACAGTGCAGATCCTTTATAGTGATAAAAGTTATAATATCTTGGTCCCTTGAGTCCATCTAGATTTGATTGTATCCAATGTACGCATCCATAAAGGACAGTAAATGATTTCCGGATGTCGAGTTAACCAACTGATCAATTATGGGGACCGAGAAAGGATCTTTAAGGCAGGCCCTGTTCAGATCAATAAATTCTATACACATCCGCCACTTGCCATTTTTTTCTTTACTAAGACTGGGTTTTCCGTCTACAAAGGGTACTGTGATTCACGGATGTGGACCACTTTTGTCAAACGGTCCACTTCTGCCATTATCGCTTCAGTTTTTTCTTGAGAGAAGGATTTTCTCTTCTGAATGATCGGACAAACACTGTTCCGTATTGCTAACCTGTGACAGATGACATCTGTTGGGACCCTTGTGACATCTTCTGTGCACCAAGTAAGCAAATGTAATTTGGTAGAATTTGAGTAAACTATATTTTACCTCCTGGGATAGCCTTGTACCAATCTTGAGACTTTTACCAGGGCAAAAAACATGATCATAAAAACCTTCATCAGAGACCATGAACCCAGGGGACTCCCTCGGATCGTCAACAAGATCGGAATCCGCGAGAGACCCATCCGATTGCTATTCTTTTTTCGATCTGACCCTTTTTATCTGCTTGGGGCCAGCACTGCTTTGTAACATTCCCTGACCATCTTTTGGCTGCTTATTACCGTTCCCACATTGTTACCTACCACATACTTCAAACACTGATGAGCAGTGAATGATACGACATGCATCTTAGACAACAAAAACCTTCAGAAGATGGCGTTGTATGAGATGGAAGCAACTACCACTAGAAATAGTACCGTGACTATATTCTTGAATGGCCCTCGGCCCAACTCTACCATTCCTTCAAACTCTCCGACTACATCGGCAGTCGCTCTAGTGAAACCCACTATCGTTCGGTCAGATCGTAGGATTGTTGGTGGGTTCTTTATCTGGCTATAGGTTGACATAAACATTATGTTAGCGGAGCTCCTTGTATCAATAAAAAAAAATTATATCGTTTCCCTCATGTGGACAAGCTACGTCTTTCATGTCATCATCTTCGAAGCAGAGAATCGGGGATGGGTTTCTGTATAGGTGTGATGAGGCTCCTGCTTCCAACTGTGTCGGCAGACTAACAATGTGCCTCTTTCGAGAATAGTTTTATATTCATGCCACTGTGTCCCCACCAAAGATTGCTAGTGATTTAAAAAAATGCACATAATTCACTAACCTTTCCTCTAGCTCGGTTTTTCAACCATGTTCACACTATTTTTGCCCGACTCCAGATCTAGGTACTCTGCAGCTATATCAAACGCATCAACAAATTCTTCATCAACCGCTTATGATATCATCATGGTGACCTCTTGTTTAGGAGTAGATTTTTGCTTTGGTGCGGCTGTGGAATTCTTTTTCATAACATCAATTAACTTTCCATTCTCTATCAGATACTGGACCTCTTTCTTTAATGCCACGCAATATTTCGTATTGTGCCCGATATCTTCCTGAAATTGAAAATATTTATTCTTCCTATGATCCTTTGGAGTCTGCAATGGGAAAGGCATGCGAAAATGCAAATTTGCGCGTGCTTTTTGAAAAATGGTTGACACGCATTCAGTCAACTCAGCATAATGAGCTAGTAGGACCCACCTGTTGGAGATGGGTCTAACATATTGCTCAGTTGATTGTCCTGTCGGTACATATTGCTGATTTTAACTGCCCATTGAGGAGTTTGGCTTGTTGCTTGAACTTGTACTCATGGTCGGACAGTTGTAGTCGGCTGTGAAACTTGCGGTCGGGCATTCACCATTGTTGTACTAGCTCTGACTAAAGTCGGATCCTGATAGAATTGAGACATTGACTCTAACTCTGAGGACTTAGTTTCTTCAACTAAGATCATTTTCTATATTTGATCAAACAAAGCTCTGAATGTCATGGTCTGTGTCTCTACGACATTGTCCTTCATCACCCCGGGAAGAAGACCCATTCAGAAAGCGACCAATGCTGCCTTGTCTTCACAGAATCCATATATGTCTTGACCTGATTGAAGCATTTAGTATACTCTTTTAAGCTTTCTCCAACTTTATAAGCACTTCCCCCCGGACCATCATTGGTTGTCATATAAAGTCTTTCCTCAGTTGGAGAAGTAAACTGATTACTAAGTCGGTAATCTTGATTATAACTGTCGGATTGAGGCTGTCTTCGAGGAGTGATATGTTCGGCTCGAACATTCCCTGTTTTATCACGCTTCTCGGAATACATCTTTCTTTTCTCACGATCACCTTTCATCCTTGACTCATTCTTTCTCCGACTAGTCCGATGAGTGTGTTTGGGCGTCTTCGAATATATTTGCCTCCGATCTGCTCTGTATCTGGCATTGGTATCCGAAGATGAAAATTAATCAGTGCTTAAGGAAGTATATTCACTAGATTCCGATGGCTTGTATCTTCGTTCTAATCTAGCTCGTCTTTTGGAATGTTGGTGACTTCTCTTTAGTTGTGATGCTTCTCATGCCGGTGCATATTGTTGATTGTGTACTGCCCGTTGAGGAGTTTGGCTTGTTGCTTGAACTGGTGCTCGTGGTCGGACAGTTGTAGTTGGTTGTGAAACTTACGATCGGATATTCACTATTGTTGTACTAGCTCTGATCAAGGTTGGATCCTGATAGAATTGAGACATTGACTTTATCTCAGAGGCCCAGTTTCTTTAACTAAGATCTGCTTCTCTATTTGATCCAACAAAGCTCCGAATGTCATGGTCTGTATGTCCGTGACATTGTCCTTCATCACCCCCACAAGCAGATCCATTCGGAAGACGGCCAACGCTATATTGTCTTCACCCAACTCCATATCCGTCTTAACCTGAATGAAGCGTTTTGTGTACTATTGTAAGTTTTCTCCAACTTTCTGTCTACAATAGATGATAGTGTCCCCATTTGCACGGAATTTCTTACTTCCGACAAAATATTGTTGGAACATACTCTAAAACATATCAAAGTTTTTAATGCACCATGAGGTAAACGATTATACCATTTGGATGCAGTATTCTTGAAGGTTTGGGAGAATTCCCTGCACAATAGTTTGTCATCACCATCATAATTTATCATAAATTTCTTGAACTACTCAATATGATCGTCCGGATCTTGATTCCCATCAAACTTTTCCAACTTAGAAATATCGAGCCACTTTGGAAGATGTCCAGACAAGATCTCCGGGGAGAGTGAGGATGATCTCCAGTTCTGTCAAACTTTATAAGCACTTTACAAGATCTCCAGTTGTTGTCATATGCAGTCTTTCCTCAGTTGGAGAAGTAAACTGATTACTAGCTCGGTAATCTTGGTTATAGTTGTCGGATTGAGGCTGTCCCTAAGGATTTATATGTTCGACTCGACCATTCACTATTTTATCCTGCTCCTCAGAATACATATTTATTTTCCCATGATCATATTTCTTCATTGACTCCTTCTTTCTCAGATGAGTGTGTTTGTGCGTCTTCGAAGCTTTTTGGCTCTGATATATTTTGTATCTGGCATCGGTATCTGAAGATGAAAATTCATCAGAGATCAAGGAAGTATATTCACTAGATACCGACGGCTCGTATCTTTGTTCCGATCTAGCTCGCCTTTTGGAATGTCGATGACTTCTCCTTCCTTGCCTTTCTTCGGGTTGAATGGCATATTGGATCTGGTCAACCGCGACTCTCTCTTTTCGAACTTCAGATCTGACCTTCTTGGAGCTTAATATTGCTTCATTTTCTGCATTCGGCCTTTCGACGTCTTCCAATAATTCTTTACGTCTGGCAACCAGGACTGACTCTTCAAGAAGCTCCTCGACTTATCGGTTTAAGTCGTTTCCTTTATTTGTGACTTGTTCTTCCATCATATGATCACTAGACTCAACACCAATCAGATCTCTGGTCGAATTGGCCTCAATCTCTCCACGAACTTTTGTATCCATATTTTTTTAAATATCGTTTTCAAGGTTTTAGAACGTTAATTCTGGGTACCACTCGCTTCCCATAGACGGTGCAACCAATGAACTCAAAAAATCCTTAGGAAAGTTCAGAAGCAGAAATGTTTGTAGGAGAGGATCGGACTAGGAAATGTTCGTATGAAGTGGCAGTAAATAACTAAATTGGTGTTTTGTAGAGAGAGAAGAAGACAAAAGGAATAAATGTAGCGATAATTGACTAATTATTGGCCATTTTCCTAAAAAAGAATGTCCTTTATATAGTACATGAGGTAGGTAGTAAAATTACATAATTACCACTATTAAAGTGGATTTCTCACCCCACTATTTTACTATTTACAGATAAGCTCTTGGGGCATATGATTCAACCCCTCTACTTCTTATGTTTGCTTTACTTTGATCCTTAACCACTAAACATACAAACCTAGGCCTTTTTATTGGCATGATTTGCATACTGATCACCTATATTTTTCTTCATTTATCAGTGGTAGATGCACCAACCTTTTATAATGTAAACTTTGGAAGATCTTGGTTACGTAGAATTCACATGGTGGCATCAATCATTCATCAATGTTTGAAATATGTGGTTGAGAATAATGTTGGAACAATTAAGAGTAGCCAGAAGATGTCGAGAAAATATTGGGCGACTTGTGCAAGACATAGTAGTTAGTGAGGTCTTCCTCGGGGTCTGATCCCATAGATATTCATGAGAGACCCCCGATTTATTGGTCCCCGACGAAAGTTTTGAGGATCATATTTTCTCAAGCGAAAAGAGTTTAAAAATAGGCATAAAGTTATCTACGGAGGTAAGGGAGAATTTAATTATATTTTCGTCAACAAAGCTAAGTATGTTTGCATGGTGCACTGAAGATGTGATCGGAGTGCTTAGGATATCATCTGTCACAAATTGGTAATTCAAAGCAGTGTGCGTCCTATCATCCAAAAATGAAGGGTTTTTTTCTGAGAAAAATCCGAGGAAATTATATCAGAGGTACATCACTTATTTAAGGTTGGACACATACAAGAGTCATAATATCCTTTGTTGACTACCAATCTAGTTTTGGTAAAAAAAATAAAAATGGCAAGTGGTGGATGTGTGTGGATTTCACTGATCTGAATAGAGCATATCCAAAAGATCATTTCAATGTCCCTCTGATAGATCACTTAGTGGACTTAATGTCTGGTAACCGGTGATTATCATTCATGGATGCGTATACTGGGTACAATCAAATCCAGATGGATCTGAAGGACCGAGAAATCACGATATTTATCACTTGAAGGTGCCTACATTATTATAAGATTATGCCATTTGTGTTGAAAATTACTTGGTCAACTTACCAACGCTCAGTAAATAAAACTTTTAAGGTACAATCGGACAGAATGTGGAGGTGCATATTAATGATATGCTAGTAAAAAGCACAAGGGATGAGGACCATTTGGCAGATCTAGAAGAATTTTTTGCAAACCTAACGAAAATAAATTTGAAGCTAAACCCATAAAAGTGCACATCTTGGGTACGGCCCGAAAAATTCATTGGGTACATAGTTAGTGAACGCATAATAGAATTTGATCTTGTACAAAAAAACGGTTTGAGCACTGTGGCACTACCTCGAATAATCAAAGAAGTACAGATTCTAACAGAGAGATTGACAGCTTTAAATAGATTATATCTCAGTCATCGGATAAATGTGCTATATTTTCTCACGTGTTGAGGCAAGAAAATTGTTTTAACTACACCCAAAAATGTTCTAAAGCTTTTCATCGGATCAAATTGTATCTGCCCTCACCTGAAATTTTGACAAAACCTAATCCCGAAAATACAATATACATGTACAAAGCAGTGTCAGATTATATTGTTAGTGTTGTTTTGATTCGAGAAGAAGAAAATTTCCCAAGACTAGTGTATTATGTCTGTAAAATTCTTTTGGACGCGGAAAAATGATATTTGAAGTTAGAAAACTAGCCCTTGCGTTGGTAATTACTTCTCGCAAAAGTGAGGCCTTATTTTCATGCTCATTTTATCATTGTACGAGCATCCTTTCCATTGAAAAATATGATCTAAAGACCTGTTGTTTCAGGAATAATGAACAAATAGTGAGTTAAAATTGGATATTTTGACATTGAGTTTGAACCTCAAACTGCAATTAAAGAGCAAGACTTGGTAGATCTCCTATTGGAATTTCATTACGAACAATCAGATATGGAGATAGATAAATGGAGTTCTGACGCAGAATGGACAGTCCTGACAGGGGGTTTCAAGCGCATCGGGATGTTAAGCAGGGTGCAGATTCGCTTCAGATTTCAAACATCAAACAAAGAGGCTGAGTATGAAGTTGCTTTGGCAGGTTTAAAACTTGCTCATATCTGTGGGGCTAAAAAGGTTTGGCTAGTGAGTCATTCGCAAATACTTATAAATCATGCGTCTGGCTAATCTGAGTTTAAAAAAGATTATTTAATGAAGTATTTGAGAGTGTTAAAGGACTTATAAATTATATTTGAAAATGTGAGGTATGAACATGTTCGTAGGGAAGTAAACGTTGTAGCTAACTCTCTGGCTACTGCTTCGTATTCTAAGGAATATCTTTGGATAATCACACAAGAAAGTACTTCGATGATAAAGGGGTCATAACATGTAGAAGGATCAGTCAAAGCTTTTCAAATTTCTACAAGTATAAAAAAGATTGAAGGAATAAAATAAATGAGTTTCTTGTAAATGATGTTTTACCCATTGATAAAGTAATGGCAAAAAGAATATGCTTCAAGGCATATGGTTACGTGGTACTCTGATATATTTTATACAAAAAATCTTTTAGTAGGCCTTTACTTCGATGCCTTAGGAAAAATGAATCACAAATGATACATCTGAGTTACATGATGAGGAATGAACCATGCATTGTGGGTATAAACTTTGATACAAAGAGTTATCTTGGTAGGGTATTATTGCCCCACAATTGCTTCAGATGCTAAAGAATTGGTTAAGAGATGTGATACATGTCAAAAATTCGTTAACGATATTCATGCACAAAAAGTAATTCTTGAGTTAATGTCTCTGGCATTACATTTTGACCGATAAGGTATTCATCTAGTCGGACCTTTACCAATGACATCTGGAGAACGACAGACGATAATTTTCGCGGTAAATTATTTCTCTAAGTGGGTGGAAGCTGAACCATTAGCTGGAACAAAAGCCACAGACGTAATCATATTTATGGTTTCTAATATATGTTATCGTTTTGGTGTTATGAGGAGAATAAAAATGGATAATATGCCACAATTGGATAATAAAAAAATGAAACCTTTTTGTTCTTCAAGAGAAATGCAACTATGCTTCTTGGCACCTTTTCATCCGTAAGCAAAATTCCAAGTTAATGTTATAAATCGGGCCATTTTGGATGGACTGAGAAAGAATATAATAACAGCGCGTATACTATATAAGTTAATATTAATATAAGATATATTTATAAATTATAATCAAACTATTATAATAATAAAACTATAATAACATATATAATATACTGTCGAGATGACCGTGATCTAAATCTCGTCGTGACTGTTATTATGTATTATGTATACTGTGACAGTTTTTTCGTGATCCCGCCAAATCTCACAGTGACACGTTATGTTAGACACTTTTATATTAAGATCCTGGGTCGAGTGGTTTGAACTGGATTATTTAAATTTTATAAAAAAAAATAATCAATGGTTTTTATTTATTAATTTTAATAATCTTACTAATGTCAAATTTTAGTATCAAATTATAATATAAACAACATTGTCATTTAAAAAAAATTATAATTGTTATAATATCGACTATATTTTATATTTTATTAAAAAACTTATCCTTCGGTATATACTAAAATTTAAAATAGTCGATATTTCATTGTTATTCTGATCAATTAAAGTTAATTAAAATTTATGAATTTAATTATAAAACTATTAATCATAATAAAAATAGGTTGGTCATCATATTTTTATAATAAAATAATAATTATAATATGATTTGTATGAACTAGACATAAATACCCAATCAAATATGGTAAATTACCAATAGATGCATGAATCATAAAATTAGATAAGAATCCTCTCAATAATATAAATAACATTTTTTAGGTTTATAAATGTGATTCCCTCATTTGAATCAAAATGTTTCGATTGCTTTTTTTTTTCTCTTTACCCTTAATTCCCTCTTAAACCAAGAAACAAAAAAACACGTACGAACCAAAACCACCGAAGGACTCCGATTTGAAGTGTGATTCATTATTTGAAGACTGATTTTAAGCTTCAATATGTCTTTGAACAGGATTATCTTTGTACAACCTTCATTCAACCTCTATTCGAAATACGAGTCTCAGTTCGGAAATTAACTAGTAAGAACTAGGTACAACTTTTTTGTTTCTATATATTTGGATGGTTTATGTGCTATTACTTAAAGTTTTATAAATGATAAATAGGTTGTTAGTTAGGGTTCAGTAGTGACAAATACCTTCGTACTGTCATTTTGTGTAAACTAAGGTTTCAAAGTATAAGAAACTCGTACTATTTGCATTTGATGTATTTCCTTTAGTAATTAGGTTATAATATATTGTTTGAAGTTTTGAGATTCTATGTTCGGTTTCATTCAGTGTGATGGTGAAATATCACAACATCTTGCATCTTCTTGTCTGTTATACACACGTCTCACATTATTTGGCATGTTATGGTTCTTTTTTTCACGTAAATCACATATTATTACTTGTGCTTGTTCATGATATGTTTATTTTAAAGATGTCATGCATGTTCATAATATCCATTATATATGGTCTCGCATGGTTTTGGTACCTAGGTCTGCAGTCTCGCTTGTTTCATTAACCCGTCTGCATTATTTGTTATAACAAGTCTCACATTTTGTTGCAACATATAATATCTTTTAAATAATGTTTTTTCATATCAGTTTTAGTTAGTATACTGAATTTGATGAAAGAGAAGAGTCACATCTGACCCGACACATTATGATTTTGCATCATATTTTTTAGTAGATAAATGGTTCGAACCATATTCGTTTGAGCTTGAAAATATGGCCTCATATTTTGTGGTGCTACAATTAAAGCTAAGGTTAGATTTTATAACTCAAAGTACCTTTTTCAGCATCTAACAGACTTTTTTCTCACGTTATATACAAGACGAGGATTATATTCGACCTCATTGGCTAACACTGCATTTACAGCGTATTCAACACCATAATATAAATAAATAACGTTTCTCCCATAATTGGCTTCGTTAAAACTTCCTGAGACGATAAATAGTTTTTTTTACAAAAGCTTCGTTGCATTTGATGAGTCCTAATTCTGATTACTCACCGGACAGGGACAGATCAGACCTAACCCTCAGGACCGGACAGACCACTTCAATCACTTAGCTAATGGGGCTGTTCGAACTATGACAAAAGTACTAAAAAACCTAAACACTTCTTGACTAAGCTACTTGCTCTCCTACTTAGAGCTCATGGGTCTTTAAAGATGACCCGGGTCCATTGAACATGACCCGAAAGCCCATAAGGGCCCAAAATGTAAGGGTATAAATACCCAACCACCTGCATTAAATGTGGGTAATGAAAATTAACTGCAACCAGCCAGCTTAATTCTCCCTCTGCTCTCTACTCTAAATATCAAACACCCACATACTTCTCTAAAACACCAAACAAATTACAAGCCTACCCTCAGGCGATAATTATCCTTACCAGTCAGCTTAATTCTCCCTCTACTCTCTACTCTAAATATCAAACACCCACATACTTCTTTAAAACACCAAACAAATTACAAGCCTACCCTGAGGCGATAATTATCCTTACCAGCATTACAAAGTCCATTTGAAATGATTCATTTCTTAAAACTTTTAAAAATAGAATATATCGTCTGATGATCTCAATATAAATCTGTTTAAAACAGCTAACCTTCAAATTAAAATTTGTACCTCTTTGATGGATCTCAAAGGATCCGTTAAATTCTTGTTACACTCACTATATAATCCAAGAATTTTCCGAATCGCACCCTGAATGTATATTTTTTTACATTCAATTTTAAGTTTATGGTCTTTAAGTTACGAAATGTTTCCTCTAAATTGGAAAAGTGACCATTGTCTCTTATGGTTTTTACTAACATGTCGTCAATATAGACATCAACATCCCTTCCAATTTAGTTGAGAAAAGTTTTATTCACTACTCACTGATAAGTTGCCTTAGTATTCTTCAACCTGAACGACATTACATTGTAGTAATGTATACCCTTACCAGTTAAGAACATAATGTTGTCTTGGTCGTTCAGATGCATATGTTTATGATTATACCCTGAAAAATGCATCGATAAATGAAAAACATTTGTTACTTGAACTCGAGTATACCAGTTGATCAATTCTTGGAATGGGAAATGGGTCCTTCAGACATGGTTTCCTCAAGTTGTTAAAATCAACACACATTCTCTATTTTTCATTTTTTTCCATAGTCATTGGGTTCGTCGTCCACAATGGATATTGATATTCTTTTATATGACCTTTTATTGTTAACTGATCTACCTTTGTCACAATCATTTCGGCATTTTCAAAAAAGAACACTCTGAATTTTTTAATTATGGGACGTAAATTAGGTCGTACAACGATTTTGTGACAAATAACACTCACATTTACTTTTGTTAAATCCTCGATACACCATGCAAACACATGAAATTTTCTGACAAAAAATATATACGAGTTGTTCTCTTACGATATTCGATAAATGGATATCGATATTCAAAGAAATTTTGTTAGGGAATGTATAAATTTTGACGTCCTCATATGGTATTATCGAACTAGGAATCTCCCCCAGATCATACATCTAACTCCGAACTGGACCCTCGTAACTGTTATTCTTGATTTTTCTCGATAATTTTATTTTTCTTTGTATACAATGCAGTAGTATAACAATATTTTATACTTTATAACTACTTTAGACAACTCCCACTTGACGTACAACTACATACTTCAAACACTGATGAATAATAAAGACAATAACTTGCATTCTTGACAACCAGTACTTGCTAAAAATTGTATTATTTGATGTCAGACCATCCACCGCTATGAACAACACTTTTACTATATTCTTGAAAGTCGTCATCTAATAATACCTCCCCCTCGAACTCTCTAAAAACATCGACACTAACTCCAGTGAATCCCACTATTATTTTATCGGATCATAGAATAATATAAGGGTCTTCGATTTGTTTGTAAGCCATAAATCGGATGTTTGCTGAATTGCTCGTATCGATTAGGATTATTCGGATTTTGGTTTCTTCAATGGTTGCTCTAATTACCACAATATCCTTGTGAGTTATGACGAACTCTATTTAATCATCATCGTTAAAAAAAGATAAAGGGAAATATATCCCTATAAAAATGGGTTAACATTATTCCTTCTAACTGTGTTGTTGTACTCACAACATGATTTTTTTGATAATAACAGGCGGCACCCGACATGATATCCCCGCCAAAAATAGTCAATGACTAAAAAAACTTGCATAAATTTTTTATCTTCATCTCATCTTTGGGCTCGTCAATTATCGTAACACTCTTTAGATTGGGATCTGAGTCTAAATATAATGTTTCCACATAAAAATCATTAAAAGGTTTTATTATGACCATTGTATTTTCCTAATTTGGTACAACCTCAACTACTTTCTTTTCAGTTGTTACTTGATTACCCACCGGAGCCTGTTGTCGAGATCCTGACTATCTTTAACAAAAGTTGTTAGCTTACTATTCTTGATCAGAGTTTGAATTTCATGTTTTAAAGCTATGCAGTCCCTCGTATCATAAACGACATCATCATGATATATACGTAATCGTTTATTCATTTTTTTTCTTAGTAACTGAATCGAGAGGGGTAATGTGAGTTAAATGAAATTTTGTGTCTTATCAAAAATAGTAGCGATGCTCTTTATAAGCTCCGTAAATTTATCAGGTCAGACTTATTGATTCGATATGGGCCTTTACTACTGACCCTGAGGTTGTTGGTCACCATGGGTCGAGGAAAAATTTGACTTGTGTCTCTCGGACAAAAAGCAGGCACAACATAGGGTTGAAATATTTGGACCCATTGTTATTGATAAACCGGAGAAGATGACTGTTGAATGGGTCTTTGCAGTGGAATCAACTTTAGTGTCTTGGATTGCTCCATTTTGATATATTTTTCGACATAAGCTCGTAAAGCACCCAAAGTTAGAGCTTTCTTTCTAGTCACTTTATCAATGGATTTTATGGGAAGAATCCCTTGTCTAAAAGAAACAGTAATGACTTGCTCCTAACAATTATCCATACTATTTTTTGTAAGAAATAAGTGTTTGGTATAATCTTTCAAACTTATTATGACCATCGATCTACATTGGATTATTGAATCCCCATTCCTCCGCATATATTTACTTCCCATAAAATATTGTATAAACATGGTCCAGAACATGTCCATATTATTGATAGAACCTTAAAGAAGTCGATTATACCACTTTAAAGCACCAACCTTTAAGGTTTGGGAAAAGCACGCCATAACAATTTATCATCATCATAATTAATTATAAAATTATTAAATTGCTCAAGATGATTATCTAAATACATGTTCATATCAAACTTCTCTACCTTAGATATATCAAACCACTTTGGTATATGTCCAGATAGAATTTCTGTCGATAATGTAGACTGCCTCCAATTGTGTCATTGACTATACTCGTGATTATAATTAGTCATGGCATAAAGACCCTGCTCCGATGGATATGTAAATTAGATGTTAACTTAATAATAAAAAATTAGTCATGTTTATCCGGAGAGTCACGTTTTCTTTATTCCCGCTCTATCTTTGAACCCAATATCTACTTGAGTATATATTTGAATAACGCTTACCACAATAGTTTTTATTTCTCATGTGATGGTGATCTTTCTCGGGAGAATAAAAAAATTCATATGAGTCAGAAATAGAATAATCGTTAGACTCTGACTGACTGTAACAGTATCTAGATTTTTGTTTTTTTAAGGAATAATGGTTTATGTTCCGAAATTATTTTCTTTGATATTTTTCCTATTTTCGCAAGAAATTAGGCTCAACGTCACCCCCTTTAAAAGCATATTCCCTTACGGTAACTTTTTTAATTTCTTATCCGACCTTTTTTAGTCGAGCTATCATTATTTTCATTTGTGTATTTAGTGCATAAATTTCATTATGTACGCGATCCTGATGCTCTTATATGGTCGATTAATCTTGTTTCTCTTTATACCGGTGTTTCACTTGAGTGTCTTACGCCAAATTATCACAATCCTATCCAATTGTTATTCTTTATGTAACTACTGCATAATCCACACGCACCTCAGTATTCATCTTTCGTTAGACTCTGAAGACAAGCCTAATACACTAAGGGTTTTAAATGTTTGTATTCAAGTACCTGTATACACTCCCACTATGGTCGCCACTAATGACTCCATAAATATCTAAAGGGAAAAAATGTCTAAAATATTTCGAGTTGAGTCACACATATGCTAGAGAGATTAGCTAAAACAAAACTTTTACAAAGAAAATTTTTCAAGAGTAATAAAAAAGTAATAATTGTTCACCTTTTCCAAAAAAGTTACATTTCCATATATAATAATAGTGGTGGTCCATTTAGCCTATATGATTAGCCTACTTTTGGCTATTCTATCATTTTAATTCACTAGTATTAAACATATTTACTCTTTATTGTACAAAATATCCTCAAAGTTACACATTGTTGGATATATATTAAAAAGTAAATATCGATCTAATATTTCAATGGTTCAACGTATAGAACATATAAATTTGGTCCTTATATCTCCCCAATAAAGAATCTTGAATAATATTATGCATTACCAAATAGGTTAAAAGCAACCATGAATCTTACCAGAATGAGATATTATCTCTGTTACCAATCGCTACCATGTACAATTTACTGGTGATAGGCCTATGATTTAAATTTACCTCAAAGTTGAGGAGGTAGAAAATTCAATCTTTAAAGACCATAATTTTTTGTCATTAATCTTCTCAGAGTTAATCGAGTCACACCAAATTGAGTTTTCGTTTATACTAACAAAAGGCCACAAATATTTGAGGACGACCGCTTGATTCCAGGTTTTTAAATTTAGAATCCACAGGACACCCTCAGACAAAGGCAAGCACAGAGCAGAGAAAACCACTTTAGAACCTGTAACCTTTGTTTCATGGTCAAACCTGAAGAAACGACTTAGATATTAAGAATTTTTTAAAGAATTCTAGCATGGAGAATGAAGATCAAAAACCAATAAATTTGTCCTGCGAAAAACACAGATTTTAACGAAGTCAAGCCAACTCGCATATAAAAGATTTTTTAAAATACAAAAGATAATATGAATCGTTCCTTTTTTTCAAAAAAATATCCGATATAATTGTTATGGAAAAATCGACCCGTAAAAAAACAATATTGCCAACTACGAGCACAAATTACAAAATATGTTATAACTTATCTTTTAATATTTATATTTATATTTAAAATCTATTAATATATAATGATATTTTTATAAATTTTATTTTTATTTCATAATATCTTTTAGGTATAAAATATAATATTATTTTATTTAATTGTGTTAAAATTATATGAGATATATTAATGGTATATTATTATTAAAATTATTTAATTTAAATCTAAATAATGTGAAGATTTTGTTAAAATATATAGTAAGTATAAAATAAATAATTTACATTATAGTTTTTTTAAAATAATATTTTTTAATTTAACATTAACAATATCGTGAAAATATCAAAATAAACATTATGTCTTACAGAAATGGTGTTTACAAACCTTACTACAAAATAGAGTGAAATGAAACAGTATGTCGAACTAGATTTTTTGGTTCTTTGCATTCTTATATAAATAAAGAAAACAATTTATATAAAAATAGTTAGAATAATAAAATAAATTAAAATTGTTATTTAGTAAGATCTACTCTTAAAGTCCAGTATGAAACAATGAGGGAATCACTGATGCAAGAGAAAAAAAAGGTGATTACAATACTATTGCATTTTGCTCTTCTCAACCTAAAGATTATATACCACCGCACATAAGTTGGCGTTTATATGTGACTGATGCCACACTTACTTCCTAAAACTGGCTGAGTTCTAAAGAAGAAGAAAAACTTAGTTAAGGTGAAGCCTGGTTTTGTACTAATGGTATCCCAAATGCTATAGGAACACCTATAACAAAAAGGCATGTGATTAAGATTTTTGTCCATGTTAAAACATAGAACATATATATATGGTATTTAAATCTCAATCAATCAATCACGAGTAGCTAGTTTGTTTTTTGCTAGTCGTACAATAAAAAAGTTACGAGGGAGGTTATATTTATTCCAAATTAAGTCAACTCAATATATTTTTGTGGTTGAGTTATGAATAATATGATACATCCTTTTGATAAATACTAAATTATTTTGGTTAGTAATCCAACAAGGAATGTATTTTCAGTCTATTTGAGAGGGAAAATAGCATAGTTTTGATCCCTTGGAGATTTTATGGTTTATATATAGACTTGGGAGAGTGTGGAATTCATTAAGACTTTTTTTTGTAAGTTTGAGAGAGAAAGGGTTAGCGTGAGGCAAAATTAAAAGATCATTAGCGGCAAACGTTTATAATTTTTTCATTTCTAGTGAAATTTGAATTTTCTATCCTTATTTTTTCCCTTAAGAATGCAAGATAAAACTTAGATGATAAGAACACAAATAAAATGAGAGGGAGTCTCCTTGACGAAGAACTTTATGGACAAAGACAGAACCATAGGGCTCTTCACTAATCATAATATTATATTTGTGGGAAAATGTAGATTGAATGACCCAAACCATCATCTTATTGGGAAAGTTCATGGATAGTAATATACATAGAATGATATATCATCTAACATTATCAAACGCTTTTTGAATATCATTTTTTAAAAGTGGCTCGGGGGCCTTTTATGTTGATATGGTATCCATTGAGTAATTATTTAGAAATGAGGATATTATCTTTATTCTACGATCACATACAAAGGCAGATTGAGAATTATCTATAAGGGAGATATGAGAATCTTTAAGGTGATTGACTAAGATTCTGGAGATAATTTTATATGAAACATTGTAACAAGACATGAGACGGTAGTTATAAAGGTGTACACAATTATTTTTAGAATGAGGGTGATATTCGTCTTGTTCTAGGATTTATCTAATATTTTGAGTTAATTTTTTATAGAGTTTGTGGTTAATATCAGGGCCAACATCGTCTTATGAGTTTTTGAAAATTACGAGTTATACCTGTCCAAACGTGGGGATCTGGTATTGTTTGTACTAAACATATAGTGACTTTGGTGGAAAATATCCGGAGACTCGAGGAACACCGGGGTAGTTATAGAGGTTTGTGATTCTTAACTGCTAGAGAAATGATGAATAAAAATGCTATTGACTCCTTCAGATGTACTACGTTTTTTGCGAAGATGATATTGAATTAATATGATTTTTTCTCGTCGAATGCGGGTTTTGAGGGTGTTATGCAAAAACTTAGTGTTGGTCACCTAATTCTAGTTAGAGGTTTCAAGACTTTTATTTGAAGAATTATTTCTCGGCTTTAGTAAAGAAAGAGAAATTACAAAAGGCTATCGTCGAAGAGGTTAGTTTGAGCATTAATAAAAGAAGTTTTAATCTTACTAAATATATCACTTATGTCCCTAAATTCACAACGGTTTAGACCATAAAAAAAATTGTAATATGTCTTGCTTATTTGATATAATATAAGATGTTTTAAGGTAGAAGGGTTTAACTGGACTATACTATAGCTATATATTCAGGGTGAGCTTGCAAGTTGTTGAAGAATCTAAATGGTTATATATATATATATATATATATATATATATATATATATATATATGAATACCAAGGTTGAGAATGATAAGTGTATGGTCTGACGAGCGAGGGAAATTGTAATTAGTGTGAGACATTTGGAAAAAAATCTTCCCAAATGTTATCAACTAGAATCTTATCAATTTTTTTAAAAAATAAGGTTATTGGGACATTCGTTAATCTAAAAATATTAAAATTCGGAAGATATAAGGTCACAAGATTGTGTGTGAGGAGATTTCACTAGAATATTTCTTTTGTTAGGGTATTTAATGGTATTATATCATCAACAATAACTCAAATGTTGTTATTGGTAGAACAGCCAACGAAGAGAGTTTCGATCATAATGAGAGTCCATCAGAGGGGTCGATGAGGGTGTAAATGGTTTTAAGAGAGATATGAGTGTATGAGAATAGGCTTCTAACATCATAATGGATATGTTTTGTTTTAGAAAATGTTAAGAATACATGGAGAATGCTATGATTCTAGGCTATAATGATTTTACCTCAAAGATGATCAGCGCAATTTGAAATATACTTCTAGTAAGAGTGATTTTAAGAAATGATAATACATTATTTTCCTAGATTTTGGTTTCCATAAGACATATTAATGAAAAGTGATTATTAAAAATAAAATCTCACCCATCAACATATCGAGTGGGATCGGTAAGCCCACGTACATTCCAAACAACCAATTTTATAATAATAATAATAATATGATACTTACAACGGGTTAACGTTTATCAAGGAGTATTACCTCAATAATAGTATTCTTACTGTTTTTTTTAATGAGAAGGTGACTTCTTTGATACTTTCGAGTTGGTCTAGATCCGTGGTAGGGTCATTTTCCTTTGAGTTGTTCAACAAAGATGTCTATCATAACTGGAAAGGATAAAATTGATATAGTATCATTGACGATAGTAACCAAGTTGATATAATTGCTAATACCTTTGACATTAGAAGTAAGAGTTTGCGGGGTTGAGGAGACCACACCATCAACAGAAACAAAAACCTGATAGAAACTAATAAACTAATACAGTTATGTATGGAATGGTCAAATACCTCACATATACAACAAGTATGAGAGATATCATGGTACTCGATACGGAGGGTGGTAGGCTTGTTTATGCACAAGATTTGGAGTTATATTGGGAAACTGGAGGTGGCCTTGAGGCCAGTACTAAAACAAAAAAGTTGAGTCTTGCCATACTTGTAGTCTTCTTATCGACAAACTTAGGGGTCCTTAATACACTAGCTATGTAGCTCAGGCCTTTGGAGGTCTAGAGTTCATGATTAAAATTAATCAGTTTGACCACATTGGTATTTCGTGGAAAAAATCATGGAAAGAACAATCATTGTTTCGTATCTTTTCAACACGGAAACCTCAAAAGAAGCATGGTCCTCCTTTTAAAATGGAAGTGACATGCTCTTTATTGTTGAAGGTGAACAAATGGAAGCCAACAAGGTTTGAATTATAGTCTATTATACCGTAATGGTCCCAAAGGCCTTTAACGATTACTCCCATTTGAATGAAATTAAGATTTTTGGCCAAGAAGTATCTAATGATTATTTTTTCCCAAATCTCAGGATTCCCAGAGATGATATTGCTTGGAATGATGAGTTCTTAGCTTAAGAACCGACAGACTGAATGTAACTCCGGACAAGAGAACTATTTAAAATACTGTAGTTGGTGAATGCTAGCATGTGCATGATAGAATTGTAAAGTTGGTGGAGGCCTTGAGTTAGGGGGATGTGTGATAAACTTAAATATGATGTCGTATATAAAGAAAGATAATGGTATTCAATGGGGTGATCTAGTTGGCCGTATAGGATTTTGGTGCTTTCAAGATTAGAGATTGGGAAGAAGTATGAGAGAATGTTGAAGTTGGAAAATAAACAGAACTTTTTTTTTTGGGTTTTGGGTTATTTGAACATGTATCATAATTTTTGGATTTAGATCTGATACCTATTTGAAATGAGAGGCGTGTGGCAATAATGGATAGACTTAAAGGAGGAAAATGGAAGATGTGATCAGGATTGACGAGACTTGGGATTTATGTGAAGGTTTCAATAAGTTAGGGCTCAATGTGGCTACATGCAGATAATTAGAGATGTTATTATGGTTAGGGCGACTTGGTGGGCTTATTTGGATATGATCATTTTGGGTGGGATTGTTATTGGGAAAAGGGTGAAGACGAAACATCAAGGAGATGGAGAGATGGGACTGCATGGAAATGAAAAGGCGCGAACGAGGGTACTGTTGTATGTGGCTTATGAAGGTTGATGAGCATAGATTCTTGAGTAAAACTCAAGAGAAGTCTTTATCTTTAGATATTTATGCTTCAAGGTTACCAAATACAATATCATTTTATTGAGATTTTTTAGACGTGAGTTTGAGCATAGTTGAAAATAGTGTAAACAGGGGTGTGATATATTGAATTTGAGAGGAAGTGGGGGGGAGGGGTATGGACATACGTGCAATCATTTAAATATGGAGCCAAGATATATGAGAAGAAACATTTAAGTTTTCACAAACTTAACAATCAGGGAAACCAGATTTTGAGCCAAAATAGTTGGGATTTGGCTTACCCAATCTAGTTGATAAAGAAAAGTTGAACTACATTGATATAAATTTATTGAAGATCATATGATTATGAGATGTTCTTGGTGAAGGACGATTAAAGGAAGAATATGATGACGATGGTAGCAAAAAGGTGTGGGTTATGTTTGATTCTGGTAAAAGAAAATAAATTAAATACGAATTTTTGAAGAGAAGTTAAAGTTTTTATCTAACTAACCATTTTTTTCTTTTAACTCTTAAACATTAAATCTTTTTATATTGTAAAATTATAGATTATTACAAATAGTTTTAAAGTGTTGAGGAATGGCTTGTAAATATAATGATATTTTATGCAAACCTGAGCCTGAACCTATTCTGAGCTAAGTTCAAAACTTAATAATCATTTGTTGTATATACTTTCAAATTTTCCTAAATTGTTATATATATTTTTAATAATGTATTAATAACGTAAGTAATATATAGTTTCAAAATACTAAATATAATTTTTCTTCTATATATCATATGTTTTTGTTATTTACGTTTTTTAAAACATTATAACTTTATCTTTGGATAAAAATATATAAGTTGTCTAATAGTTAAATACATTATCTCTCAAGCTCTGCTGAATCAAGAACGTCCCAAGATACAAAACAAATGTTTGTTTATTGTTTTATTTTGTATTTCTTCAACCTTCACAAGTTTAGATCTTAATTTTTTGAGTTCTTCATTTTTTTTAAAAACTTTTAAAACCTATATTTGCTACAATTGAATGACTTAAATTAGTTCTAATGGTTAGTTAACCATCTAAGTTAAAGTTTTACCAAGTTTTAGAAAACTATAATAATATTTTTGGATAAAAATATATAAGTTTTCTAATAGTTAAATACATTATCTATCAAGCTCTTTTGAATCAAGAACGTCCCAAGATACAAAATAAATGTTTGTTTATTGTTTCATTTTGTATTTCTTCTACCTTCACGGGTTTAAATCTTAATTTTTTGTGTTCTTCATTTTTTAAAAACTTTGAAAACCTACATTTGCTACAATTGAATGACTTAAATTAGTTATAATACTTAGTTAACCATTTATGTTAAAGTTTTACCAAGTTTTTTTTCTCATTTGGCATCAAAATGGTTGTTTTTTTTATCTTTTAGGTCATTTGTTCATCTTTTACTATTGAATGGCTTGTGCATATATTGTCTACACCCGACATTGATATTAGATTCCATTTTGACATCCGATATTGATGTCTCATGTTGACATTAGGTAATAATTTCAAAACTTATTGTTGATATAGTATGTCGGTAATAATTTTCATATATCATGTCTAATATTGATCGTCTACGTAAATATTGACTGTCGAATACGGTTATGAAAATCGACCTATTACACCGATATGGTTGTATTTCATGGTTTTTATTTATTACACATTTAATTTGGTTTTTATTTAATTTTTATTACAGAGGAATCCTACGGAGATTAGCGATTTACCTATGCTAGTACATATCTTAACGATGTTGCACACTACTAATAATCTGTTAGAACTATTGTGTTGGTCACACAATGGAGAAATCTATGTAAGTTTGTCTTAATCCTCAAATTAGCGAACATTAAAGAAACTAACTTGAAACTGGTCAACAAAATCATAGGTTTTATGGTATGTCAAAAAAAAAATATGATTTTATATTCTTTTATATTGTGCTAGTCGATCGTGGATTATTTGAGTTTACTCGATAAATTGAATTTGCAACAGCACGACGAGGTCGATGAGGTAATCTTAGTTTTTGGTAATCTTTAGAGTTTGATTTGAGACACATATGCATGTGTTTGAAGCATTTAATGAAATTGATATTGGTCAATTTTGTTTTTTAAAGTTTCTTAAAATATCCATTTGTTCGTGCTTCAAGGTCTTATCATTACAACTAACCATTTTTCAGGATGTGAAGCTTCTTTATTTGAGAAATTGTCATTAAATAGATGTTATTTATTGAATGACATTCAATTATACTCTAATATTCTAAAAAAATTATCAATAATTATCGAAAATCATAATGAACAATATGATTGTCTCCTCGAGATCAAAACATCTAATATATTATTATTATTAATAGGTAAAGTACGATGAATTTCGTATGATATATGTATCGTTTTTATCCGATTTTAATATTAAAATGCGAGAAAAACTACACTAATAAAAATAACTAATAATGAAAAGATAATTTAAATAACAAATAAGACAAGAATATTAATATCGACCAATATAGATTCCAAAAAATAAAGATAACTAATATCGAGACATTTATTAACAATATGTCTATTAATGTCGACAAGAATTCGAACATGTTATTCATAGAATTCGAACATGTTATTCATTGTAGAGATGTTGTGTCGATATCGGTGAACACGTTTATCAATGCGATCGTACTCGTAACAAAAACGTCATTCGTTATTCGACGTCGAAACTTGAAAAACTCAACTTCACGTATTATTTTTTCGTAACTTAACTATAAATTATACGATAGATGAATTATATATCGCTTTTTCTTATTAATATTTTTTTAAATTCGATTTCACTGTTGATTATTCTATTTTTTTAAATTAATTTTGTGATTTGTTTTATAATTTTTAATATTTTTTAATAAGATTAATTTTGATAGGTAAGATGTGGTTTAGATTTTAAAATATTCATATATGACACTAAATATAAAATAAAAATTGTAAAAATAAAATAAAACTATCTCAAGTTAAATGATTTTCTATATTAAAAAGGAAGACGTATTTATGATTTTGAAGGCAGTTTTTTCACAATTTAAAAACTGAATTACCTAGACATAACAATTCAAAACTTCACTACTGAAATTGAAAAAGGGCTTTAAAAGAGTTCAACTCAAGACAGAGTGCGCTCCTAGACTTCACCAACACCGCCTCAGGGTCCGAAGCGACTCCCCCATCTAGAAGATGCCAAAGCGAACGACACACACGTACTCTAGCGAGGACGCAGCGCCCGACGGACCGGATTCCGATCTCTTTGTCTACTACTGCAAGCACTGTGGTTCCCATGTCGTCATAACTGGTTTGTCGATTTCACGCCCTTTTATCTCTTTTCAATTTGTAAATTTCTGTTTCTCCTGGTCGATTTCCAGAAATCAGTGTCGAATTTTTGGCCATTTTTGTGTGGAAATGGTGCTTCTGGTAGTAGTCAATCGCAGTCCACATGGGAATTGATGTTTTTTGTTCAAATCTACCATGGTTAGGGAATGGGGATTATCATTTTAAAGAATAAGATTATATGTAATTGATTAGTATACTGGAGAGACCCTTTGCTATATGGTTGCCAATATTTAGATTTTCGAATACTGAAATATATTTGCTATAAGATACGCAGTTGCAGAAGATGCCGAAGAGGAAGACTGATAGAGCATATGTGCTCGACAAAAACAAGCACCTCGCGAGGTTGAACATTGACGAGGCCGGAAAAGTTCTATTGAAACGGTAATTTTAGCAACATTCTGATTAGAATTGGTGTGGTGTCATTAGATTCAAGTTCTTCTCATACCCTATCTATGTATATTATCTTATTTATAGTTATGTGATAACATTATAGATCTATATTGCATACATTTTAAGTCACATTTTCGTTATAGAGTACTTTTCCATGATACGAACTGAATCTTTTGTCGTTATATGGAGGATATAACTGGCGAATAAGTATAGTGTAGAAAGTACTTTCTTGTAGCTGAGTACGACTAAAATTTTGCACGGGAAAGAGTTGAAAGTAGATAACGATTTCTTGTTTTACTTTCTTAGGTGTTTCAGACTGTATATAGCAGCCAGTACTTCGGTAGTACTAATTTAAGATTGCACTTGTTGGTGGTTAAGAGGGTGCTCGCAGTTGCTGTTTCTCCTTGTTTATATCTGACTCGAAACTTTATTATCAAAAAGTACTAATCCGGTTAATGGGATGAGATGAGATGGGATATTTTGTTAATGGGACCGTTGCTACAAGTTGCAAAATCTGTAGATATACTCTTTTGATTTAATCTCGTGATGGAAGTATGAACGAGTGTTTACAGTTACAACTTTTTCTTCCTGTGACTTGGAGACATGAACGGATTATAAAAATGCATCCTCTTTTATTCCTTTTTTAGCTACAATTAAGAATTAGCCTTACAAATGCATCTATCTTTGTTGCTTACTTTTAGCTGTTCACCTTACCTACAAAGTGTCAGCAATATGATTTACATAGTTTAAGAACATCTTATTATCATTGCTGCAGCGGTGAAGGAAAACTGGAGAAGCAGTATCGTATGAATTGTCTTGGCTGTGGCCTTTTTGTTTGCTATCGTGTGGAAGAAACTCTGGAAACGGCTTCTTTTATCTATATTGTCGACGGTGCCCTTAGTACTGTTGCAGCAGAAACTAACCCACAGGTATCAATATGCATTCTAAGCCGTATTATTGTTAATATTGGTGCTTCCTAAGATTGTTTGAATATAATATGGTGTTGTCAGCTGAGATTATGTCCAACCTAAAAGACGGCATAGTGTTGATATTTATAATGTATCATATATTTATGTCTACTTTTTGTGTATATTCAAGCGGATTAATAATGCTCACTCTTAATTTTCGATATGATCAAAATGTTGTAGGATGCTCCTCTGCCGCCCTGCATATCGCAGTTAGAAGGAGGCCTTGTTCAAGTTGCCATCGAGGTGGAAGATCGTGCGCAACGCTCAGCAATCACAAGTAATGTGGTTGCTTTTTTACTCCTTTGATTAGTTTAGTGTTTATATCTCTAGAAAAAACTGTTACGGCCGCAACTGTTACTTTCGACTGTATATAATGCAACATTTTCCTACCGAACTCATGCTCTACTGTATACTCATGTAGGAGTGAATGCTGATGATGTTCGAGTCACAGTAGCTGCTCCTGCAGCCCGTGGAGAAGCAAACAACGAGCTCTTGGAATTCATGGGAAAGGTAGGCCTCATGATTTTTTCTTCACTTTTCTGTTTTGCATCTTCACTATAAACGGAAACCCACGTCTGTGTGTGTGCAAAAGTGTTAATGTTTATTCTATTGATTTTAAGCTCTGAAGTGATTTTTTTTTTATAAAGATGGATACTTTTTTTTGCATACCGCTTAATCTGAATTCATATATTTATGAAGTATATAAATCTTTGTTTGAAAGTACTAACTAACTTTAATAAAATGAAAAGGAACCAAACATTTTTTTCCAGTTTTCTAAATATAAAATGCGGAATTATTCACATAAAATGAAAACGAAAAACGTTTTCAAAGATTTATTGCAGCGGTATCATTCATGTTTTCCGTTAAATATTATGCAATCTTATATCAATGCATTGGTTCTCTAGTTTCGATTGTCAAACTCAGGCTCACAATATCAGCCTTTTGTATGTATAGGTATTGAGTCTAAGATTGAGCCAGATGACTCTTCAAAGAGGATGGAATAACAAATCAAAGCTCCTCGTGGTAAGTAAATCGGATTACAACAATTCGAATCTCTTCAACTCACAATCTTAAAAAATATTGTCTCCTAAACTTGAGCACATATAGAAAATTAGTAATCTGATTCTGTTAACGGGTGAATGAAAGTCGATCACTTATACTCCGTTCTTATTTTTGTATCAGGTGGAAGATTTATCTGCAAGACAAGTGTACGAGAAACTTCTGGAAGCTGTACAGCCTTAAAAACCAGGTTCCAGACCGATCTTGGTTTTTGGATGTGTACGGTCCGTTAAGCCATATTGTTGTAATTTTTGGACAACTAACAAGAATCGAAAATTTATGAATTGATTCGGAGTCTGTGATAAATTTTATTTCTATCGTGATTGTTACTGTATATCCCCGCGTTGATGTTGTAGAACCGTTTCTGCTCGTATAATTTTTCAGTAGTTTGAATAAATATTGCTAAATCCTTTTGTTACTCTATGAGTATCTTTTAATATTTTGAAAATCTGTTCCTCAAATTTTGAAGTTACTGAAAAGTATATAGTACTTTCTAACTCCTAGAGTACTGTCCTGTCCTAAGTTTATGATGTCTTTTGAGAACTAGAAACAATATGTATCCTTTCTAGCTTAAAAGCCAAGCATAAAGGTGAAGAAAAATAAATCAGTGGTCCTAAAGATGGTACTAATTAAATATAAATTATTGAATTGATGACCGGATCAAAATACATAAATTTATTTCATTTGAAACTGGAGGAACAAGATATTTCTCAATAAATAACATATAAAACTAGTCCACTAATGATTTCTTTGTATTATATGGTTCAATTATTGGTTGGAAGATAAGACTTACTTATCGAACATGATCCACTCGAATATCATAAGATAAAGTGAAAAATAATATTATAATATAAAACATCAAGCTAATGAATTTAGATTGTACTGATTAAATTTTGAATCGAATCTGAATCTGAATAAAACAGATTTAAAATTACAATTAACTTCTAAACCCAAATCGAGTTTTTATGAGGTGGCCAATCATCTGCATCAATCATTTTTTCAAAAGAAATCCTAAAATATCTCAAAAATGAAGACCACCTCATCGGATGTCTGAGTCAGCTAGTGATCCATCACGATCACAAGAAAGCGCAAAGCACGCTCATGCGTAAGTTAGTGTGGCCGCCAGTGAAAACCGGATAAGCATAGAAAAAAGGTGAAAAAAGGCTATACCACCTTGACCGCGCACATGCATCAGTAACCATGCACCACTCACCACATCTGGGTCGACACGTGTCAATCAAAACTATAAACAAACAACACTAAATCGATGGCCTCGATTCCAAATATAAACTAACGTAAGAGGTTTATATATAGCTTCGTCTTCAGTGCTTCTCGTTTTGTTCATTTATCGACAAACTTTCTGAATGATCCATTGTGCTTGGGAATTCTAGATTTCAGAGAAAGATATCGATTATAGAGATAGAGATAAATAGAGAGAATTGATTAAACATGGCGAGTATGCAGGCGATAAGAGTGTCGAGAAGTGAGTCATTGAAGAAGGAAGAGAGCCCGAAGTTGTCGAGTCCAGAGGCCAAGCTAGGGATGCAGGTCGATGAACTGTGGGATGTGCAGGAACCACAGCTGAGTCCGACGGAGAAACTCAATGCTTGCTTTGAGAGCATTCCTGTCTCTTCTTTCCCGGTTGATCCCTCTGCTCAAGGTATAGTCTCCCTCTCCCCCTCTCTCCCTATATTTCTATGCTTCTGTGTGGAGAATTGTTCATGATTTGGTATGCATCGATAATGATCGTCGTTTGAATAAGAATCATTCTGATTAATATACTTTAACGATTACGAGAGTCATATTCAAACAATTTAAAGATTGAATAAATTTCAGATTTTACATTTTCTTTTCATTAACTTATTAATACTTGATTTGGTTTGCAACAATTTAGGAGATTTAACATTTCTGATCACGATGATACACACCTTTCTCTTGTCTGCAAAAATGGTTTGACTTGTTTTATCGTTAATGATTACATGTTGATTATGATATATGTTGGAACTTTCTGTTTTGGGTGATATCCATCTAGCAGATAGCAGTGGTGGACATGGTTCATGCATCTATTCGAACATCTATATTAATAGAAAAAGTTTATCTATGATGTATGTATAATTTCGGAATTCAAGATTAAAGAACAAATTGTTTTAAGGAGCAGGATTTAGTTTTTATGGTTTGGGAATCTCGGATAGTTAATGTTTGCTGTTTCCTTTCTTTCATTTGGTTTAGTTTCGGCCAATAGAGAGAAATGTGTAGAGACTATATTGTATGAGCAGATTTTTGTCGTTTTGCTTTGTATCTGCATTACAAGAGTTGTGCACACGATTTTAAAAATTGAAGGCACAGATGCTGCTATTGATTGAAGATTCTTTTGTTATTTTCTTGTATTGTCTATTGTTCTTACCCTTTTACCTGTGTCCAAATTTGTGTTTTCTTGTATTCAGTGATTGAGATTAAATCAAACACAAGTTTAGCCGAGGCTGTTCAAATACTAGCTGAGCACAGAATTCTAAGTGCTCCCATTGTTGACGTTAATGCGCCTGAGGATGCAAGTTGGATGGACAGATACATTGGCATTGTCGAATTTGCAGGCATTGTCGTGTGGATCTTGCAGCAGGTAGATATCATTTGAAATCTTCTTTTGGGAGGAGGCTCTTAGTTAATATGTCCGGTCTCGTTTGTAGGTTTTATATTTTACTTCACAATTTACAAATGGCCCATTCCGGAATTATAGTATTCTGGACCTTAAGCTTAAAATTGATATGCTATGCATTCTTTATGGCTAGGCTAGGCCGTGGTCGTACTTTTAAAAAATAGACTCCAATAGCGGCCTGTGTTGAAATTGAAAAGACAAAGGGAATGGTAAAATAACCAAACTAAACATTGAGATTGCATTTTTATTTTATGAACTTGAGAGTTGAATGTTATTTGCTCATCTTTCTTAGTTTCCACAGCAGCGACTTGGAAACGTTACAGTGAAAATTGTATGCTCTTGAGCTAAAGTTTCAGCAGATATACTTATTGGAATGCTAGCCTCACTAGCCAAGTCTCTGTTATATAAGATTGTCTTGAGGTTAATTACTCATAGATACAGGCATCGTGAATGTTATGTTTAGCTATCAGTCAATACAAACAGAGACGGTGTGTTTTTATATCTGGTCTTATACTCTTAATTTGAATCAAGAGCTGAAACAAAAATTTCATATTTGACAGTCAGAACCTCCATCCCCTAAAAGTCCAGCAACTGGAGCCTTTCGTGCTATAGTTGCTAATGGGTTAACTAATGCTACGGGTCTTGGGACTTTAGGCCCTGAAGATGCAACAACAACATCTGGAGACTTTTTTCAGGCTCTTACTTCATCTGAGTTCTACAAGAGGACTACGGTTACACATCTTACTCTTTTTCTTAATATGAGTTGAAAGTTCATCATGTAGTCCTTCTTTAAAGTGGCTAATACATTTGATTCCATATCATGCAGGTTCGAGATATATCAGGAACATTTCGCTGGGCTCCATTTCTTGCTTTACAAAAATCAAACTCCTTCTTAACCATGCTCTTGCTACTTTCGAAGTACAAAATGAAGAGCGTTCCAGTGGTGGACTTAGGTGATAATAAAATTGATCATATAGTCACGCAGGCTTCCATTATCCACATGCTTGCAGAATGTATTGAAACGCATTGGTTCGAAAGCTGGGGAAACAAAACACTCTCTAACGTTGGCCTTCCTTTGATTTCAACTGATTGTGTTGTAAAGGTCTGCAGCTGTATCACTTGAACATTCTTTTAGTTCTTCAGGTTATAATTTAGTGTGCCCATGAAGCATTAATGGACAAAGCATGGAATGGGAGTTATTTCTAGTAACAGAATTTAGTATGAGAGTACCTTTATGAGCCACGCGGATTGTATATTTCTCTAAACAAAACCTACAAAGATACTGCTGGCCAATTTATTTCTATTACATCTAAGCCTCGGGATTTAAAGAAATGCATGTTATTAAGTTAGTGAACTGGTCTGAATGATTCATGTTGGGTAGAAGTTAGTATTTTTCGGCCGTCACTCTTATCTACTCACTTCGCTCCTATGAATTTCTTTAGAAGTCTAGGTTTGACTATAACAATAGGCACAAATATAAATATCGATCTGAAATGTTTGCCTTTTCTTTTCAGGTGTACGAGGATGAACCTGTCCTCCAAGCATTTAAGCTGATGAGGAAAACAAGAGTTGGAGGTGTACCTGTTCTTGCTAAGGGAAGCAACAAGGCTTTGGGTAATATAAGCCTAAGAGATGTTCACTTTCTCCTGACTGCACCGGATATCTATCAAAACTATAGGTTTGCGGACGAATTCCTTTCCAATATCCTTCTAAGTTCATTATTAAGGGGTTGTTTGGTGTCATTAAGTTTTTTTCCAATTTTATACTTATGGCTGGTTTGTCAAACTTATAAAAGATAAAAAAGCCTTAAAAAATTAATAAGGAGTTAAAAGCTCTTGGCCTTTTCAACCACTTTTCTTTCATTTCGATAGACATTATCATCACAAACACTTGTTTTAATTCTGTTTTCATTTTAGACATTCGTTTTTAACCTTTAAAGTTGTGTTTTTTGTGTTATTGACTTCTTAAAAAAGGTAACTTTTTATTTGCTTATTTGAAGCCAGTTTTTAGCTCATTAGCTGGCCATCGAATATCCCCAAATCACATTGACATGAATCTCGAATAATTATTAACATTCCACTAAATTACTACTTTTGTTCTGGTGTAGATCTATTACGGCGACAAACTTTCTAACCGCAGTTAAAGACCACCTGAACAAACATCACGGAGCCTCACCAATGTTAAACGGCATGATTACATGCCGCAAGAATGATACAATGAAAGATTTAATAATGACTTTAGACACTAAGAAAATCCATAGGATATATGTCGTGGACGACAATGGCAATCTAGAAGGGGTAATCACACTTCGGGACATCATTTCACGGCTAGTGCACGAACCACGCGGTTATTTTGGCGATTTCTTTGATGGGGTTTTGCCACTGCCTAGCGGTAGCAGGGTTTGAGATACGTTTGGTAGCAGGGTTTGAGATATGTTTGATAGTAGAAATCCTCTCCTTCGGTGCCAAACAAACGCCCTCTTAACTTCAATGTGTTTTTAATGTTGTTTGTTTGATCTTTGAAACTAAAAGCGTGATTTTAGTATAGGTGAGTTGTTGTAGCATAGGCAAAATCCCTCTGTAATTTGTCTCCTTACAGGTTGACCGTACATATTTCTGTATTGAAGAACATTGCATATTCCTTTTGGCCGTTTAATAACAAGCAAGAGTTTCTTCCCGTCTTGATTCTGATATCTACTATCTATTTTGCAACATCATTGTCTCAGTAACTTCTTTATTCTTCCCTCGTGATTTAAAGAGGAAGGGATGAAGTGCCCGCAAGATTGTCAGGTTCTATCTGGCTGATTGCTTCTAGTATTTTACCAAAACTAATGTAGGACACTTTGAATTGTAAGCGGTACCTAACATGAGGGTGTATTTATCACAAAAATATCTCAACTAAGACAACAAATCCATAATCTTTAGATATACATAATGTGGGATCTGTCATAAATCCGAAAATAGCAATCAATCATAATCTCACTTGACTGACCCCATCATCTTAAATTGTCAAGTGCTGAACAGCC
This sequence comes from Limnanthes douglasii subsp. nivea, assembly GCA_036936605.1. Classification (NCBI taxonomy): domain Eukaryota; kingdom Viridiplantae; phylum Streptophyta; class Magnoliopsida; order Brassicales; family Limnanthaceae; genus Limnanthes; species Limnanthes douglasii. The sequence continues at coordinate 263,347,229 of JAUPFV010000001.1, forward strand.
AACTTTCACCTCATATTTGTGATAGCTGTCTATAAATGTGTGGTGTAACAACATACATATATATCACAATACGAGCTTTACACATAAACCTACAAACAAACTTCATAAATATCTCCAAAAATATCGACTTTCGGGACTATATAGCTGCTGCCTCCAAGGTTACAGCTTTCTACAAAATGACAGATCACACTGGCTCTTGACACTTCCATGACTTCGAGTTTGAGAATATCATCTCAACTTCGGGGATGCATTAAAAGTAACCTAGTAAGACAAAGAATGACAACAAAAGGTAAGAGTCAATCTTAACCTGAAGGAAGCTATAGGCAATTACAGGATTCCATATTTTCACCCATCAAAGTATACACATCAAAAGTAGAAGCTTAAATTAAAAAAAAAAAAAAAAAAGTTTTGCCCCAAATTTTAAATTTTTAATTGTGATAAGAAATTCGGCCGAGAACTGGAATAAAAAATTGTCCGGTCTTCCTATAAGCTCTAAATACTATTTATTTTATGCATCTTGAGATCTATATAGAATCTCTCTTGAACAAGATACTAGATTTGCGACTACAATCTCTAACGAACATAACATAGAAACACCAAACATAACATAACACCGTCCCTCTCATGTAACTAGATAGTATCTACATTCTGAAGAACCTGAATTTTCCTCCATCTTTATACACATAAGGTTATACAACTATTAAACATTAGTTATCCTCACATATGAAAATTAAACTGTTAGTAATATTGGGCTTATTTCTCACTTTATAATTCCCTGCTACTACAGCCATATTCTATTACATGAACAATAAACTTAAGTACTATTGTGGTCACCATTTTTAAGCAAACACAAACAACTGCGAAATATACAGCTAGAACATTTCTGAAATTTCATCTGGTTCAGTCAGTTTTTCTAATTACAACTGAATGTACTAGGCTACGGTGTTCTATACACAAGATTTATGTGGTAAAGTATAGACCTAAACCACAGGTTGGGCAAAGTATGGCACCTAGTTTGAAAGTGATTCATTCACAAAATATAAAGATATATAATGAACTCCAAAGAAACAGAACATCTAAAAACTACAAAATTTAGAGACTTAATAGAGAATATAAAGGTTGGACACTTAAACTTTCAAAAGAAAAAAAATTGTTTACAGCCTTCACACTTAAAAGAACAAAAGACATTATCATGGAGATACACTAAATATATAAGATTTGTTCTAATAGTCCTTGTTGAATAGCAGGGGGCTTACAAGTTTCAGGAGTTAAGGATTTCATCTTCTTGGATGGTGAACAACATTTTGCGATCCTTCGAAAAAATCCAGCAAGTAATTCTCAAGATCATCGGGCGAATACTTGATATATTTGCCAGCATGCCTTCCATTCTCAAGTTGACCCTTGTTCCTCCCAAAAAAGGATCGATAAGCCGGAATCACTTTCTCTGATATAGAAATTCGCAGCTCTTCGCGAAGTTGAGCATCTGGTACTTTCCAAGCCGTTTGAATTCTATAAATATCTTCAAAACAAGCATTGAAATTTTTAAACTTCTCTTTCAAGGCCATTTTCGAGGCATTGCTGGAACTAAGTCTTGAGAGACCACCACCTGAGCTCCCAACAATTCCTTCATCTTTCAGACAAAGCAGCGCCCTTGTCCAAGAAGCCCTAAGATAACTTGTAGCATATTGGCGTACCTGACCACTCCTTTTGCGAACCCAGTCATCTCCAAAGAGCGAGCGAAGCTTAGAATCCTTAACCCTTTGCACTATATACAAAATATTGTTCATCAAGAATACATACTGCATTGAAAGATCCTCGTATAATTTCGATTTCACCTCAAGATTTGACTCCAACACTGATATCAACTTCAGCAATCTATTACCAAATGTAGACACAATCTCCTCCTGATCCGGAACAGCGCCATTATCGTCATCATCCTCGCCATCTTCATCCGCATCTTCCAGAAGTGAATTCAATGTGTCGCTATAATCCACAAGCAATTTCATATAATTCATTATGTAGCGAGTCATCGGATGAATTTCGCAGTTAAGTGTAGGCTTCTTGGAAGTTTCACTCTGCACATCCCTCTCGAACTCCATAAAAGTTCCTCTAGCAGCGTCCCCCAATCCAACCAAAACCCCCTTGGCCTCACTTTGAACAAATTCATCTGTAACCATAGACTCCAAATCAGGAAACACAGCAGCCATGGCTTCGTACATGTCAAGTATCCTAAACAACTTCTCTGATGATCTTTTCCCTATAGCGACAGCCTCGCCAAAATTCAATAACTGGATCAAGCACCCTTTGGCTGTCTCGTTAAAGCAGACCTCCTCGATTGACTCAGAGCACTGAAATATATCTTCACATAGCCTCTTCTCTCCACTCAACAGAACCCTAACAGTGATTTTGACAGCTTGAATCCATTTCTTCATCATCTCATCCAGAGTTTTCCATTCAATCTTCTGTACCTCTTCAATACTCAGCTTCTCCGCCCCCAGTATCATCAGACACTCTTCCAAAGCTTCACGCCTCACGCTACAATAGGCCTGTATGCATTCCTTCTCGTATCTAGCCCTAATCATTCTATCAGCGATCTCCCTCAAGTCAATCACAGCATCAGGTTTGATCAAGTCTACCCATAAATCCCCACCTAAGCTTAGCCCTCTATCATGATACAAACTCCTAGCGCTTTCACTTTCAGTAAGTTCACCGAAATTCTCCAATTCACCGATTTCCAGCTCGGAAGAGGAAACGCGGCGGATTGAGCCATAGAGGCGATCGGCGTCAAGCAAAACGGTGTTGCGAATAAGGATGTAACGGAATTCGTCCTCGAGCTGAGCCATCGCCAATTGAAGCGCGCTCTCAGCTCGCTCCCTCAACTCAGGCCTGTCCGCTAAGCAGTCATCATCGAGGAGTTGAATGATATCATCGACGGCCGAAAGGAGCTCCTCGGCTTCAGACCGAGAATCCTCGAACGATAGAGGAACAGAAGAACACGAAGAAGACTGATGACGGTAATTAGAAGATGAGGAGCGAGATGAAGATTTACTGTTGGAGTCCCAGCGGAGAATAACTCCCTCTGCCAGCTCGAAACTCGCCCAAACAGCGGCGTATTCCTCGTCATGCTCAGCGTCGCAACCACCACCAGCTCCACTTTTTTTAGTCATCAAATCGGAAATATTGGACAGCCGATTATCAAAACTAGAGAAAATAAGCAGCATATCTTCTCTAACGTCTTTACCAGCGTTGAGACTTTGCACGATCTGCTGCGCCGTTGCCATAACCCTGTCTTCTCCGCCGCCGCTGCCGCCGGATTTCATACTCGCGGCCGCCATGCTTAGGGTTTTCTACTTCCCTTATGCGAGTGGAAAGTGATCTAGAGATTATAAAAATGAAAGAGATATGGAAATCTGGATGAGCACTTTAGGATTCAGCAAACGGAAGTCAGGTTTTGTAGGGAGTGAAATGGAGGGGAATATTAATGAGAGGTGGTTTTACTTTTGGGGTTTGGAATGCGAAGAAGGAGTAGGAGAAGACGAAGAAGAAAAGAGGAAGAAGTCAGTCAGTCAAGGTAACGCAGCTGAACCAAATCAAAAGTCAGTCTTTTACTCGTGCTCTTTGCCTTTGGTTTTCGATTTTGGTCCGGTTCAATCCGAATTAACGGTTTTGATGGCGTTTTATAATTTTCTAAGTATATTTATTTTTTTATTTATTTAATAGCATATGCTAGATCCGTATAATTTCTCTTCGTCGCCACCCGGACTCCCTCTTTAATTTGATAAAAACGATTTGTATCGTCAAGTTGTTTATAATTCGTTTTGGTATCAATAATGTTTTGAATTTTCATCCAAAAAAAGTTATACCATATTATTAATAAACCTATCTTTACCAAGAGCATCATATTTTCACTCTATGAATATTTGGTATGTTGAGCACAGGGATGGGATAGTTGGTCGGAATCGATCCGATTCCATGTTTTCAAATAAATATCTAGTACATCAAAACTTTAAAATTTATACATACTTCTTAGGTTGAAAATGAGAAAGTTTAGTACTGTTGTTGACTTTTTTTAAAAAAAATTATATATATATATATATATATAATTTGATTTTTTACTAATATGCTTTTAATAAAGTTGTATATTTTCATTTACTATTTATATTTCACGTATATTTTATACTTTTCATGATGTAATTTTTTTAATAACAATAATAAAACAAATTAAAATTTATTTAATAATTTAATAACAAAACAATATTCACATTTATATGTTATTATTTATTTTTTTATTTTAAAAATAATAATTAAATTTTAAAAATAAATTTATAAATAAAAAGACACGTGAATTTTATTTGTAGTTGCAATGAACTTAACGATTTTTACGCGCACTAAATCGTTAGAGCTGATTACGTTATAACGACGAACTGAACGATTTTTACGCGCGCTAAACCGTTAGAGCTGATTACGTTATAACGACGAACTGAACGATTTTTACGCGCGCTAAACTGTTAGAGCTGATTACGTTATAACGACGAACTGAACGATTTTTACGCGCGCTAAATCGTTAAAGGTAATTACATTATGGCGCCGAAACGTATACAATTTTTTTTAGACATACGAATATGCATGTTCTTATTTACGTTCATGATGTTTTTTATAACTCTCTTAAAATATTGCAAATATATTTGTTTATTCTCGCGTTCCAAATCTAAACTCATATTCGGATATATTCTTTTTATCATTTTTTTAATCAATAACGAACAATCCTTTATTAATAAGAAAGTGCGAATTATCAACTCAATATAAAACTAGTATTTATGCATAATTTCAATCAAAAATTTACTTTACTTTAAGACAAGAAAGCATATTCCGTTATCATATATTCACATATTATCTCATATGAGCAAACCGACCAACTTACAAGCACAAACATTTTTATAATATTTTATTTTAATTTTGTCTATCAATATTTTAGTCGTTCGCATGTTTATCCGTTTCAATAAAACAAAATTAGAAGATCACATTCTCTCATGAGAGACTTCGTCATTCCTGAATTATCATATGTACAATTCTAACAAGATCTCTTTTTCTTTATAAACACGTACCATATTTAGATTGAGCTATATAAATTTCTTTAACTTATCCTTCCACTAAAGAACGACCAATATATATAGTTCATTTTTATATGTTGGACATTTTACCCAATGATCTACTGTTATCCACCGTAAAATTTGATATCTAGATTTTTACTATAGTCGAAGTAGGTTTTCATCATTTATAAAATATGATATTAAGAGTTTAAATCTCAACCATAGGGTATTATTAAAGATTCTCATGCAAATAATTTTGTAAACGAGTCTATCAGGTTTTCATTAAAACACACATACGTGATCAACATAATTTTATCTTGAATTTTTTATTTACCGTATTTATAAATTAAAATTATATGTTTAGACTTTTCATTACAAATGTCAGTGTAGGTTCTAACAAAATTTTGGTAATTATAATGATGAATTTATATGGTCATTTTTCTTTTATAACTAAATGGTATTCCGAGTAATAGGTATGTCAACCATTCAACTTTGTTTTCCGTTATGACAATGGTATGAACCCGTAATTTATATTTAAATGCGATATACAAATCTTATTTGTTTAACCCTAAAATTTTTACAATGTGCAAATATAAACACCCATCTCGTACGTGATTTGTTGCCGTCTGACCTAGTAATCTAAATTACATATCTATACCCCTCCAACACCCTTACAAATTTAGAATATTATAAACATGTGTCTTCAATCACCCTAAAAATCTAAATTATGCCTCATAACCAGAGTATTATTAAATTGAATTAATTTATTAACCGTAAATAAAATAACAAACCTAGTATACATTATGCTTCATATGATACTAATGTATGTCCATTGAGCCATTCTCCTTCCTACATTCTTTATAAGTTTCATACTATGATAAAATGATGTACCTATATATATATATATATATATGTATATATGTAGACGATTAAACGTATCAATTTTATCTTTAAAATAGTGAGATCGACTAAATGTATAATTTTTTATTATTTCGGAACATTTTTATTTCGAAAATAGTAAATACATTTATATTTAAATATAAAAATGAACCTCTTAATTTGATAATTATTTTTATGTCATTAAAATAAATAAGTTATCTTCGTATAGGTACACATTGACCGCACGAGGCATAATTAGATTTCTCATTATATTTATTAGGTTATTATTTTAAGTCATTTAATGACGTGATTAGTTCGCATACCTTAAAATTCATTACCTACGAGTATAAATATCTTAAAATTCTATATGTATTCCCTTTTTCTAATACCAAAATACCGACATCATATATGTTTGATGAATTTTAAAATTGTATATGCATATAGTTGCAAAAATCAATTTTATACACTCATAGTTCTCGCAATTGAAAGATACATATCAAACAATAGTTAGAATTAAACCTAATATCATAGTTGTAAAACAATAAATCTAAGATAACAACATATGAAGTTTAACTATTTTTATTCTTTATTATCGATTTTTGTTTGAAATAGTTCACAAATCAAAGCTAAGATTTTAATTGCGGTAAATGGATCAATTTTCATCATTATTGATGTGAAGCTTGATTAAAACCATAAAACTTTTGTTTTGTGATTCAAGTCATGCTTCAACCATAGTTAGTGTATTTTAGGTTAATTTTTTCATATTGTTTTTTCTTTTGCTAAGTTGAGCATTGAGTTTGTATATTGATTGTTATTGTTTTTGAATGCATATACACACTTATATTGTAATATATTTTAAAAAAAATTATCATGATTTTTATAAAATAAAGCTTCAGATTTTGTTTGCTTATAAACGTAAAAGTTACCAAATTTTAAACGTATACAAATAAGTTAAGACATTGTTTTATGATTTTAAATTAAAATTGGTTGTTTTTTTTATAAATAGCGACTTTATAAGCTTTTAAATGTAATTTTTATATTTTATATGCTTAATAACGTATTACTTTAAATTGCAAGTATATACATGAAATTAAAAAGTGGATTTGTGATTTTAAACTATATTACTTTTAAGTACTTTTTGAGATATTAATGTTTTGTTTTTAGTAGCCCGAAGATCTATCTTTATTGTGTCATGTGATTTTGCCATAATTGAATAAAACAGACTATGCTAAAAATGTAACATGTCGAGATACACATAACTTCTATTTTGTGGGATCAAAACAACGATATCTTTTATGTGTAATACTATAACTAGAAAAATACGCATAACTGTTTTAGGTGGTAAATTGTTTATTTTGACATGAGGACAAATGATAAAACTTATACAACCAAACACACGTAAAAAGGAGTAGTATGGAGGATATCCATATAACTTCTTAAATGGAGACATCCCTGAATTATGTGCAATTTCTCCCAAAAAAAAAAGACCTTCAGCATATAAAATCAAGGAACGAGTAGTTTCAACAAGGTGACAAAGTTTTCTTCTACAACTCCATTCTTTTAAGGGGTATCAATACAAGACGGTTGGTGTATGGTATTGTTGGATGTAAGAAACTGAGTGAAAGTGTTGGAGGTATACTCACCTCTAAGTTACACCTAAAGCACTTTATCATAACAAAATATTGAGTCTTAACCATAATTGTCACATGGCGTCGCGGCAACTGCCGTGACGGTTTGACGAGGCGTAGCAAGACCTCATCGTCTCATGGTGGGGCATGGAGAGACCCTTAGCATGGCGCTCGCTGTGGCGCGCCAAAAAGTGTGTGGTGAGGCGTTACCCATGGAGGTCGTGGCACACACAAAGTGTGTGGCGAGGCGCTCGCCATGGCGCGCCACACTAAGTCTGATATGTTTTTTTTAAATTAAAAAATAAAAACCTAAAATTGATACACCCGTGATGTTGGAGTTGTTGAGGTTGATAAATTAGAATACAATCTTCGGTCTAAGAATCCATCATCTTTAGTGGCTCACACAAGAGAACGAAGGCTTGTTCATGAAGACTCTGAAGAATAAGATACTCCATTATATGATATAAATGGAGAACATGGTGGAGATTAGAGGTATGCAGATATTGTCTCGGACGATAATGTCTTTTAGTCTATGTTTGTTATTTGACTTAGATGTTTTAAGAATTATGTAATTGGATGTTTTATAATTGCATCTTTTAGTATATATGTTTGTCATTTTACTCGGATATTTTAAGAATTATGTAATTGGATGTTTAAGTTATTATTATTATAATAGTATAAATAATAATATTTAAATTACAGCTATATGCTATAAAAATATTATTCAGGTAAGGGATTGCTGCATGTCATGTGGCCATCGCCTCGTTGATGTGGATTTTTTAGCCCTCTTCGCCACAGACCGCAACCCTCTTCGCCACAGACCGCAGCAAGCCACTTAAAACTATGGTCTTAACAAGTGCTCTAAATGTTTTATGAACTTCGAGAAAATCAAATCTTTGTTTTATAAGATAAACTCATGTATAACGAGTATAATCATTAATAAAAGATTCATAACAGGCTGAACCACCCATTATGGGAACAAAATATAGACACCAAATATCAGAATGGATAATACCAATAGGAGTAACAGAACAAGAGGCACTTTTATGAAACAGTAAGGCATAAAAAATTGCCAATTTACAACCACTGTAATTTGAGATACTACGTGTATTCAAATGATTCAAAACACATGTAGAGGCTATTTTTTTTAACATAAATCAAATACATATCCTATATAAGAATGCCAAAGAAATTCAGACGACAAAGAACTCAAACGAAAAGAAGATAAATTAATACCAGAGACAACACTATCATACATGTATATTATTCCACTGTCAACACATAGATATTCACATCATTCACTTCGAGTTTTTTTCCAAACATAGAGTTCCCATATTTTAAGGCATGTCCCAATCATCGTATGAGTATGTTGATTATTTATATAACACAAATAAAATAACATAAAGAAGACTTAATGACCAAAATTACACAATTGGCTAATTGAAACAAGATTTAAAGGACAGTTGGATACGCAGTAAACATCAAATAACGATATATGATGGGTAGCAATAGAGCCATCAGCGATTACCTAAATTGTTATAGTACTAGCAGGAAAAAATATATGAGTGAAATAGGAGACAACTGAACAAAATATGACATGTGAGGTGACATATGATGAGATAAACCTGAATCCAAAATCCACAATGATGAATCAATACTTGAAGTGAAAGACAAAGCAAAACCCAAATGATATACGAATGTAGGCATAACAAATTTTTTCTCATCATATTTTCCTATCATTTTTCTAATAGGAATCCACAAGCTATAATCGAACAAAATCAAACAATCGAGAGATACCAAATTCAAATCCCAATATTAATCTTAACAACGTAAAACCAAATCGAAATACTAAATCAAAGTCACAATCCAAATATTATTATAAATCTTCAATGGTCAAATCCCCAAACGCTAAATCTAAATCATAGATCCAAATTCAAGTCGTCAAACTCCAAACACCAAACGTCAAATACCAAACGCTAAAATACCAAAATGCTAAAATGCCAAATGCCAAATGCCAAACGACAAAACACCAAAATTTCAAAATTCCAAAAGCCAAAATAAATCTAAATAAAATACAAGCACCAAACAAAATCTAAACACCAAATAAAATCTAAACGAAATAAAAAATCGATTAGAATACCTGAAATGGGTTGTTGAGAAAACAACTGTTCAATCTCCAATTAAATCAAACATGAGTCAAACATAAATCTGATACTTTGTAAAATAAAACATGGTTCGGGTTTTATTTATGAGAAAATAGAATAAAATGTGTTTACAAAGATGTTAACACATTATATATAAAGTAGTAATATAATGGGTTAGTGGATTCAATATCTCTCATGAGTTATATTTTTAACAGTGACAATCCGATCGTAATAGAAGTAACCTTGTGAGTAAAGTAAGTGTATATTTTATGAATATACAAATGAATATATTCACAAATACATAAATATGAATATGGATAAAAGAGAAAACCATTAATATAATTGTATTATTTTTCTTCACATGCCACCTTTTGAATCTCTCTTTGAAAACCTTAAATCATAGAATATTTTTACTACCAGATTCATTCATAGTGCATAATAATCACTAATTCATGTGAATTTTTGAACACATTGCTCTTATATTTTTAGAAGATTTGTAACCTTCAATATCAATCATTCCACTACCTAAATATATATAAATAAGATGAATACATGTATGTTTTAAATTCTTTTTAGTTTTTTACTATTCTTATTAACAAGTTGTATGTTTATGTATTCTATATAGAGTTATAAGGATTAAATCTCTCAAATTTACAATTGGTATCATAGCCTGCTTGTTGAGTTAGGACTACTAAACCGACTATACAATATTTTCTTAAAATCAATTTATACTATTGGTTCAAATTTTGGGAAGAAAAACTCTTTATGATAATGATGTTGAAAATACACTATTTGGAATTTAGGTTTTGTGTTGTGTAATTGATTGCATTTTTAATATAATTAATGAAGCATGAGTAAATTATTAAGTCCTAAATTTTTGAAAACTCAGAAACCCATAATTAAGTATAAAAGATAGGGTTCTTCAATTTTAGAAATTAAGTGGTCATTGCGGCGAGCTGGTTTAATGTTGCGATGAAACAATTATAGTAACCATTGTGTCATGGTGATATCCATACGGTGGTCGTAACTCTGCGGTACTCAATCACGTCACCCGCAATGGTGGTCTTCTGAATGCAGGCTTATATTTAGGGTTTCTCCTGGTTTTGAAGCATGTGTTTTTGTTACTTTAAGAACCCTTCTTACATACAACAAACTATTAAGGTTTAATATGTTAGTTTTAAGTAATCTAATACGAATAACATTGCGTGTTTAAGTGTGATGACATGTCTGTGTTGTGTTAAGTGGTTAATGGATGTAGATTTATGTTTTCCCATTATGTGTGAGTTAAGTGAACATGTAGTGCTGTGAATGTATGACCTTTGATATGTGGGAGTGATGACTCATAACCATTGAATACTTAGACTTTGAGATATACAAGGTGATGTTCTGCATAACTTTAGATTGTTTGTTTTAAAGTTTGAAGTTTGAATAGAATTCATCTCTAAATATTTTACATCTTAAACAAATATTTTAGATCTTTGAGACTGTTGTGGAAGTTCATGGTGCAATCAAATATAACATAAAAGTATTTTCGGTTAGAAAGACTATTTTCTAGCATGATTTGCACATGGATGTTTCATGTTTTATTACTTTGGAACTATAGGGAAGATTGGACATCCACCAAAGTGTCCCATGTCTATGAAATAAAACAAGAAATAGGTTTGGGTGCTCATTTCCAAGGGTTAGTGTTGTGTGTGCAGGCTGACCCACAAAAAACTATACATATCATTTGTCTGAGGGTGAGCAAACTGTTGCATGATATGGTTGTTGCATTCACACATTACATATTCATACGCCACCATATTTCTATATAGATTAGTCACGTTAAAGTATGTCATGGACCTTTGACCTACCCACATGAAGGTTTTAATAGTCTTCAGAATGTGACAGTGATATAACAATATTTTGTTTAAATAACTGGCATCTAAAAATAATGTATAGTGTGTTGAATCCTAACATCTACACTAAGTATTACAATGACCCAATTCATATTAATACGTAGTAGATCTTAAAACTTGAGAACACTTGTCAAATTATTTTTGTAATTATAAAAAATGTTTTATCAATACAATATATTCTTATTAATTGATTGTTTAGTTATTAACACTCTGTTAAGAAACACTATATATGCTCATCTTCTGTCACGGCAGTTTTAAGGAGTGGAAGCGTGAAATCATGTTCATGTCGAGACTAAATGACATAAAACACAGAACTATAAATGAAAATCTGCATAATTTATCGAAAAAATAAATATGATTAATGACAGAATGCACTTTAAGAGTTGAGAGCGTTCCAACCGTCTTAGTCGTTATTGATAAGGATATAGGATGTTGAGAGTCTAAATGTAATGAATTAAAGTCTTATATGATCAATTGTATATATGTAAGATATATTTTAGATTGTTCGTAACGATATGATACTAAAGTGCAATTAACCCATTATTGTAACTAATTTTGTTACACTAAGTATGATCACCTATAAATAAAGGCCGATGCTGTTAATAAAAGGGATGATACTTTCTTAAGCTGAGACTACTTTGTTACTTTTACTTCCTCTCTCTAGGATCAAACTATTTCTTTCTAACTTTTGAGAACTAAATTCACACATATCAAACTGGCGACCATAGTGGGAGTATTCTATCGATAGATACCTACATATCAACCACACGCGAGATTAACTTCAAAACAACCAAACAAATAATAAAACAACCGATTTATTAACAAAATAAAACCACAAACCTAATCACTGAAAAATAATCAACGGTAAAATAAATCAACAACCAAAACATTTATATGAAAAGACCACTTTGTTGTGAAGAGTAAAAGACCATGAGACTTATGAAGATTCCGCCAAAAACACTTCTACTATTATGATGAGTTGAAGGTAAAAGTATATCCAATTCAATATAATAAATATCTACAATCCACTAACAATTTTAAACATAATAAACTAACAAAAAAAAGAAACAAAAATGAATAATATTACAAAAACTACTCCACTATTCCAAAAGTAATTTCTCCCGAACCGTAGCAGCAAATAACAATCCAACCGGACATATTGAAGCTTTATATGTCCCAAACATGCTGTCCAAATTTCAGCCAAAACCGACACCGTTTGACCATTGATCAAACATTTTAAACATGACTTCTTTAAAAATTCCGAAAATAAAAATTTCTCCAATACTAATCGTCCTTGAGGCTGGGGGGCTAGCGCCCCCCTAGCCCCATAGTAAATCTGCCACTGGTTACACATCCCAAAACGATTCTACAACAAAAACCGCTACTGTTATTGCCCCCAATAGATTGGTTGAATCTGAGGGCTCAAAAAGCAAAAATCAGGCAATCCATGGAATTCAACAACCTACTCTCGAGGTCCCTAGAAACATCAGGGTCGGAAATCTACTTCGTCCTTTTTAAACTATGGGAAAGTAAAGAATCTATCACCAAACATGAAGGTCTAGAAACCAAAGCCGATGATGCACTGCCCCCAGAGATAGCATAGATTATAGGAAGTAATATTCGAGGGCTAGAAAGGGAGCACCTTGTAGGGTTTTATACCGATAAATACCACTATTAAGATGATGTTTCCAAACTGAAAGAACGTTGGGGGGATTGTGGCCTCTGTCGACGTGCGTCTTTTGAATGTCCGGGAGACACATCTACACATCAAGAAAAAAAGTTAATAATATCCCCCAATGTTCTTAACTGGGGACTCCGACTACCTCTAGACCCCTTTATCATCGGATATTTCAGGCTGGTGGAATTGTCCCCCGATTAGGCTAGTCAAAATGCTTGTTCAGTTTTTATGTCATGCATTATAGCTTCACGTTTATCCCAGATTCTGACGTCGATTGAAGAGTTAGTGGTTATTACCACACTTTCTAAAGTTCTATGGTTCCTTTTTTTTTTCTGCGTTACCCTAGGGAACGATTACAAGATAGTCTATAACTTACTGGATTTGGATAAGACCTAGAAACACCTGGAGATACTGTTTCTTGTTTTTCAGTGGGTCATGGGAGAACGGTCGACCTCACTTAAAGAAAAAATATTCTGAGGCAAAGCCCGCAGAAATGCATGTGCAAAAGTAATTGGTTGCTTGTTTTTTTTCACTTCGCGTTTTTTACTATGGTACTTGTCTTTGGCAGTTCTAAAAGAACAGTTACAAATTTTAAAGAAAAAAATATATTTGATGGTCGCAGAGAAAACATTCACAGCTTTGAACACATGGGCTCGGGAGAAGTGGGTTAATGGATTTCACAAGTTTTTTACAACGGTGAACCTGGTTAGTAGCCATCTGTGGCGATCGTCCAAGGGCGACCTTAGTGAATAGAAATTTATGACCCCGCACCCCCAAACCCGCTGTAGTCATGATGAGGCTAAAGTCCTATGATGCGCGAGTTATACTTCATAATTAGAAAACGAATCCCAGTCATCGGGTTCCAAAGAAAAAATCAACGGGGAATCATGCCTAGAAGAAAACAGCAACCAAAACCGTTACCATGGAGAAGGTTGCTACATATGCTACCGACGTTGCGGTAGCGGAGAAAACCATTAAAGTGAAAGTGAGAAAGAAGGACAATACCCTGGAGTGATGAGAAACAAGATAACACCGGAAGAAGTAACAGTGGCTAAAAAGAAGAAAAATTTAACCAAGAATAAAGAACTGAAGCTCGTAGATGAGTCTTCAACCGAACTGGCAGCTAATAATCAAACCATCATTCATGTTTGTTCGGGCATTACACCACCCCCGCCCCTATTAGAACCAATTCATATTTCATCGGTAGTGGGCTATGCGCAGGTAAATGATCAAGTTGAAAAGGATAAGAATAAGACCCAAAATAACCCTAACGAGAGACAGATCAACTTTGAGAATCCAGATTGAGAGTCCTCTAGCCGAGCGGCTTATTAACCTACCAAGACATTTGGGTGAAGTTTAACGCTCGATATATCTTCAAGTCCCATATAACAAGCTTTCTATTTTCTTGAAGCCTTAGTCAAGAGGCTCAACTGACGCATGGTGGCTCTAGATGTCATGCTCGAGAAGAAAGAATACAAAAATCTGAATAAGGATCTTTCCCCGGACGGAGCTTTATATTTCCCAACTAGAGAAAAGTAACAATATTTGGAGCAACATATCAAAACAGAAAATTACCGGCTCAAAAGTGCAGAAGACTAGAGGAAGGCTGGGTTCATTTTTATTCCAAAGAAGTTAAGGACCAAGAGGCAACTTTTTAAGAATAAATTAAACAGATCTTGACGGCCAAAAAGAGGCAAGATTTGGAGTACAATTTGCACATTGTAGATCTAGGAATTGTTGCTTTTAAAATCAAGTCACAAGAGGACGAAGTGAAGGCTCCTGACGCTCTTTAAAAGAAACTAGTGAAGGAGTATGATTCCCCTCGAAACTCTTACGTCGATGGTTGTCTTAAAACCTTAACTACTCAGGAAGTTTGAGCTAAGGAAACGTCAATTCTGGATATTCATGGAAGGTTTCCGGACCTAACTCGCATTGACAGTTAATTCCGGAGAGATATTATCCTCCTGGGGTTTCTTATGAAGATAATTCGAGCGGTGGTAAGTTGTCAGCTGAATGATCAACTTAAGGAAACAGAGAAATAAACTTCAAAGAAAATTCAGGTATCACTCATAGTGATAACAATTCAGCCATTTTGAAATAGTAGTTCTGGAGATTTGTTTTGTGAAGCGATCTTGGTTACTCATGTTTTGTTTTAATTTTGAAATGGAGGACTCATCTCATCGGGATGTATTTGTTAATCGTATTAATCAAATACTTTGGTTTTATCTCTTACTTTTAGACTTTGGTTTTATCTCTTATCGAAAATGATTAATTTTTAATAGAAGTACAAACCATTTTTATATACGCGTTGACCAACTAGAGTTGGAAGACCCCTCGGGTACAAGGCTTAAATAAATAAATGTTGATCAACCGAATTTGGAAGACCCCTCTCTTATATCATCGTCATCAAAACAGAGTAATGAGGATGGGTTTCTGTATAGATGGGGTGAATCATCGACTTCCAACTGAGTAACAAAGCTTACAATGTGTCTTTTCCAAGAAACGTTTGTAGTTCATAAAATAGTATCACCCACATAAATGGTTAATGATCGTAATACTTTTTAGAGTTACTAAACTTTCTTTTTACCGTTAAGAGTGTTTCATGACGAACGTGGTAATCTTTCATTTTTAATTAACACTTGGATTTCTTTTTTCAGTGCTATACAATCTCTTATATCGTGTCCAACATCGTCATGTTACTTGCAATACCTATTGATTTTGCCTTCCACCAGGGTCTGGATTAGAGGAGGTTTTCATAATTGTATATGATTCGAGTCTTTGTCAAAAATACTAGCCATGCACTCGGTCAGTTAAGCAAAATGAGTAGGTCATACACACTTATTCGATATTTTTCTGGTAGCCTACTGTGTATTTACCACCTGCTGGTTCATCATTTGCATTAGGGGTGATTGGTTTGATACCCTAGGGCAGATATTGGTTGATGGGTGGTAAGTTTGTAAGGGCTAAGGTTGAGGTGTCTACATAAGTGTTTGCTAGTATATCACTACTAGAGCTAGCTTTGGTATATTTGAGATATAGAAGTCAATTTCGATGTTTGTGTTTCTTCCACCAAAATCTACTTCTCGACTTAAACCAACAAAAATGAGTACAAAAGATGTTACAGGAGGGAGTCAATACAGAAAAAGAATAGATTGGAGGATATCTTCTTGTGAGCTGAATTCAGGTCTGTAGCACTTCATAAGCGCTTTGATATAGCAAGGTGGAAAAGTCCAATGGCACACAGGATCGTCATGATCAGATCGAACAGTGTAAGAACTATATGATGAATTTTGATAATGACGATAAATTGTTGTGCTGAGCTTTCTAATTAACTTTTAAAGGCACTACTTTGAAGTGGTATAACAAAATTCTAATGGGACCAATAACTAAGTTTGAGATGTTTTAGACTATTTTTCGAATGCGGTTTATTGGAAGTAAGAAAATGTATGCAAATAGGGTTATTATAATCTAAGGCAAGCAAGACATATGAGAGAATTTGAAGGATTATATTAAGCATTTTTGCTCATCAAAACTGAGTTAGATAATTGTGATGAGTAGGTCATCTGCGTTTCTTATTGACAAGGTTTGTTTCGTGGAGATTTGGCTAATGAAACAACAAGGAGGTGGGTACTCACTTTTGGAGCTTTAATGACTGAGGTGGAAGAACATATCAAGGTTTACGAATCAACGAGGGTACGGATTGGGCCATGATCAACGTAAAATAAATTGCAGTAGGGGAGCACTTTGATGGGTTGATGGAATTAGAAATCCTACAGGGTAATAGACAAGAAGTGGGTCTAATATATCTTAGGGGGAATTTTAGACCCAAAATAAAAGTGAGACTGACTAAGCTGTGAACTAACTATACATAATTAATAAGATGTGTGCTAGCTATTAAATTAATTATAATGACTAATGGTTTGTGAGCTAAAAAGATCATGGGTTTGATCCATATTCGTGACCTGACCCGGTCGGCCATTGGATTCAAAATTATCATATAAAGACTCAAAAGAATAGTATTTAAGAGAATTGAAACATTCTCTCTCTAGACATTAAATACAAGCACCTCGATTATCTCAATATCTTCTAATCTAAATTTAATACAACACCTAAAATAACCTTCGATCATATTTTATCTTCATAAGATTTGGGACCACAGTGGGAGCGGAAGGTACCCTGATAACAGTATTCAAAACCGAACTTGCAAATTATCTTTCAGAGTTATTTGAGACATGGATCCCGATATGCATATAGACCCCCCTTTAAAAATGAGGGGATCAGAGGCGATGAGGAGCATGTGAACATATCTTATTCGAATTATAACATTGAGGAAATACTTTTTATGCAGGAAGAACATGATCAGCTGCGAGTAGAAATTAAGTCATTAAGAGCCAAAATACAGGTTTAAAATGATCTAGATTAAAAGAATCCATCATAATACCCCAAACCTAATAAGTCGGATTGTAATCCATAAAATAATTTGAAGGACCAGTCCCCTAAAGCCCATCAAGAGTCTGAAAAGAAACATCGGGCTAAACAATGTATAAGCACATCAGATGTTGTTGAGGGCTCAACAACATAATCGAAATCAGAATTTTCCTCTTCCTCTTCGAGTAATGATCATGGTCGTAAAAAGAAGAAAACAAACTGGCTAAGGAAGATAGTTCACCGCGACAACAATCAGTGTTTCTCACGTTATGGGCATAGATAAACTGTAATATGAGATTACATGTCATTGCCGCATCAAAAGAGAATTTGCCTTGGTAACTATACATATACCATTTTTTAGAATTATTTGGACAAATTCGTCGCAACAACAAAATAGTTTATCAGTGCGAAGGAAATTTGTCGCGAAAAAAGTGGTTGCCACATCACATCAGGATTTTCAAATTTATGGAGTATTCCAAGAATTTTTTATTTTATTTTACTGTAGCAAAAATAAATGTTGTCGCGGTGAACAGGCTGAGAATTCAAATAATAAATGAGAACTGACTCGTTTCCGAAAAGTTCACATATCCGATCAACGTGATTCGTTTTAAAGGTTTGTGAAAATTTATAACTCTCCGTGTGTGTATATATATGGTTCAAGAGACGAATACACAATATATTCATAAATCTTGTAGTCTCTTGAAAACTCAAATCTTTATGTCGTTATCGATACTAGTCAAATTCAGGAAACCACAATATGGGTAACATTGATCTTATTTCTCTACCTCATAATCCAACTGTGATCCATGAGTTAGCCCCAAATAGGTTTACCAATAAAGAAAGAAATTACAATTCGAAAATCAAAACAGAAATCTTGGAAACCCTACCTAAAGTTACCGATATGCTAAACACGAACAACGAGCTGTAAGATTTTAATAATCTTAGTGAATTTTTTTTACTCAAAATAATATCTTCGGACTTTAGAACATATATATACATTGAAATTAATAGGGCTTGTGATTAAGAGAAAATTGGCTTAGTTGGGCCATGAGACCCGACTTGTGCTTACCCTTACTCTTTGTCTCGTTACAATTCCTTATTCTAATCTAAGAGAAACAAACCTTTTCAATTACTCGAGAGCCAGTTCGAGTCTTCTCTATAATCATAGTGAATCCTTTTTCTTTGATGAAACCCTAAATCCATGGTGAAGCCATCTTCTATAGCCAATCTCTAAATCTAGAGATGATGAAGATATTACAATTTTTTATTTCGAAGATGGTAACCTCAGAATACTCTAATTAAGCCGCTTGATTAGAGAGATTCGGAGATCGGTTTCCTTAAAGCCCAGAAAAGGATCTCTTTAACACTTTCTAAATGATTGAGAAGCTCCTGGTAGAGTATCTCATGTAGATATAGTGCAAAATACTTGTTTATCTCCTTTATGTTTTCAGGTCTCTTACCTTTATCTATCTCATCTTTTTTCAAATCTTTTGTTTTTACTAACTCAACCAATTCTTCGTTGTCAATCCATCTTTGGATTTAATCTCTCAGTTGAAAGCAATTCCTAATCGTATGACCATGATCATTATAGTAAACACATAAATATGTATTAGGCCTTCACTTATTTGAAACAAACCTCACCCGATGAGGTTTATATTTAGTTATATTTATTGTTTTATCATAAATTATTGTAATTCCCTCTGAAAGTGGTGTAGCCTCATGTTTGAATTATCACCGTACGAGAATCTAGCTTCGTTAAGTTGCACTTTGAAACATCGTCATAGTTTGCTCATCACCTCTTCTTTTATCAGAATTCCATGTTTAATGATCTTGTGTTGTATTTGGTACAACTTTATCCTGTATTGTTTCCCCAGCCTTAATAAGCATATTAGAACCTCTTAACAAATCTCCTATATTATCTACTGAAAGTATATTAGATCATCTTGAAATAGACTATCCATTGGAAAACCTATTCCAGACTATTCATTCGTGAAAAAAATATATAAACATAATTTTTTAATGACTCAATTGATATAAAACCATGATGTAATTTGTATCCTTATTTATTTCTTTGTTTCTAATAAATTAAATTATAAATGTAATATAAAGTTCTTCAAAGCTATAAATTAATTTAGAATATAGGTTATTGTATATGCCAGAGCTTTCCCTTTAAACTTCATACTAAAAGCTCTATAGAGAAGAGTGTTATCATGATTAAAACCTAACATAATTTTACGAAATTGTTCAAGGTGATGCTCTAGATCTCTAGTCTCATCATATTTATCCATCATATAAACCACCTAGGAAACATAAGGATGTAATTGGAAGGATTTTAGAGTACTTTACCAAGACAAAAAATATTTGTTTCCAATATTTTATTTTCTTAGGGTACTTGAAGGATACACGAGTGCAGGTTAGATTACCAGTTTAGTTTATAACGAATCGATTACAGGGTGGGTGTTTATTTTGACAGGTGGTGTATATCATATTCGACTTTAAATTTTGATTTCATATCATTAGATATAACGGAAAATATGTTGAATGGTTTACTTGTTAAAAATATTATTCACCTATAGTAGGAATATGACAATCCACATACATTGTGAATGTCAATAAACTTTAGGTGGAGCCTACAATAGCATCTACAATGGAAATTCTAGATATATAAGTTTAATATATGAGTATGTTCAACAACTAATTCAATATGGAATTATATCGGTCTCGTACGTGCGTTCAAGTTAGAACCCAACAGGTCTGTTTACCAAAACATTAGTTGTAGCTCGAGAATTTGTAAACTCTATATCTAGAGAGATGAGACTAAAACTTTTGAAATTTTATTTTACAAATGATAACAACCTAATTCGACTATAGAGAAACCTATACATTGAATTTTCACTCGATAAGAACAAGTTGTTTGTGAAATGTATACTATATATATATATATATATATATATATATATTATAATTCCACATGTGATGTGCGTGTCATATCAAGGATGGATAAGTTCAAAGAAACTTTTAATACAATTCAATCTAGGTGTGTAAGGTAATTCTAAAAATAACAAAAATGTAAGAATTATACTTATAACAATCTAAGGATGTCTCACCACTCATGGGAAAATGAGTTTCTCTAAAGTTATGTAATTGAGTATACGACTACAATTGTGTTAAGTGAAATATGGACAAATAAATTATTAAAAAATAGTTGCGTGTGTGAGATTATGAGTAGGTCACATGGGAGGTTAGTTCAAAGTTGCAACTATCAATATTTTCTGATTTATTTTTGTTGTGTTTACATTAAAGTAAAATTCAAATAAAGATATATTTCTTTTATCCGCAAAATTTGTCTGAGTTGGTGATAATAGATGTCATTTAATCTAGTGAGAAATTGTTGAAATTATGAATAAATAAAGTGATTAGAGTTGATCCAAAGAAAAGTTAGGATCATTTGAATGGACCTAGAATAAAAGATGCACTAGGGAAAATGTTGGATGGATCTGTTGAGCAATGTGTCTTAAGGAAGGCAGTTCATCGCGATAACAACTAGGGTTTGTCATGTTATGGGAAAACCAGACCTGTAATATAATGTTACATATCTTTGCCACGTCAAAAGGGAGTTTGACATGACAACGAGGCATATACCATTTTTTTTAAAATTTAAAGGACGATTTCGCCGCAATAACAAATAGTTATCGCGACGAAACCACTATATCGTAACACGCCAGGATTTTAAATTATGAAAATTTTCAAGAATACAAAATATAAATATTGTCGTGGCATAAGGATTTCCCTAGTAAAAGGGTTGAGAATTCAAATTATAAGTGAAAAGTGACTCGTTTGCGCGAGAAACCTGAACATGTGTTTTTTAAAAGAAATGTGTCTTTACGAAAAATCACATACCCGATCAGCATGATTCTTAGGGGTAGTAAAAAGTTGCAACTGTCTAAAAGGGTTAATCCTATATATAGAAAGATGCTTCAAGGATGATCGTTTGAAAACTCAAATCTCTTTTTCATTATCTATACTTGTCAAACTTTGATTTTAGATTTTTTGTTCCCGTATCTTAAAGCACAATGTTTGTTAGATCCTAAAATAAATTTCATTGGAAGATCAAAGCAATATATTTATCGAAATAATTCTTTTAAAAATATATATCTAATACTTTTTTCTAATTATCATTAAAATGTTCGTTTTTGTTTTATATTTTCTAACCATTTTTTTTAATTTAATTCATTTTTTTAATGGAATCGGTATTTATTTTTATATTTTTTTTTCTAATCCCAGCTATATATATATATTCTAAATTAATTTTTAATCTGAAAATTCTTTTTACATTTCCTATAATACAAACACGTATTTTTTGATTTTACTCACCCATCATTTTAAATGTTTGAGATCACACATTTTATTTTATGCACGAACTCAACTATATTAGTTAGTATGAGGGTTAAAATATAAAAATATAAAATACAGAGGATCAATGATGTTTAACACATATAGTATTGCAATATAGTTAGTGATATATTTCTAAAAGAAATTATATTGAAAAGTCACAAAGCAGAGTTCGTAGGAGAACAATTTATATTAAATTATACTAGAAAGTTAATGATAGAACCATTTTTAAAAGAAGAAACAAAATTTAGCCCAAACAATATATTTTATTAGGACTTGAGGTCTTGAAACTCATAAACAAATGCTTGTTTTCGAATTTGAAGTAATGGGTTGATCAAACCTTCGAGAACTTTTAGCCCTTAATCTCTCCAATATATTTGTGCTAAATTTACACGCGACATACATTTGTGCTAAATTTGCACGGAAATATAACTCATTAATCTATACCTAACTACATAGCCATCCTCTCCTTCACTTGTACCTCTTCACCATCATCAACACTACTATCTTTAACTCAAAGCATGCGTCTCTTGGCTAGAATTAACTTCTCTACTATTTTGTACAGGAATATAGTCCCTTACCGTCCACGTTACTTAATAAGAAATAGAAAAAATACAAAGTTGTACTATGTAAAAAAGCATAAATATTTCTACTTTCAAACCACTACAATTAGAGATATTGAAAGTATTAAAATGACCTAAGATGTAACGACTAAAAACTTTAAATATGATGTGAATACATGTCCAGAATAGGGATGCCAAAGATAAAATTAAAACGACAAAAGACTCAAATGAAATTAAAATAAATTAACACTAGAAAATAACATTTTTTAAAGTGTAAAATAGCCGAATGGCAAACAAATCACACCATTTTACGAAATCGTTTTTAGAAATTGAATATGAAGAGATAAGCGGATCAATAGGATTGTCACAGGATAAACCCAGACATTTTATATCCGCGTTATTTTCTTCTATTTCTATATATTTTGAAATGCATATTTTACAAAATTTATGAATTTTACAAAATTTATTTGAAACAATATCATGTGAAGAGAGGTTGTCGTAACATATCTGACATGAACCAATTCTGAAAAGGAAATAAATAAAAAATTAGTAACATTATACATGAAACATTTATTTAAACTATTGTAATAAAATTAAAATTTTAAAAGTTTTAACCCAAAAAAAAGTAACAAAAACTTTTTAATAAATAAATTTCTAACAATAATAATAATTTTTTTTAAAAGGATATTTTATTTTGAATTTGTAATTAAAAAACATATTTCATATAATTTTATTTAATAAATTTTGAAGTATTGAGCTCTTAAAAAAGTTCAAAAAATAATATTATTTTTAAAACCAGTTAAGTAGAAAAATGAAAACATACTAAGTAATTAAGAGTAAAAGGATATATTAAAAGGAAAGACAGTGAACAACCTCGTCCATCTTGATACCTTCGGCACCAACATCAGCATCATCGGCAGCATCATGCTCCTCAAGAGGGAACATTTCATCGGCAGCATCCTCATGAATGTTCAAACCAAATTCAAGCATCCTGTAGATCGTGTTAGCATTAGCCTTCCAAACCTTCGAGAACTTTTAGCCCTTAATCTCTCCAATATATTTGTGCTAAATTTACACGCGACATACATTTGTGCTAAATTTGCACGGAAATATAACTCATTAATCTATACCTAACTACATAGCTAGAATGGCTTAAATCGCTGCTTCGTCTTTCGACTATCACGTTTTGTGTCATTTAGTCCCTCGACAAAAAAATCACGGTTGAGGGTCCCTCGTCTATCAAAAATCTATAAATTCAATCACCGCGCGTGGTTTTTGCTGTAATGCTGCCACGTGCCATTATAGTTAAATGGTTTTTGTTTCATAGATAGTCCCTCGACTTTTAATTCCACTTTTACCCTTTGAATTTAATATTCTTTGAATTTTTTTTAATTCTTTTATTCTTTTATTATTCTGAAAACAGAGTATCGCAAAATTTGCTATACTGTGTTCTTGCCTTTTTCTAGCTGTTTCTTCTTCTCTTTTTCTCAATTCATGTTTCTTTCTGGCCTCTTCCTCTTCGTGTCTCTTCTTTGATTCTTCTTCCTCTCTCCTTTTAGATTGTGGGTACTTACAACTGAGACCAACACGCATATCTGTATTGGCATGCGTTGCTTTGGGATCTGGGACCATAAAATCCTTAGCATACTGAGTGAAATAAAAGTTAATTCTTTGGGATCTAGGACCAGAAAATCCTTAGCATACTGAGTGAAATAAAAGTTAATTCCCACAAAATCCATCGATCCTTTAACTATTTGGATTCTTCTTTTGTAAATTTTGGTAATCGGCTTCGGACGAGTTCTTTCATGCTCTCTGGGTAGTCGCCTGTTGTTAATGAGTCCATAAACCGTAAAATATACAACAATCCCTATATTTGACTGCACTGTCAAAGAATTATTATTTTAATAAAAAATTATTTGTATATACCATCCCACTATGAAATCAAAGCCGCGTTGAACAACATTTTTAATGAAAAATTAATGCACTGCCAATTTTTATATTAATTTATATTATAGGAAGAAGTATAACGAAGTAAAGAACATAGTATAACTAAGTAAAGAACATGCTTAGAAAATGTGAGGACTTAAAGAAACCACCGTATTCGTCATCTAACGACTTCGGAAGGTCCAAGTTGAAAAGTGTGATGAAAGGTTCTATGCCTACACTTGTTTACAAACAGGAAAGAATATCTATTAGTTCCCAATAACTTAATTTAAATTACATTAAGATAGAACTCATAAAACGTATATAAGACATACCGGCTTTAACTAGTTCATCGATGAGCTCGTTATAGTACCGAATTTATTTCTCGTTTACTCCTCCACTTAGCTTTGCTTCTGAAAGTAATAGCGAGAAAAGACTTAATACAAGATTATTTATAACCAGATAAAACTATAACTGATTGCTTACTTGGTAGCACTCTGGACCATGCAATCGAGAATCGGTAGGCATTCAGCCCCATGTGTTTCATGGTCGCAACATCATCCTACAATATCCAAGAACGGTTTAAAGCTTAATTGATTTGTTGGCTTAATATGTTTGGTTCAACTATCAACCTTACCTTAAAGCAAACAAATAATTAGTACGGATATCAGCGTTACTACGATCTGTTGTCTTGTCTGTTAGCAAAAGTTTCAAGTTAGTTATTGAAAAACAAACAGATGATTATGTAACTTATCAACAACTTTTCATTTTAAATCTTAAAGCAACCCGGTATATATATAAAACGGTAGCATAGGAAGTAAAGTGACAAGGGTATCGATGTGTAAAAGTATCTCGTCCAGCTGCACCCTCGATCTGAATCAAATAAACATGTACCAAAATGGTAAAGCCAAAATATTGTAAATGATTTGAATACACACATTTCGACCCAGCTAAATAAATTAGTTCCTGGTAAGCAGAAGTTGCAGTTCCGAAATAGAAGTTTTTAGAGAAAACAATATTGTTAAATGCAGGAGTTGAACGACAGCTGCTATAAGGGGGTTTGTCTCTACAAGTGAGAGCAGCAGATTCAACACTGAAAACTAAACCTTAATATGTTATCACTCTATTTTCAGATTTAGTTTCCATGGTCGGGTTGGTGAAAATAGGTCTCCTCAAGAGGGAACATTTCATCGGCAGCATCCTCATGAATGTTCAAACCAAGTTCAAGCATCCTGTAGATCGTGTTAGCATTAGCCTTCCAAACCTTCGAGAACTTTTAGCCCTTAATCTCTCCAATATATTTGTGCTAAATTTACACGCGACATACATTTGTGCTAAATTTGCACGGAAATATAACTCATTAATCTATACCTAACTACATAGCTAGAATTAACTTCTCTACTATTTTGTACAGGAAATAAATAAAAAATTAGTAACATTATACTATGAAACATTTATTTAAACTATTGTAATAAAATTAAAATTTTAAAAGTTTTAACCCAAAAAAAAGTAACAAAAACTTTTTAATAAATAAATTTCTAACAATAATAATATTTTTTTTAAAAGGATATTTTATTTTGAATTTGTAATTAAAAAACATATTTCATATAATTTTATTTAATAAATTTTGAAGTATTGAGCTCTTAAAAAATTTCAAAAAATAATATTATTTTTAAAACGAGTTAAGTAGAAAAATGAAAACATACTAAGTAATTAAGAGTAAAAGGATATATTAAAAGGAAAGACAGTGAACAACCTCGTCCATCTTGATACCTTCGGCACCAACATCAGCATCATCGGCAGCATCATGCTCCTCAAGAGGGAACATTTCATCGGCAGCATCCTCATGAATGTTCAAACCAAATTCAAGCATCCTGTAGATCGTGTTAGCATTAGCCTTCCAAACCTTCGAGAACTTTTAGCCCTTAATCTCTCCAATATATTTGTGCTAAATTTACACGCGACATACATTTGTGCTAAATTTGCACGGAAATATAACTCATTAATCTATACCTAACTACATAGCTAGAATGGCTTAAATCGCTGCTTCGTCTTTCGACTATCACGTTTTGTGTCATTTAGTCCCTCGACAAAAAAATCACGGTTGAGGGTCCCTCGTCTATCAAAAATCTATAAATTCAATCACCGCGCGTGGTTTTTGCTGTAATGCTGCCACGTGCCATTATAGTTAAATGGTTTTTGTTTCATAGATAGTCCCTCGACTTTTAATTCCACTTTTACCCTTTGAATTTAATATTCTTTTAATTTTTTTTAATTCTTTTATTCTTTTATTATTCTGAAAACAGAGTATCGCAAAATTTGCTATACTGTGTTCTTGCCTTTTTCTAGCTGTTTCTTCTTCTCTTTTTCTCAATTCATGTTTCTTTCTGGCCTCTTCCTCTTCGTGTCTCTTCTTTGATTCTTCTTCCTCTCTCCTTTTAGATTGTGGGTACTTACAACTGAGACCAACACGCATATCTGTATTAGCATGCGTTGCTTTGGGATCTGGGACCAGAAAATCCTTAGCATACTGAGTGAAATAAAAGTTAATTCTTTGGGATCTGGGACCAGAAAATCCTTAGCATACTGAGTGAAATAAAAGTTAATTCCCACAAAATCCATCGATCCTTTAACTATTTGGATTCTTCTTTTGTAAATTTTGGTAATCGGCTTCGGACGAGTTCTTTCATGCTCTCTGGGTAGTCGCCTGTTGTTAATGGGTCCATAAACCGTAAAATATACAACAATCCCTATATTTGACTGCACTGTCAAAGAATTATTATTTTAATAAAAAATTATTTGTATATACCATCCCACTATGAAATCAAAGCCGCGTTGAACAACATTTTTAATAAAAAAGATAGAATGGCTTAAATCGCTGCTTCGTCTTTCGACTATCACGTTTTGTGTCATTTAGTCCCTCGACAAAAAAATCACGGTTGAGGGTCCCTCGTCTATCAAAAATCTATAAATTCAATCACCGCGCGTAGTTTTTGTTGTAATGCTGCCACGTGCCATTATAGTTAAATGGTTTTTGTTTCATAGATAGTCCCTCGACTTTTAATTCCACTTTTACCCTTTGAATTTAATATTCTTTTAATTTTTTTTAATTCTTTTATTATTCTGAAAACAGAGTATCGCAAAATTTGCTATACTGTGTTCTTGCCTTTTTCTAGCTGTTTCTTCTTGTCTTTTTCTCAATTCATGTTTCTTTCTGGCCTCTTCCTCTTCGCAAAATACACTGATTTATAGGGAGAAGATTAAGGACAATATGTGAAATCCCAAATTATAGTGGTCAATAGTTGACCCCAATTATTACTCCATGAATCCAGCTTTCCAAATTTAGTCGAATATTCTAACACTCCCCCTCAAGTTGTGTAGTGGGATCACCAATACCCAACTTGGATAAAACTGATTCGAATGTTCTTGCAGCAACCGCTTTTGTCAGGACGTCTGCCAGTTGGTCTTTGGATCTAACAAACGGAAGTTTGAATGTCTCATCTTCAATCTTTTCTTTTATGAAGTGCCTATCTATTTCAACGTGCTTTGTTTAATCGTGTTGTACCGGGTTCTCTGAAATTTTAATCGCAGCTTTATTATCGCACATTAACTGAGTTGGACACTTCAGAGGGGATCCGATTTCTTTTATTATCTTCTTTAACCAAAGTATCTCGGTAATTCCCTTAACGATTCCTCTAAATTCTGATTCAACACTTGACAGTGATACTACTTTCTGTTTCTTACTCCTCCAAGTCACCAAGTTACCTCCAAGAAGAGTAAAGTAGCCAGCAGTTGATCGCTTGTCATTAGGATTCCCTCTCCAATCAGCATCTGTGAATACTTCAACATCAAGGTGTCCATTTTTCTTAAAAATTATGCCTTTTCCTGGTGTGCCTTTGAGATATCGAATAATCCTCATTACTGCCTCCATATGGTGTTCCTGAGGATGATGCATGAACTAGCTGACTACTCCCACCGCGTATGCAATGTCGGGTTGAGTGTGAGCCAGGTAAATCAATTTCCCCACCAACCTTTGGTACCTTTCTTTACTCGCTGGTCTGGCCCCTTCAATTATCTTTAGTTTGTGATTCACAACCATAAGAATGTCATTTGGTTTGCAATCCACCATGCCAACTTCAGCTAATAAATCCAATATATATTTCCGTTGGGAGATATAAATCCCTCCTCTTGACCTAAGAACCTCGATTCCTAGGAAATACTTCAATCCCCCAAGGTCTTTCATTTCGAAATCTTTGAAGAGTTTTTTCCTAAGAGAGCTAATTTCTTCTTCGTCATTCCCCGTTATAATCATATCGTCGACGTATATTATAAGACAAGTGACTAATTCTCCTCTCTTTTTGTAAAACAAGGTATGATCCACATTACTCTTTTTGTAGCTATACTGCTTCATTGCCATTGTAAATCTCCCAAACCAAACACGAGGAGACTGTTTGAGCCCATATAATGCCTTTTTCAGTTTACATACCTCATTTTCTTGAAAACCATCAGAGAACCTTAGTGGGGGTTCCATATATAGCTCTTTTTCTAAGTCTCCATGTAAGAAATCATTCTTTACATCAAATTGATGAAGAGGCCAATCTTTATTCGCGGCTATTGAAAGTAAAACTCTGATAGTGTCAATCTTTGCAACCGGAGAAAACGTTTCAGAGTAGTCTATACCATATGTTTGTGTATATCTTTTGACAACCAATCTTGCCTTGTGTCGCTCAATGGTTCCATCGGATTTATATTTTATATTAAACACCCATCTACACCCGACTGCTTTCTTCCCTTGTGGTAACACACAATTCTCCCATGTACCATTCCTTTTTAGAGCTTCCATTTCGGTATTCATTGTCGCATGCCATTCAGTCATCTTTTTAGCTTCTTGAGCTATTTTAGGGATTTGTTCATAGAGAATAGTAGCTGAAAATGCCTTTGCAATCTTCGTCATTCCTTTCCTGTCTGTTTTTACGGAATATGTAGAAGCACGAGGAACGTGTTCCGGTGAATACCGGTCAGGAGGAACCCCTCTATTTTTTCTTGGGGGAAGAACCGGAGTTTGAGTTTCAATAAATGAACTTCCTAAAATGTCATGGTCAGTAGCATTTTGTGAATTGTGACATTGTAAATTGTTTACCTCTTGATGGACATTTTCTTTGGCTCATTCGCTGGTAGTATCCATGGCATTTATTTCTTGTTGGACATTGTCTTCGGGAGAATCATTGGTGGTAAGAACTTCCTCGTCAGTCTCCTTTATGTTGGAAGAGGCGTGTTTGGTGGCGCCATCGACCGACTCTGTCGGCACATCCTCAAAGTAACTTTCATATAGCAACCAATCGAGTGATACACTTACTTTCTCCCCCTGAGCACGAGATTAGTAGTCAAAACAATAATCAGATTCTAAGAAGTCACAGTCCATGGTGACATGGATTCGATGAGTAAACGGATTGTAACACCGATATCCCATTTGATGAACACCGTACCCAATAAATACACACTTTTCAGCACACAGATTAAGTTTGTTTCGACTAGTTTTAGGGATATGAACAAACACCAAACAACCAAAGACACGAGGTGGTAAGGTTATAACAGATGGAATTGTAACTTGGGTGGCAAGCACTTGTAATGGAGTTTTATTTCCTAGACATCGGGTTGGTAGACGATTTGCAAGATACGTAGCTGTAGCAAGAGCTTCTAGTGAAAGAGAATGAGGAACTCTAGATTCAATCATAATAGCACGAGTTTTTCCAAGTAAAGTACGATTTTTTCGTTCTGAAGTACCGTTTTGTTGAGGTGTGTTTGGACAAGTGGTTTGATGGATAAGACCATTTGTTTTGAAAAAATTATGCATTGTTTGGTTGACAAACTCTGTTCCATTATCAGAACGGAGAATCTGTATTTTTTTTCAAATTGAGTCAAAATCATTTTGTAAAAACAAACAAATATTTATGGTACTTCCGATTTATGTTTCATGAAGTATATCCAAGTCATTCTTAAGAAATCATCCACAAATAAAACAAAGTATCTGATTTGGTTCTGGACCCCAAACATCAGAATGGATTAGCGAAAAAGCATAAGCAACTCTAGTATTACTTTGATTAAATAAGACCCTACGATTTTTTGCAAGAATGCAGGTTTCACATTTCTCATGAATGGAATTATTCAAAAAAAGACTAGGAAACAAACTTTTAAGATAGCTAAAAGAAGGATGACCAAGTTGCCGGTGCCATAACCAAAGTTGCCTTTTGGTTGTTCCGTGAGCAAGCATGACATGTCCCTTATGAACTACCTCATCAACATTATAGACACCTCCTTGTTCAGTACCACTCCCAATGATCTCTTTCGTACGAATGTCCTGTAAAATGCAAAAAAATGGATACATAAGAACCACACCGTTGAGTTGTTTTGTCACTTGACTAACTAATAATAACTTTAAGGATAGTGAAGGAATATAGAGGCAGTTTTTAATTTCCATTTTTTTCGAAAAAATAATTGAACATCCCCCTTTGACTTCACAAATTTCTCCACTAGCAGTCTCAATATGGGACTTCTTTGGAGATGAAATGTCACCAAAGTCTTTAGGATCATAAGACATGGTGTCCGTAGCCCCGCAATCAAAGATCCAATTCATTGATTTCTCAAACCCTTTACCTCCAAGTTTTTCATAGGAGTTCGCCGCCATTCCTCTAAAACCAGTGCCACTTCTTTGCTCATTTTTAGTCGGATCTTCACCGCCACTTGTAGACGAATCCCGTTTGACATTAGATCTGAAACACTAGTTATTTTTCTCCTTATGACCGTCCTCCCACCATTCTGGATAACCAACCAGCTGGAAACATGTCTCTTTAGTGTGTTTCTGCATCCCACAATGAGTGCAATACAACTTGGATTTATCTTCTTTCTCTTTGGATCGGAATTTAAACCTTTGTGCATAATCTTTAGTAGCCAAACCCATTCCAATTTCAATCGAGTCACTATGAGAATAACTTGATTTTAGTATATTAAGCCCGGCCACTTCCCTTCGTATTGTAGCATATGTTGTTTCCACGGAAGGAAGAGGATCTTTTTCAGGATATCTCTCTTGACTGGTTCCAGCTTGTCATTAATCGCCATTAGCAATTGATAGAGTCTTTGTTCTCGAGTCTTCTTATTGTAAATCTGAATGTCTTCTGGGTATTTCATAGGGTTCGGATCTCGCTTATCTATAGACATCCAGATGTTCTGCAGTTTGTTCCACAAGTCTTCTAGTGTATCAGACCCTTGCCTTAATGAATTAGCCCTCTTATGAAGGTCAAACACCTGTAACGAATCTGTACTAGAACCTTATGTGGTCGCTAACCCATCCCAGAGGGCTTTTGTAGTGGGATATTGCGAGACATTATTCACCAAGCTGGATTCAAGATTCTGGATAATCCATGTGAAAACACATTGATCATCTTGTTCCCACCTTGTATATGTGTTGTCAGTTTTGGATGGAGGTGTCGGTTCCCCTGTAATGTGAGAACCTCTCCCCCTTTCCCCAATTGATTTCTTCATCAGGTTTGCCCATAGGGCATAGCTGTCACCACCGAGTTTAATCCCTAGGGATAAATTCTCGGGGTTAGTTGTTTGTTGTTGTGTTCCGAGACTATTTCTCAGAATGGCAGCAATCTGCATTGTTAATTCATCACGAATTTGACTGACCACTATCCACTCCAATCAAGTACCACCGCTTGATGAGTCATGGACGCTCCGAACTAGGATGTATAGAGTAGATCACTCGCCTTGAGCATGACTATTGGTTCATCATGTTCGACCTCCGAGAATATTACAACCATCGCGTTCCGTCTGGGCCTGGCGCTCTGATACCATGTTAAAAACAAAGAGAGAAGTAGCCGCGCTCTGATACCATGTTAAAAACAAAGAGAGAAGTAGCTGCAGGTGACACCATGTTAAAAACAAAGAGAGAAGTAGCCGCAGGAGACGGCTAAGGTTTTGTGTTTTATTAGAAAATGTTCTTTTTGTATTGAACTGTTTTTTATTGAATCAAATCATTACAAGTTGCGCTTGTTTCACTAGCAATGGTAATAAGACTTTCAATATATAGAAAACTTAGAGGCCTATACAAGGAAACTTAATACACTGATTTATAGAGAGAAGATTAAGGATAGTATGTGAAATCCCAAATTATAATGGTCAATAATTGACCTAAATTATTACTCCATGAATCCAGCTTTCCAAATTTAATCGAATATTCTAACAGAAATATTATAACCTAACCTTCTCTACCAGCCTGGTTCAAAATAACGATCCAATCATATGTACACATACAAATATAAATTAATTCGTATTTCCTCACTTCACTTACAGCCTACTTTGGTTCCGTGGTATCATGTGTTTAAATGTAAATACTTGTTTTTATTAAGTCATTTAAATGTTTCAATTCGGGGACAAAAAAGAGAGTAGCGTATAGGTATACAACGTGCCTATATAATGTAAAACGAGTTAAAAAAAACCAGAGGAATTTGTATGGTATAGATGCAAGAAACGTTGAAAAATAAACGGTAGGTCACCCATCCATTATTATAATAGTAGTTGCATATGCAAATTCAGAACCAGTATTTGAGGATAGACAATGAACTTTGGATTAGATCAAAATAAATTAATTGACACTGATGGTTTAACAATATTAAATTATTTAATTTTGTAGGTCTCTGTTACATAATGTATTTATTCCATATAAAAAAAATATCAAACAAAAACATGTCACATAAAATTTTCAGATTTGTACATCCCAATCGAAATTGGAGGTTTAAGTTAGCGAATAGAATTCTTTTTTTATTTAGTTTTGGATTCAAACTATCCGTGTAGGTCTTTTAACTTACAAAATTTATAAATTTAACCTTTTAATTTGACAAGATATATAAATTTGATGTAGATGAATAACTTTCTTCTTTCCGTCGCGTACTAAATTTATTAATTTTATCAAATAAAAAACGGTTATTTTAAAATTGAAAAAAACTACCAAATCCGATTATTTCAAACCCAATTATTTTGTTTGGAAAAACAGATTAAAAAATACCAAATCCGATTTATTTCAAATAACATAAAAATTGTGATTAATCATCGAAATTGATTACGGATATTAAAAAATCAATCCATATTCTTATATTAACACAACCATTTTTGTTGATATTTTTTTATATACATGGTTATTTCCGGTGAACGAATATGAAACAAAAAAACAACAAAAATAACACTCGTACTATTTTGATACAAGTGAATGATAACTAACCATAATCTTAAGACTCAAATAAGGCAAGCTATAATTTATTCCGAACCCAATTATCCCACATTTAGAAAGCACACGACTGAAATTGGTGAAAATTGTAGCATTTTTTCAAAGGTACAGTTTAAGATACATGGTTCCAAAAAGGCTGATAGTTGCCCTTTCTTGAATTAGCGTTGAAAACTGACGAGTGATGATAGGGCTTTGACATGTGCGATTGTCAGCTGAAACCTACAAGATGTAACCATTTCTTGCATGTGTGGAACCAAAGATATTCATGTTTTCTTGTCAAAATCATTTCCCTTACCTAACATAAACAAGAATGGGTCATGGGTTCACATTCAACGAATAAACAAACCCAACAAAATACTCCATAATCTAACTATTTCAAGGGTTTTTGAAGGTAATTTGGATTATAACATTGTTAAATCTTATGATTAGATTTAACAAACACTTGAAAAATTAGGCATGTAGTCTAATCTTGTAAACACTAGATATATATGGTCACCTAATACAAATTCAAACTTGGCAACATAATGAACACACACGGGATGTATCTTTATATGTTTTTGTAAGATCAAGGTTTCTTCATGCAGGCAGCAGCGGCACTGAGGCCTTTAGCCTGAAACTTGCGCAACTCATACCTGCAACAGAGCAATTTTCGTATAAAAGATGGCAAATTAAGTAAAGCATATACACTACAGAGTCCAGAAGAAATCCAGGATATGAATTCACAATAGAAAAGTATAATAGGATTGTATGAACTAAAGATATTATCATGGAACTAATTTTCATTTGATCAAGTGTTTACCTTGTGGCGGGTCAACTTTGTTTCAAAACATTGCGAGATTCATTTGAAATTGCGATGAAATGCGGTCGACTATAAGTTTAAACTTAAGGGTTGTCTGGTGCCTAATTAATAAACTAAAAAAGCTAGTGTAAAATAAGCCAAAAAAAGGTCTTTAAAAGCATGTTATAGGTCGTGTTGTGCATATAACCTAAAAAAAACGAACTTGTAAGCTATATAGTGAAAATGAGAACAAAATATAAAAAAATGAAAACGCGTTTTTGATTTATACATAGTGTATAAAAAGAAAGCCGGTGAAAAAGTATGTTAATGAGAAATCAAAAGTTAGAAAGACAAAAAAAAAACTAATTTCTCCAAGGTCTTTTGATCTTATTATATAAGCTTAAAAATCTAGCTTTTTTAAACCTTAGAAGTCATACCAACCAAAAAAGCTTTATGCTTATAAGCCTAAAAAGTCTAATGGCACCAAACAACCCATTAATATAAAATCGAGGGAGGGATTCTGGACAAAAGTTGGAAGAGAGAAGAAATTCGGAAAAAAAAAGAAGCAAATAGCTAAGTGGCGCTTCTGAGTCTTAAACTCTAAAAAAGACTGTCGATTTTATATTTTACAAAAGTAAAAAATGGTTACTACCTTACAATCTCTCTTCTAAGGATACAAACTTAGGGCTTTTCTCATGTTAACTAAGGGTAAACATCTTTCTCACCAGAGTAGAGAACAATGTTTTACATCTACTTTATAGGAGAATCAAACTTCAAATGAATAACTTCACCATATAAAATCAATCTAACCTATACATTCCATACAAACAATATAAATTAATATGTATTGTGTCAATCTACACAGCATTTGATGATCAATAACGAATAAGTAATTATATAAATACAGTATAAACCTTATCTGAGAGCTGATCCCTCATAGAGTGCATAGACTTCACCATCTTCTCTAGACTATCTTTAGCTAGTAGAAACTGGACTTGAGACTCTCCTTGGTCATCATTTTGTAGCTACATTAGATGTTTTGGACAATCTTTAGGTGCCAAAATGGGATTTAAAAGAACACATTTCATCAATGTGTTCTAACAAACTCAAAATATACCTTCAAATCGATTACAGCCATAGGGTTCGTCTCCTCCACGTTATGGTGTGCAATATTCCAAGTCATTGCCTTCACTCCAAGGGAAGAAACCTAAAGAGAACAAACGCAAATCAAGATCAAACAACGACCCTCGATTAACAGTGGTTTGTTTTATGTCTATGTTACAATTTCTATACCTGATTCTTGAAGACTTCTTGTTGCCATTCCTTTTGAAACTTTTGCAACAAAATCGTCAATAATCTCTGCAATTCAGGCGATACTTCATCGGGAAAAAGTTTGGATAATTCATCCTTAGATATATTCTCATAAACGCATCTTCGAATCAGTATCCGCAGGCAAACCAAAAGCTGCAATGCGTGAAAGCATATAAAAATCCGGCAAAAAAGGTGCACTTGAACAAGAGAGAGAGAGAGGTGAATACTGGATCGAGATCGGAGTCGTCTTGAAGCTCGAGCATTTTGCAAATGAGGAGACGATCGCCGGCGTCTAAACCGGTGGTTCGGGTCCTCCATAGAGCTCGAAGAATGTGCTCGACTGAGTCTTTCGAGTTAGCTCGTACCAGCAGTGGCAATTGGCCCCAAATTGTTTGTTCCATTTTCACCCACCCGTTATCGCTATTGGATTGAGCCCTAGAAACATAAGGACCCGATATATTAGTCCTTATCTTTGGGCTGTTTCGTGATTTGGGCCTCATCATAATTTTTTCAAACACACGATAGACGGCACCCAACGAAATACTATAAGGCTAAAAATTATTGTTAGTCCCCATGTATATCCAGTGTATCAAAGTAATCCATCACCTTCACTTTTGTCTTTCACCCATCCATTTCATTTGAGAAATTTGCAAGTTTAGTTCCCCGCACATGTGAAACTTGAAAAACTAACATGTGTTCCTTAATTTTGTAGCGCTTTTGGTCTCCCAGAAGTTTGTCCGATAACACGTCAGATTTACTTTTTACCATTAAATTTTAACAACTTACCATTTACCTACATCCACCTAAGTTGGATGGGGTGGAACTTAAATTAACCAACCTAACTCAATTTAATATAATCTAACCTAATATTATCTATACCCAACACCCGTTTAGTTACCCAAATACCCGATGTATAACTCAAATACCCGATTTACTAATTTGATTTACTCTGAAATTTGTGCAATTTAATATTAATTATCTTTATTAACAAACAAGTTGATTAAATTAACCCCAAAATTACAGAAGTGGAACGATAGCAAGCTCTACGATTTTCCAGCTTTAAAGTATGAACAGTACAAGCAACCTTCAGATCTATGCAGAAATCCGACTTAAACTATTCATCAAGTGTTACCATTTATGTAAGAGAAATAAGAACACATAATCACTTTTATGAAGATCATCATACGAGCAACAAAATAAAAGAGCTAGACTATATACATATATCTCGCCTGAGTACCAACTCCTAGTCGCTCACTTTTCTTTCAATTTCCATTGAAGAAACTCTAAAAGAAGGAAATAAGAGAGTGATGAAGTTGAGAGTGGAGAAAAAACGTTGTATAAATAATCTATAATTTCAGAGAGCGAACGAGTGGGAAAATAAAATTTATTTTTTTTAGTTATTAGAGTTAGTAAATCGAGTATTTGGATATTTGGGTTATAAATCAAGTATTTGGGTAATTAAACGGGGTATTGGGTATGGGTAGTATTAGGTTGGGTTATATTAAATTGGGTTAGGTTGGTTAATTTAAGTTCGTTCTGGTCCAACTTAGGTGGATGTGGTAAATGGTAAGGTTAAATGGTAAGTGGTTAAAATGTAATGGTAAAAAGTAAATCTGATGTGGCTGATTACTTGGCATGTGAAGTGGCATAAGCAAGGGTATTATAAGAAAAATTTCTGGGGAACCGAAAGCGCTGCAAAACTAAGGGACACGTGTTAGTTTTTTAGGTTTCACATGTGCGGGGGGACTAAACTTGCAAATTTCTCAAATGAAATGGATTGGTAGGAGACAAAAGTGAAGGTGAGAGATTACTTTGATACACTGGGTATACATGGGGGACTAACACTGATTTTTAGCCATCAAACTAATCATCTATGTTTGTTTTTATCTATTACTGGTCCCTTATGTTTTAGAAATTTGTATTATTAGTCTTTCCGCATATGTGAGTATTGAGAAGCTAACATGTGGCATCCCAAACATCAGTATTTTGCTTCTCTACTCTTCTCCTAAAAATCTGAAAAATGCGATTATGGAATTAAAGATTTAAGAAGAAGACTATGTGTTTCTCGAATTAGGGTTTTAGATTTTTTGGGGACCAATAGTGAGACAAAAATGTTGATGTTTGAGTTGCCACATGTTAGCTTTTTAGTACTCACATGTGCGGGAACTAATACTACAAATTTCTAAAACATATGGGACTAATGGGAGACAAATGTAAACATAAAAAATCAGTTTGATATAAACGTCAAACATGATGGACTAATGATGACTTTTAACATGTTTTTATGAAATAATTTTTTTAAGTAAAATTGAGTCTAATAAGGTTAGGTTTGAAACGTCTAACTAACGGTTGTCTTAGATGACGTTGACAAAAAAATATACAAAAAACAAATTTGGGATATATTTGAATTCCATAAAAACTAGAGCACTCAATAAATATAACCATACATGCATGTTTGAGTGATGATTTTGAAAAAGTATTCATATATCATTTTCCCCATTATTTTATGCATGTTTTAAAATTTACAATAAGTTTTTTACATCACTTTCTATATTACTTTCATTAATATATTTCACTATTCACATACTTATTTTATTTTTTCCACCACTTATGACAATCTCGACCATGTATCCAATACGAGTTAGGCACTTCGACATTACTGTCGAACCATAACCATCATCATTCGACATGAATCATCATTAAATTGGAACTATATATGGAAGATTGAAGTTTACATAAGATTCAACTCCTCGAAACCAAAACTCACATTCTCTATCAGTTAAAAAAAACTAAAAATCACTCAATTATGGTATGCGTGTCCAAACAACACTTTGATAAAAGGGTATGCTAATAATTTTAGGAGGTGATGCTCTATTGTGGTCTTTATAAATCTGACTAAAGAGTTCAAACCTTTTATTTTCATCATCACAAAGACAAGAAAGAGAAGGCTTGCATGTTCGAGCCTTATATATCTCGATACCCAAAGTCGCGCCGCTAAAATGATCTAATAGTTCCACAATTGGGGTAGGAAAACCCTTGGAGTGTCGGTATAATAGTTTTATTGGGTGCACGTGGTTATCCACCAACTATCTTGATGAACTATGCATTTCTCATTGTTCCCAACCTTGTCTTAGCCAACAACCACGAACGGGGAACCATTTTATCGGGAGAACACATCTTGGCTATATATTTGTCCGCTAAGTTTTAGTTTATCATCATATTCTCTAATACAAAGAATCCTTCAAATGGATCTGTCACCCAAGTTTAACCAGTGCAAGATGTATAAGTAAGATGGTAGTAGAGACTATGAGCACCATATTAAAAAAATTATAAATGAGATGCTCGACTTCCAATAAGATGAAAGACTCCTCTATCAAGTATTTTCCATAAAGTTTAGAGTCAGTGATTTGATTTTGATGAGTCTGAATTCTGCATGCTCTCCGGACAAGGACAGATCGGTCCAAGGCCTCCGGACCGGACAGATCACTTCGAACACTTAGCCCATAAGTACTAAAAAACCTAAACACTTCTTGACTAAGCTACTTGCTCTCCTACTTAGAGCTCATGGGTCTTTGAACATGACCCGGGTCCATTAAACATGACCCGAAAGCCCATAAGGGCCCAAACATAAGGGTATAAATACCCAACCACCTGCATTAAGTATGGGTAATGAGAATTAACTGCAACCAGCCAGCTTAATTATCTCTCTACTCTCTACACTAAATATATAACACCCACATACTACTATTAAACACCAAACAAATTACAAGCCTACCCTCAGGCGATAATTACCCACATCAAATTGACGACCACAGTGGGAGAAAAAGGTGCCTGAATCAAGCATTCAAAACCATCAAAGAAAGTCTGTCTGAATGAATCCGGACAATCCAGAAGTACCACCAGCTCTGCTCGAAGTGGTGGGAGAGAACGATGAGTCCACTATTGAAGAGCGTGATAGGCTAAAGGGTGAAATAGAAGCTCTGAGGGTAGAAAAGGCTAAAATTAGTGTGAAAGAAAAGTCCAAAGCATCAGTTGCTCATCACATCGACAACCCTAGAGAGCATGAGTCTTCAAAGACTCATGTGAGCACCAAAAAGACTCATGCCAGCTCCAAAAAGTCTCACCGCTCTAAGCCAGTGGAGAGTTCTGACTCAAGCTCAGAATCTTCTGATAGCTCTTCGGACAATGAAGGAGTTGAAAAATCTTTATCCTCTAGCAGCGATGAGGGTCGAACTGGAAAGAAGCAAAAGTAGATAAAAAAATATTCAAGAAAAAGGGATAGACATGGAAGGATGAGGAATAATATTGGTAAAGGGTCATCTCACAGCCGGAGGCATGTGGACCGGATGCTGATGGATCCCTTCGCTTTTCACGATGAACCAGGTATCTTTGCAACTCCCAATGAGGATACTGTGTTCAGTCGTGGAAGAAATTGGAGGCAATCTCCATTATCTTCTAAAATCTTGTCCGGAAACCCCCCTAAGAGGTTTGACAGCACCAAAATAGAAAAGTACGATGGCAGTACGGATCCGGACAACCATTTAGAACAATTTAAAAACTTCATGATGAACTTTGACGACGACGATAAACT
Source organism: Limnanthes douglasii subsp. nivea (assembly GCA_036936605.1). Taxonomy (NCBI): domain Eukaryota; kingdom Viridiplantae; phylum Streptophyta; class Magnoliopsida; order Brassicales; family Limnanthaceae; genus Limnanthes; species Limnanthes douglasii. Next base: position 263,387,815 of record JAUPFV010000001.1, read on the forward strand.
ACTTTGTAGGGCATTCTCCCAATCATTTACGGGGAGTGCTCTAAAATGGTACAACAGCCTGCCTCATGGTTGTATTAACGATTTCGATACTTTTTGGGTAGCCTTTCGAAGGCAGTTTGTAGGGAGTAAAGAGCTAAAGGGAAATGGAGACACAATAATCCATTGTGCCCAGGAACCAAATGAGTCCTTGAAAGAATATATAAGACGTTTTGTGAACACCAAGAATAGGTTGGCTGATTGCTTCGAACAGGTAGCAATAGCATCCCTAAGACAGGGCTTGAACCCTGGCAATTTGGCTGACTCAGTGACCAGAAAGAAGGCCATGACATGGGGAGGGTTGCTGAATCAGGTTGGAAAACAAATAAATGTTGATGAAACGAAGAAAACCAGGGTGCACAGGCAGGTGAGGTCTACCCCGGTGGCACCAAATCCCAATCAGAATCAGTCCGGGAACAAAGCAAGAGAGATCGGGCAGGGGCATGGTAGGGCAAAAGCTCAGTCTCAGCCAGCTGCTCCTGCTCAGAGTCAGCAATCCAGAAACAAGAGAGGGCCATGGGTCCAACCGGAGTGGTTTGCAGAATTAAAAGAACGTGTGGCCACTATTTTTTATAAAACAAAGGAAGATGTGCATTATCGGAGACCAGCCACATTGCAGTCTCCCAGAGAGCATCGTAATAACTCTTTTTTCCAATATCACAATGATATTGGTCAAACCAATGATGACTGCATAGCATTGAAACAAGAATTTCAGAACTTGATTGAGAGGGGAAAGCTGGGGGCTTACGTCAAAAGAAGAGGAGGTAACAGGCCTGACAACACTCACCGGGTTGGTCCAAGTAATGCTGCTCCGGAGGGAGCCATGGTTATAATTGAGAGATTTGATGTGGAATCTGAGTACTTGGATCCTGATCCAACTCGAAACAGAGTGGGTACAATTGAGGAATGTTCTAGGTCGGTCTCCGGACTCATTAAGTTTTTTGAGTCACTTACAATTTTCGGAGGGGACACTATGACAGCTCCTACTGCTTCTTCGAGGAAGAGGCACGTTCATACTTTAGCCTCCCAGCTAGAAGGAGGCATGAGTTCCTATCAGTCACAAAATTCATTCCCCTTCGTTGTTTTTGATGAAGATGATTTAAGAGATATTGCTGGTCCTCATGAGGATGCTGTTGTCATAGGAGCATCTATTGGGCAACGACGTAAGACGAATTTTGGTGGATACTGGAAGCTCAGCCAATATCCTTTTCTTAACCACATACAAGAGAATGAAAAATCCAGCTGTAATTCAGAGTTCGGACAGATCAATTGTAGGTTTTACAGGCAGCTCAGCAGATGTGATCAGAGAGTTCGAAGAGGAAGTTCTATTGGGCAAGGGCCCTTTCAAGAAAATGGTCAGAATACTCTTTATTGTGGTGGATTGTCCCACTTGCTATAATGCTATTCTAGGGAGGTCTTGGCTCTCTAGGATGCATGCAGTGGCTTCGACAGTCCACCAGTGCTTGAAATATGCTGTTCAGGGATAGGTTGGAGTCGTCCGGAGCAGTCAAAAGATTGCAAGAGAATGTTATGCTACAACCCTGTCTCCTCGAACGCTGGGGGCAGTTCGTATCAGTGAACAATAGCAATTTGAGGGGCTTTCTGGGGGTGAGGGTGAAATTGATGACCCCAGAGAGGCCCCTGGAGTGTTGATACCGGTCGAAGAGGTAGAGACACACTGTGTGGAAGAACGAAGAAGTGTCAAGATAGGCTCCAAAATGCCACACAATCTGAAAAATGAAATGTTAAAGTTTTTGAAGAATCATCAGCACGTTTTTGCTTGGTGCAATGCTGATGTTACTGGGGTTCCAGCAGAAGTGATATCACATCACCTATCCGTCCAGTGAGACGTAGCACCAGTGGTTCAAAAGAGAAGAGCTTTTTCTAAGGAGAAGGCTGATGTCATTGTGCAAGAGGTTGACAGGCTCACAAAGATGGGGCATATCAAGGAGTCTCAGTATCCTTTGTGGACTGCCAATCCAGTTCTGGTAAAAAAGAAAAATGGCAAGTGGCGCATGTGCATTGACTTCACAGATCTCAATAGAGCTTGCCCAAAAAATTTGTATCCGGTCCCCCGGATTGATCAGTTAGTAGACTCCACCTCTGGGAACAAGCTGCTTTCCTTTATGGATGCCTTCTCCGGATACAACCAGATTCAAGTAGATCCGAACGATCAAGAACATACCACATTTGTCACAAACAGAGGTCTTCATTGCTATAAAGTAATGCCGTTTGGGTTGAAAAATGCTGGGGCTACTTATCAGAGGTTAGTAAACAAAACTTTTGCTGATCAGATTGGAAGAAATATGGAAGTATACATTGATGACATGATGGTGAAGAGTGTGGATGAGCAATTGCACTTGTCTGATCTTCAAGAAACTTTTGCCAACTTGGTAAAAGTAAATTTGAAATTAAACCCAGAAAATTGTGTGTTCGGAGTGCAGTCCGGGAAGTTTCTGGGCTATATTATAAGTGAGCATGGGATACAGCCCGATCCGGACCAGCTCAATGCTCTATTCCAGATGGAGCCACCTAGAAATATTAAAGAAGTACAACGCTTAACGGGGAGATTAGCTGCCTTAAACAGATTTATCTCAAGGTCTTCGGACAGGTGTGCCCCTTTCTTTCAAACCCTGAAGGGTGCAAAGGGATTCGATTGGACCCCACAGTGTGATGAGGCTTTCAATGAGATCAAGAAGCACCTGTCCTCTCCTAAAACTTTGTTTAAACCAGTTGATGGAGAGACACTCTTCGTATATTTGGCAGTTTCAAGTTGTGCCATCAGTGGTGTATTGGTGAGGGAGGTCGATGGTCATCCTCATCCAGTATACTACATAAGCAAAATTTTGATAGATGCAGAAAGGCGTTACTTGAAACTCAAAAAATTAGCGTTAGCCCTTGTGATAGCTGCCAGGAAGATGAGGCCTTATTTCCAGGCTCATCCCATCATCGTCCGGACTTCTTTTCCCCTAAAGAATTTCCTCTAAAAGGCAGACATTTCAAGCAGGATGACTAAGTGGTCAGTAGAGTTGGGGGACTTTGACATAGACTTTGCTCCTCGAACAGCAGTCAAGGCCCAAGCTGTGGCTTTTGGTTGAATTTCACTCCGACAAGGATTCAGAGCAAACTACTGACATAAAAGATAAAAAGGTATGGGTTGTCCGAACAGATGGTGGATCTAGCACTATGGGATGTGGTGCAAGGGTATGTTTAACTTCTCCATATGGAGACAGGATGTATCAGGATATTTGTTTTGCTTTCAGAGCATCTAATAATGAGTCCGAATACGAAGCAGCTGTAGCTAGTTTAAAGTTAGCCTACATTTATGGGGCTAAGAGAGTCAGGCTACTAAGTGATTCCCAGCTTCTTATCCACCATGCTCAAGGCCAGTCTGAGGCTAAAAAGGAGCAGCTTGTGAAATATTTACTCCTCCTTAAAAATGAAGCACTCAAGTTTAAAAGTGTTGTTTATGAGCACATACCCCGGGAAGAAAATGAGCTAGCAGACTCGTTAGCAACCATAGAATATACGGAGTCATATCCATGGATCCATGTGCTGGAAAGCCCCTCCATTCAACTTAGTATGGGTAAAGAAGAGGAAATTTTTGAAGTACAAGTGAAACAACCTCAAGACTGGAGGTTTCCTCTCCTGCAATATCTCTCTGATGGTATTGTGCCTCCGGACAAATCACTAGCCAGAACATTGAAACACAAGGCTCGTGGTTTCATCATATTGAGAGACATGTTGTATAAAAAATCTTACAGTAAACCTCTCCTGCGCTGTTTGGGGGATGAATAGTCTCAAGTAGTCCTCTCCGAATTGCATGATGGTGAGGGATCAACCCATTGTGGATTCAGAGCTTTAACAAGAAGAGTTTTACTGTCCGGTTACTATTGGCCATCTATCATGAAAGATGCTAAGGAACTGGTAAAAAGGTGTGACCCATGCCAGAGGTACAGCAATGAAATTCATGTCCCAGCCATTCCTTTAGAGTCAATTTTTGAGCCTATTCCTTTTGCTCGATGGGGATTGGATTTAGTAGGGCCTCTTCCTGTGGCGTCCGGAGGACGCAAAACTATAATTGTTGCCATAGACTACTTTTCGAAGTGGATTGAAGCAGCCCCTCTAGCAGGGACAACATCAAAAGCTGTTATAAAATTCATTCTATCCAACATCTGTTGCAGATTTGGTGTCCCACAAAAGATAACAGCAGACAATGGGCCACAGTTCGACAATAGGGAAATGGAGAGCTTATGTGCCTCAAGGGGTATACAATATTGTTTCTCTTCACCTTTCCACCCACAATAAAATGGCCAAGTTGAAGTGGCTAATAGAACTATAATGTCCGGTTTAAAGAAGAATTTGGAAGGGGCTGCTGGGAAGTGGCCTAGTTATTTACAAGAGGTCTTGTGGGCCTACCGGACAACACCTGGGGCTGCAACACAAGAGTCACCCTTTGCTTTGGTCTGTGGGATGGATGCAGTAGCTCCTATAGAAGCAAATCTCCCATCATTTCGTGTTCACAACTTCTCCGAACGCGCTAACGAGGTGGCAATCAGAGGTCAACTTGATTTGATAGAAGAAAAACGAGTTAAAGCTCACCTTAGAGTTGCACACTATCAGGGCTTGATGAGAAGCAGGTTTGCTTCCAAAGTTAAAAGAAGAGATTTCCAACCGGGGGACAAGGTATTAAGGAAAGTCTTCTTACACACTAACGAGAAGCTGTTCGGAAAGCTGGCCCCAACTTGGGAAGGTCCGTATATGGTTGTTGAAAGAATTAAACCTGGAACATATTGGTTGGAAGACAAAGATGGAAGAGTTTTGACTCATCCTTGAAATATCGAGCATCTCCGGATGTACTTGGAATAGCATTTGTGTAAATATTTACTTGTTTAAACATCCATGTAAATATTTGGGGGCATACTCTTTCCTCCCTGGTGGCACGGGGAGGTTTTAACGAGGTGTCCGAGCTTTTAATAAAACTTGACGCCTTCTTAAAAATTTTCTAAAGTATTTTAAGTTTTATCCTTTGTTATACTATCCAGACTGAAATAACTAAGGGCTATTTAAACTCTAGCCGGAGAATTTAAACACTCTCACTATGAAATAACTAAGGGCTATTTAAACTCTAGCCGGAGAATTTAAACACTCTCACTATGAAATAACTAAGGGTTATTTAAACTCTAGCCATCAAAATTGAAACAAACAATGAAAGAAGATGAGATTTGTACAAAACAGAAATATTCATTGAAATAACTTAAAGTGCCTTGGCCTTCCAATGACTTTTGAATGGTCAAAGTAGAACAAAAAACCTATCCGGTCAGATACCGGACACAATTACAAAAAGAATACTTTGGCCTTCCAAGGACTTTAGTCTGGATAAAAAGTAAAAAAAAGTAAATCATAAGTTAAGGTTGAGCCTTTAAAGATGGCTCACCTTCATCTACCTTCTTCTTTCCTTTGGGATCATTTTCCTCTTTGTCTGTGTTCTCTCCGGTTTTCTCTTCGTCATCGGATGAGGATGCATTGGAGACTCCATACTGGTCGCCTTCGACCATTGTATGATGTGAAAGGTCATCATCATCTACATAAAGCCACAAGTCCCCTAGGTTCCTCTTCGGAAATTTCTCATGGAAGAGTAGAACCATGGCAGACCTTACCTTGGCATACATATCCTCATGGGAGTCGATCACCTGGTTGGCATAAGCATCGATCTTGGCTTGAATCTTGGCCTCCTGCTCCTTTAGAAAAGTAGCTTTCTCCTCGGCAGCCTTGGACACTGTATTCTCAAGAGCGATTTTATCATTGGTCAAGTTGGTGATGATTTGATCCTTGGCTTTGGATTCTCCCTTTGAGGTGGTAAGGTCTTTCTCCAGACCGGACAGCTTCTCCCGGAGCTCTCTAATGGTGTCCTCTAAAGTGGAGACTTTTGTGGTGCTTGCCTCTTGCTTTCTCTTCAACTCCTCGGTTTCTTCCTTTAAAATGGCAGCATTGGAAGTGGCAGTGCGAAGGTCATTGGACAGTCTCTCTTTGTCAGACTTGAGATCTTTGATGATATCGGCCTGGTTTTGGACTTGTTTCTCCAACAATAGTACAGGCTGAACGTTGCTTAACAAAGAGTGGGCTATGGCATCCCTTTCACTAGAAACGATAAAGGTCTTACCATTAAAAGTGACTATGTTGGAGGTGCTCGGAGGAAGGTAAGGCCCGGCAAAGTCATCTCTGGGAAGATTGAGGAAGTATTCACCAAGCTCACCAAGACCGGTGATGTCTACTCCATCAATATTGATATCTCCCCCCTCAACCTCATCGGTATGAAAGTCACCCGGAATCTCCTCAGCATGCGTTGGGTCAGAGGGATCAGCTTGGAAAGAAGGCTCTAGAGCCCCGAGAGAAAGCTCGTCTCCCTTAGAAGTCTTTTTCTTATTGGCCTACCGGTCTGTGCTTTCGCTTCCCTGTTTACGATTTCTCTTGGAAGCCCTTGGATCTTTTGGGAGGTTCGCTTCTTTCTTTTCAGTCTCTTGCTCCACCACTTCCAAGAGAGCAGCATCGATTTGGCTCTGGACTGGCCCCTACGGGTCTATTGGAGCATCCTTCTCTGCATCAGCAGGGTTAGCACCACCCACCACCTTCTTGTCTTTCTTCTTCTTACCTTTCATCTTGCTCGGGGCTTTGGCCCGGCCTGGCAGGAAGATTGTCCCATCTAGTTCATGGGTCCTCTTAAGCACAACATCCGGAGGAGGTTGAGTAGTGAGCTCCTCCCAAGTCAAGTCTCTTCGACCTGTGGTGTTCCACAAGTGAGACCTTGCCAAGTTGCCACTGGTAAAAGCAGCATGGAATCGGTTCCCCCACTTCTCAGCAGCCCAAGCATTAATCTTGCCACAAGTAACCTGCCCGACTTTCAGGTAGTCACTAAATTCCTTGGGCAGTTCTGTTGAGGCAAAAGTAAAACCAATTAGTATAAACTAACTCTAAAAAAAGACAAAAATATAAGGCAGGAGACTTGCGGTCACTCCTCCACCTGCTTTTGAGGAGGCTTGGGTTCACTCCAGATTTGATCTTCTGTCCGTTCTCCCAAGCACCACTAACGAATAGGAACTGGGTCCTCTAATTCCTCTTCGCCTCCAACAAATCATCCGCAGCCTTGAAGTCATCCCCCATATTGAAATGGTAAGAGAGGATGTGGTGGTTTCTAAAAAGACTGGCCACAACAACAAATTCCTCCATTGGCAGAGGGATCCCGGACAGCCTTGAGGCCATGATACATGACATGAGGGTGTACCAGGCGTTGGGGCTCAGCTGGCTCGGACAGAGTTTTATCAGATGGAAGTATCTGACAATCTCTGGGTCTAATGGGAATCTGAGCCCCCAGTTGAATAGCTCTGTGAACATGACGATTTCGCTTAACTTGCAGTCCATGGGGGTCTCTGGGTGTATGGGAATCCTGATCTTCACATTCTCCGGTATTCCCCACTTCATACGCATCCTGCCCAACTCAGCTGTGTGGATGAATGCGTAGTTGATTTTTTGCAAGGAGAGGAGGTAATTAACGCTGACCTTGTGAAAACAAGGCCCCACTCTTCCTTCGAGGCTCTCCGGCAGATCTGGATGCCTCAAATACAATTTCTCTTTGCCTTTATCCTTCTTGGCAACTATTGCACTACTGGTCTGACCGGAGGGCTCAGACTCAAATGGAGCCTCTTCAACAGAGTCCTATATTACTTCCTCCATAATGGTTGAAGGGTTTTCAGCAGCAGTAGTGGGGGGAGGGTTCAAATTTGACTCAGCCTTGTCTCCAGACTGATGGGCCTCGGTGTCCTTTTGGCTTCTGGCCTCCGGTAGAGTTTCCGGAGCAGGTGCTTCTCTTTGAAGACTTGGACTGATGCTCTCCGGACCGGACAGTCTGTCCTTGGGGGCTCTAATAGGCACCTCTGACCCAGTGCTCCTGTCTTTTGCCCCCGACTTTTGAGGGAGTGTTTTTAGACCCTTGGCCTTTAACTAACCGGCCTTTCCTCCTATCGACTAGCTTCTGAGGGGAGTGCTCCGTATCCGACCCCATTGCTATAAAGGGTGAGGGTTTTTTTAGGCTAGTAACTGTTACTCCTGGCTCGACAGCAGGTTCCGATTCCTGAACTGAGGAACCAGAGATAATGGGGGAGAGGTTAGTTTGAAATAGTTTTCTAGGCTTGGTGCCTTTAGAAGAAGAAGAGCCTTGATCTGACTCTGTGGCAGAGGTGATTGGTCTATCAACAGGCAAAGTGGGTAACCCTTCCGTAATTCGTCTTTCTCTTTTGACTTTCTGAGCCTTCTCTAACTCAGAAAGGTTGAGCCACCCGCCTTTGATCAGAGCGTTCCTTGCTGTAAACATAAACTATTGAGCAAGTTTTTGCTTTAGAGAGAGAAATCTTTGAGAGATTTTGCAGAGTAAATATGAAAGAGATGGTAAAATAGTAGAAAGTAAGTTTGAATTTAGAGTAAATCTGAAAAAGGAAGTTGATTCCTAGGAGAATTCGAAAAGATTGGTAATGATTAAAGACGTCGCTGATGTCACCACCTTTAGTTAAGAGGTTGCTTTTCGCAGAAGGTGGGTTCGAAATTCAAGGTGAAAAAACGGCTAAAGCAGCCAATCAGAGAGCGACACATGTCCCACGAACTCTGGCAAAAACCGTTTTGAATTCGTAAAGCTTTATCTGTCCGGATAAACCCATAGCCCAAATTGACAGACCTGTCCGGATTAAAACTACCCCTGATGTCGGACTGTTTTTTAGGTCTTTGACAAGAGTATTTGCACAAACACTTAAAAAAGGGGCTCCTGATGAGTCTGAATTCTGCATGCTCCCCGGACAAGGACAGATCGGTCCAAGGCCTCCGGACCGGACAGATCACTTCGAACACTTAGCCCATAGGACTGTTCGAACTATGAAAAAAGTACTAAAAAACCTAAACACTTCTTGACTAAGCTACTTGCTCTCCTACTTAGAGCTCATGGGTCTTTGAACATGACCCGGGTCCATTAAACATGACCCAAAAGCCCATAAGGGCCCAAACATAAGGATATAAATACCCAACCACCTGCATTAAGTGTGGGTAATGAGAATTAACTACAACCAGCCAGCTTAATTATCTCTCTACTCTCTACACTAAATATATAACACCCACATACTACTATTAAACACCAAACAAATTACAAGCCTACCCTCAGGCGATAATTACCCACATCAGATTTAGTTCAACCAACCACCACCTGACAACATATATAATTTTTACATGTTGTTGACAATTTCATTTAAACCAAATTTGGTGGTAGCAAAATCATAACGAATGATGATGAATATATAATCGATTATGAGTAATAGTCCAATAATAACCTTTAAGACTACACGTAGAGGTTCATATAAACGAAGAACACCCTAAAAATTGTACTGAGCTCAGGGACTGTATGGTTTACAAGTAGGTAATACCGTCGGAGCTGTTGGTAGAGGGCATAATAAAGAAGAAGGGTTTGAATCTTTTTTTTATCGGATAAGCATATAAAATTGACAAAAGGATGCGTGTAAGGATTTAGAGGCCCCAAACTCTTATTTTTAATACCATGAACTACAAAATATCAAAAAACTTCTCATGGTGGCTTCGATCCAAACCTACAAAACCTTGCCAAACATCCTACAAATTCTAAACAACAGAATCAGGATTTTGATACAAAGGCAGGAACAACAACAGTCGAAGGCCGAAGCAAAGCAATGAAGGGTCATTCACATGAACTTCTTAAGAGCATGAAAAACAACAGTAGAAGTCCGAAGGAAACCAATAAAGGGCCATTCACATGAACTTCTTGATCACATGAGGTTAATATTATGTATGGTAAATTAACTTGGTTAAATTATGTAGGTACGGGAATATGTGAACCTCTAAAGAAAAATGAAACCAAAATATATATTGTAAAGTATCACAACAATGTAAGTATTTACCTTAAAATTATCAATCATTAAAAGGGGAGGTGCATATCATTATTAATGAAAGTATGTTGATATAGTTTGTTAAAGAATATGCAAGGTCTAAACGAAAACTAGTTGCAATCAAACCTTAAGAGGAACGAGAGTTGAACCCTAGCATGTTGCCATCATCATCAAGCCTCACATAGCTTAGAAAGAAATAATTGTTATAAACGGTTAAACGAGTGTATTAACCCTAATCTAAATTGACATATCATGAGTAATATAACAATGGACGACTATTTATAAAATATTACTCAATCATCCAAAAAAATATGTACGGAACCTTGAGATCCAGCAGAAATGGCAGACATCGACGTACTGTCACAGATACCCTTAGCAATTATAAACTTTGATAATGATGATCTTTCGGGAGTCATGGTACTATACGAGGATTCTATTATTATCGTCGAGATCACTGAGACTGAAGAACAAAATATAATACTAGACATATGAAGATTGGTCATTGCATTATCTAAAATTACTTATGAGACGATGTACGGTGTATGGGTCTTAGGACCACCGATAAGGGTTTTGAATGGATTTAGTTGGACAAATACCTAAGTTCTAGGCGAGATGAAGCTAGAAAAGGTTATGTGTCAATAGGATCCCGTGACACATGTTCAGTGCATGTCCACGATGTTTTATATGCCTTCATTATACTACATGAACTTTGGTGCATATTTGCTCTAAGAAATACACACAATCTTGTTAATTGTGTATCAATTTCTTTGTCACATCATCACCGAACGTATTAGCAGGATTCAAAGTAATCAGAGAGTTGCTAGATAGTGCGATTTAGCCTTTATGGCTCTCAAGAAGTAGCATCCACCGGATTCATCAATCATTATTGATGATATAAATAATATACAATAGACCTCTCACCATGTCGAGTTGAGGGAGGAAGTATTTAGTATCACTCCATGAACAGAAAAATTCCTCTGCGTCAACAAAGATCAGCCAAGTATTGGACGTCTTCACTTGGACGACACAAGATTTCACTGATGTTACCGCAAAAGTATATATCATTTTCAATAAATAAATATAAAATATCATTTTCCCAAAACAAATCCAAAGCCATTTTAGTCGAATTATATTGGCTTAGTCAAGTAAGAAATATACAAGGAGTTTTTTTTATCCAATATGGATAAACAACCTATTCAAGAAGATGAATGATAAGTGAAGGATGTGCGTGGAATTTATAGACCTCAATAAGGTGTGTCTTAGTATACATTTTCCTCTTCCACTCATTTATCAATTTAGTGGATAATACTTTAAGAAATCATATGTTATCTTTCATGGATGCATACTTAGCTTACAACTAGATCCTTATACACATACCATATTCATCCCGAAACAATGACTTCACTATTACAAAGTTATGTCATTCAAGCTCAAGAACACTAAGGCCACATCCTAAATATTGGTATATAATACCTTCCTAGGTTGGCTCAAATGCAACTTACACGGTTACATTGATGATATATTGGTAATACGCAACCACGATGCATATTATTTGGTTCACCTCGAAAAGAAAATTTTAAACCTCCAAAGAGTGAATCTGAAGTTGAATCTTGAGAAGTACATATCTGGGTAGGTCTGAGAAGTTCATATGATACCTTGTGAGTTAAAAAAGGATTGAGGAAAAACCTACGAATTTATCTAACCTATCTATCATGAAACCTTCATGCAATATCGATGAGGTCCAAATTTGGCATAAAATCTTGTTGTCCTAAACTGATTCATTTTCACTTCTCGGATAAGTCCTACCCCATATTCTAGCTACTTAAAGAGATCTATGATTGAACTAGACTCCCAAGTTTGAGGTAAAGTTTGCATAATCAAGAAGTTATTAGCCTCGTTAGAGGTGTTGATAAAGATAAAATTGTGCGTGTTATTTATTTATGTACTTAGCATGTATGATTGTGCAGTTAGACAAATACTGGCTAAGAAAAATAAGATTTTCCTTATATCTATTGATGAGTCCGAATTCAGAATACTCCCCGGAAGGGCAGATCAGTGTAATTCTCTCCGAAATCTGGACAGAACTTTTGGACCGGACAGATCACTTCGAACCAATGTGAGCCTAAGGCTGTTCGAACTATGACAAAAGTACTAAAAAACCTAAACACTTCTTGACTAAGCTACCTGTCCTCCTGCTTAGAACTCATGGGTCTTTAAACATGACCCGGGTCCATTAAACTTGACCCGAAAGCCCATAAGGGCCCAAATTTCATACTATAAATACCCAACCACCAGCATTAACTATTGGTAAGAAAAATTAACTGCTGCCAAGCTGTTTAATTCTCTCTCCACATTGAAACACTTTGAAACACCCTCACACCACCTTGAAACACCCTTACACCGCCTTAAAACTCCACTTGAAATTACTTGCCTACCCCTAGGCCATTTTTATCCACACCAAATTGGCGACCACAGTGGGAGGCGACGGTGCCTGAATCAAGTATTCAAAACCAAGCAAAGAATTTCTGTCCGAATGAATTCGGATAATCCAGAGCTTCCACCAGCTTTGCTCGAAGTGGTGGAGGAGAACGATGAGTATACTGTCCAAGAGCGCGACAGGTTAAAGCTTGAGATAGAGGCTCTGAGGGCTGAAAAGGCCAAGATGGGCATGAAAGAGAAATCCAAGTATCAGCTGCTCATCACACTGACAACCCTCGAGAGCCTGAGGCTTCGAAAACTCGTGTGAGCACTAAAAAGACACATGCCAGCTCTAAAAAGTCTCACCGGTCCAAGCCTGTGGAGAGCTCTGACTCAAGTTCAGAATCTTCGGGCAGCTCTTCGGACAGTGAGGGAAACGAAAAATCCTTGTCCTCTAGCAGTGATGAGGGTCGAACCAAGAAGAAACAAAAGCAAGTTAAGAAGTATTTGAGAAAAAGAGATCACCATGGAAGAATGAAAAGGCATATTGGAAAGGGGTCATCTCACCACCGGAGGTATACGGACAAGATGTTGATGGATCCTTTTGCTTTCCACGATGAGCCAGGTATCTTTGCAACTCCTAATGAGGATACCGTGTTCAGTCGTGGAAGGAATTGGAGGCAGTCTCCACTGTCTTCTAAAATCCTGTCCGGAAACCTCCCTAAGAGGTTTGACAGTACTAAGATGGAGAAGTATGATGGCAGTACTGATCCGGACAATCATCTGGAGCAATTCAAGAACTTCATGATGAACTTTGATGATGATGATAAACTACTCTGTAGGGCATTCTCCCAATCTTTTACGGGGAGTGCTCTGAAATGGTACAACAGCCTACCTCAGGGTTGTATTAAAGACTTTGATACTTTTTGGGTGGCCTTTCGAAGGCAGTTTGTGGGGAGTAAGGAGCTGAAGGGCAATGGAGACACAATAATCCATTGTGCCCAAGAGCCAAATGAGTCGTTAAAGGAGTACATAAGTCATTTTGTAAACACAAAGAATGGGTTGGCTGATTGCTTCGAACAGGTGGCAATAGCATCCCTAAGACAAGGTTTGAACCCAGGCAACCTGGCTGATTCGGTGACCAGGAAGAAAGCCATGACCTGGGGAGGATTGCTAAATCAAGTTGGCAAGCAAATAAACGTTGATGAAACAAAAAAGACCAGGGTGCATAGACAGGTGAGATCCACCCCAGTGGCACCAACTCCAAATCAAAACCAAATCCGGGAATAGAGCAAGAGAAACCGGACAGGGGCATGGTAGGGGAAAAGCTCAGTCCCAACCAGCTGCTCCTGCTCAAAGTCAGCAATCCAGAAACAAAAGAGGGCCATGGGTCCAACCGGAGTGGTTCGCAGAACTTAAAGAAAGCGTGGCCACCATTTTTGATAAAACAAAAGATGAGGTACACTACCGGAGACCGGCAACCTTGCAGTCTCCCAAAGAGCATCGTAACAACTCCTTTTGCCAATACCACAATGATATTGGCCATACCACTAATGATTGCATAGCGTTGAAACAAGAGGTACAAAATTTGATTGAAAGGGGGAAGTTGGGTGCGTACGTTAAAAGAAAAGGAGGCAACAGGCCTGACAACACTCACCGGGCTGGTCCGGTTAATGCTGCCCCGGAGGGGGCTATGGTAATAGTTGAAAGGTTTGATGTGGAATCTGAATACTTGGATCCTGATCCAACAAGAAACAGAGTGGGTGCTATAGATGAACGTTCTAGATCGGTCTCCGGGCTCATTAAATTCTTCGAGTCACTGAAAATTTTCGGAGGGGACACTATGACAGCTCCTACTACTTCATCAAGAAAAAGGCATGTTCATAATTTGGCTTCCCAGCTAGAAGGGGGCATGACCTCTTATCAATCATCAAATTCATTCCCATTCATTGTCTTTGATGGGGATGATTTAAGAGACATTGCTGGCCCTCATGAGGATGCTGTTGTTATAGGAGCATCAGTATGGGGCAATGAGATAAGGCGAATTTTGGTAGATACTGGAAGCTCTGCCAATATCCTTTTCCTAGACACTTACAAGAAAATGAAAAATCCAGCTGTGATTCAAAAGTCAGACAGGTCAATCGTGGGCTTCACGGGCAGCTCAGCCGATGTGATCGGGGAGTTTGAAGAAGAAGTGTTGTTGGGCAGGGGCCCTTTCAAGAAAACGGTCAGAATACTCTTCATTGTGGTGGATTGTCCCACCTGCTACAATGCTATTCTAGGGAGATCTTGGCTCTCTAGGATGCATGCAGTGGCTTCGACAGTCCATCAGTGTCTAAAGTATGTTGTTCAGGGGCAGGTTGGGGTTGTCCGGAGCAGCCAAAAGGTTGCAAGAGAATGCTATGCCACTGCCTTGGCTCCACGGACGCTGGGGGCAGTCCGTATAACTAATCAATAGCAGTTTGAGGGCCTTTCTGGGGGTGAGGGTGAAATTGATGACCCCAGAGAGACCCCTGGAGTATTGATTCCGATTGAAGAGGTTGAAACACACTGCTTGGAAGAAGGAAAAAGCGTCAAGATAGGATCCAAAATGCCACCAATGCTGAAAGAAGGAATGTTGAAATTCTTGAAAGACCATCAGCATGTTTTTGCTTGGTGCAACGCTGATGTTACTGGAGTTCCATCAGAGGTGATTTCCCATCGCCTGTCTGTCCGGAGAGATGTGGCACCAGTAGTACAAAAGAGGAGAGCTTTCTCAAAAGAAAAAGCTGATGTCGTTGTACAAGAGGTTGATAGACTCACAAAGATGGGGCACATTAAAGAATCTCAATACCCTTTGTGGACTGCCAATCCTGTCTTAGTAAAAAAGAAGAATGGAAAATGGCGTATGTGCATTGACTTCACAGACCTCAATCAAGCTTGTCCAAAAGATTTGTATCCGGTCCCCCGGATAGATCAATTAATGGACTCTACTTCTGGGAACAAGCTCCTCTCCTTCATGGATGCCTTCTCCGGGTACAATCAGATCCAAGTAGATCCAAAAGATCAAGAGCATACTACATTTGTCACTGATAGGGGTCTACATTGCTACAAGGTGATGCCCTTTGGCTTGAAAAACGCTGGGGCTGCTTATCAAAGGTTAGTCAACAAGGCATTTGCTGATCAAATTGGAAGAAATATGGAGGTTTACATTGATGATATGATGGTGAAAAGCGTGGATGAGCAGTTGCACTTGCCCGACCTCCAAGAGACTTTCGCTAACTTGACCAAAGTAAATTTGAAGCTAAACCCTGAAAAGTGTGTGTTCGGAGTGCAGTCCGGGAAGTTCTTAGGGTATATCATAAGTGAGCATGGAATACAGCCCGACCCGGACCAACTCAATGCTTTGTTCCAAATGGAGCCTCCTCGAAACATTAAAGATGTACAGCGATTAACGGAGAGGTTGGCTGCCTTGAACCGATTCATCTCCAGGTCTTCGGACAGGTGTGCTCCTTTCTTTCAAACTTTGAAGGGTGCAAAGGGGTTTGAATGGACGCCACAGTGTAACGAAGCGTTTAATGAAATTAAGAAACATCTTTCCTCTCCCAAGACTTTGTTCAAACCAGTTGATGGGGAGACTCTCTTTGTATATCTGGCTGTTTCAAGTTGTGCCATCAGTGCTGTACTAGTAAGGGAGGTTGATGGGCATCCTCACCCAGTGTACTACATTAGCAAAAGTTTGATTGATGCTGAGAGGCGTTACTTGAAACTCGAAAAACTGGCGTTGGCCTTGGTAATAACTGCAAGAAAAATGAGGCCCTACTTCCAGGCTCATCCTATCGTTGTCCGGACTTCTTTCCTTTTAAAGAATGTCCTTCAAAAAGCAGACATTTCGAGCAGAATGACAAAGTGGTCAGTAGAGTTGGGGGACTTCGACATAGACTTTGCTCCCCGAACAGCGGTAAAAGCTCAAGCTGTGGCTGACTTTCTGGTTGAATTCCATTCTGATAGGGATTCCGAACAACCTGTTGATTCAAAAGACAAGAAAGTGTGGATTGTCCGAACAGACGGAGGATCCAGTACCATGGGATCTGGGGCAGGAATATGCCTCACTTCCCCATACGGGGACAACATGTTCCAAGCTATTTGTTTTGCTTTCAGGGCATCCAATAATGAGTCCGAATACGAAGCAGCTATAGCTGGGTTAAAATTGGCCTATATTTGTGGAGCTAAAAGAGTCAAGCTACTAAGTGACTCCCACTTGCTAGTCCACCATGCCTTGGGCCTATCAGAAGCTAGAAAGGAACAGTTGGTCAAGTATTTACTCCTCCTAAAAAATGAAGCGTTGAAATTTAAAGCTGTTATCTATGAGCACATCCCCCGGGCAGAAAATGAGCTAGCAGACTCACTAGCAACGATAGCATATACGGAGTCCTACCCATGGATCCATGTGCTTGAAAACCCTTCTATTCAACTCAATGAAGGTATAAAAGAGGAAGTCTTTGAAGTACAAGTAAATCGGCCTCAAGACTGGAGGTCTCCTCTTATACAATATCTGTCCGATGGCATCGTGCCCTTGGATAAATCACAAGCCAGAACATTGAAACACAGGGCTCGTGGTTTCATTATGATTAGAGAAGTCTTGTACAAAAAGTCCTACAGCAAACCTCTCCTACGTTGTTTAGGGGATCATGAGTCACAAATGGTTCTCTCCGAATTGCATGATGGTGAGGGATCAGCCCATTGTGGATTTAGAGCTTTGACAAGAAGAGTGTTACTCTCCGGATACTATTGGCCATCGATTATGAAAGATGCTAAGGAGCTGGTAAGAAGGTGTGACCCATGCCAGAGGTACAGCAATGAAATTCATGTACCAGCCATTCCTTTGGAATCAATTTCTGAGCCCATCCCTTTTGCTCGATGGGGATTGGACTTAGTTGGGCCTCTCCCTGTGGCATCCGGAGGGCGTAAAACCATAATTGTAGCCATTGACTACTTCTCGAAGTGGATAGAAGAAGCCCCCTTGGCAGGGACAACCTCAAAAGCTGTTATAAAATTCATTCTATCCAACATATGTTGCAGATTTGGTGTCCCCCAGAAAATAACAACAGACAATGGGCCACAGTTTGACAACAGAGAAATGGAAAGCTTCTGTGCCTCAAGGGGTATTCATCACTGCTTTTCTTCACCTTTCCACCCTCAAGCCAATGGGCAAGTTGAAGTGGCTAATAGAACGATACTGTCCGATTTAAAGAAGAATTTAGAAGGGGCTGCTGGGAAGTGGCCTAGTTATCTACAAGAAGTCTTATGGGCTTACCGAACAACACCTGGGGCTGCAACACAAGAATCCCCTTTTGCCTTGGTCTATGGAATGGATGCAGTAGCCCCCATAGAGAAGACACTCCCCTCCTTTCGTGTTCATAACTTCTCCGGACAGGCTAATGAGATGGCAATTAGAAATCAGCTTGATTTGATCGAAGAAAAACGGGTTAAAGCTCATCTTAGAATGGCACACTATCAGGGCTTGATGAGAAGCAAGTTTGCTTCTAAAGTTAAAAGAAGAGATTTTCAACCAGGAGATAAAGTATTAAGGAAAGTTTTCTTGCATACTAAGGAAAAGCTCTTCGGAAAACTGGCCCCAACTTGGGAGGGTCCGTACACTGTGGTTGAAAGAATCAAGCCTGGGACATACTGGTTGGAAGACAAAGATGGCAGGGTTTTAACTCACCCTTGGAATATTGAACACCTTCAAATGTACTTGGAATAAAACTTATGTAAATATTTACTTGTTTAAACATCCATGTAAATATTTGGGGGCATACCTTCCCCTCTTCGGTGGCACGGAGAGTTTTCAATGAAATTTGGTGCCTTCTTCAAAATTCTCTAAGTATTTTTAAACATTTTGTGTCTTATCATACTACCCGGGTTAAAAGATCTAAGGGCTATTCAAATTCTAGCCGGAAAGTCTTAATACTCTCACAATACAATAAAATTATTTAAACTCTAGCTATTTAAACAAACAATGAAAGAAGAGGATGGTTGAGCAAAATAAGATATTCATTCAACAATTTAAAAACTGCCTTGGCCTTCCAAGGACTTTTTGAGTAAGTTTGGGCACAATACAAAAAACTGTCCGAATAATACGGAAAACATCACAAAAAAAGTGCCTTGGCCTTCCAAGGACTTTAGTTCGAACAAAAGATAAACAAAATAAATTATAGGTTAAGGTTGAGCCTTTGAAGATGGCTCACCCTCATTTGCTTTCTTGCCCTTGATATCGCTTTTCTCTTCGACTATCTTTTTACCCTTGGGGTCAATCTCTTCCTCACCTAAGCTCTCTCCGGTTTCCTCTTCTTCACCGGACGAAGAATCACCGGATTACCCCTCATCAACCATGGTCCAGTATGGGAGATCATCATCATTCACATAGCGCCATAATTCCCCTAGTCTCCTCTTCGGGAATTTCTCATGAAACAGGAGGACCATATCAGACTTTACCTTTTGGATCATTAGCTTCTCGCTTTGGATTATCTCCCTGGCATAGGCGTTGATCCTGGCTTTGATCATGGCCTCTTGATCCCTCACCAAAGCAGCTTTCTCTTCAACAGCCTAAGTCACTGCATTCTCCAAAGAAATTTTGTCAGTGGTCAGATTGGTGACGAGCTTCTCCTTTGCTGCAGTTTCTCCTCTTGAGGTTGTCAGGTCCTTCTCCAGTTCGGACAGCTTAGCCCGGAGATCTTTTACGGTCTCTTCCAAGGAAGCAGCTTTTGTGTTGCTTTCATCTTGATTCTTCTTTAGCTGATCATTTTCCTCCTTGAGAAAATCAACCTTATTGGCAGCAGTCCGGAGGTCCTCGGACAGTTTTTCCTTCTCCGACTTGAGGTCTTTGATGGTGTCTGCCTGACTTCGGACTTGCCTTTCCAAAGTAAGTATTGGCTGCACGTTGCTAAGGATAGAATGGGCTATAACATCCCTCTCACTGGAAACCATAAAAGTCTTACCGTTGAAGTTAACTGTGTTGGAGCTGCTTGGAGGGACATAGGGCCCTGCGAACTCGTCTCTGGGCAGCCCAAGAAAATATTCACCAAGTCCACCCAGACCGGTGATGTCCATTTCGTCTAAGTTAAGCTCTCCCCCCTCAACTTCATCTGTGTGGAATTCCTTTGGGATCTCTTCTTGAAAGTCTCTTGGGATCTCTTCGGCCAGTGTAGGATCAGTAGGGAAAGAAGGCTCCGGGTCCCGAAGAGCAACCTCATCTCCTTGGGAAGTCTTCTTCTTCTTAGCCTCCCTATCAGCACTCTCACTGGTTTGCTTGCGAGTCCTCTTAGAAGCCCTTGAGGGCTTAGGGAGGTTCACTTCCTGCTTCTCGCTCTCCTGTTCCACCACTTGTAAAAGGGCTGCATCAATTTGAACCTGTGCCAATCCTTCTGTGTCTGTTGGGGCCTCCTTCTCATCGTCACCTGCCGCCCTTTTGCCTTTCTTCTTCTTGCCCTTCATTTTACTTAGGGCTCTGGCCTGGGCAGGCAGGAAGAGGGTCCCATCTAGTTCATGAGACCTTCTCAGCACGATGTCTTCATCAGGTTGGGTGGAGAACTCCTCCCAAGTTAGGTCTCTTCGACCTGTGGTGTTCCATAGGTGAGACCTTGCTAAGTTCCCAGAAGTGAAGGCTTTATGGAACCGGTTCTCCCAGTTCTCTGCGGCCCAAGCGTTGATTTTGCCACAGGTGACCTGTCCGGCCTTCAGGTAGTCTCCGAACTCCTTTGGCAGCTCTGATAAAACAAAAGAGAAACTAATTAGCATAAACTTAAAATAAAAGAGAAATTCGAACAAAGACTTAAGATGAGAAGCTTACGGTCACTCCTCCATCTACTCTTGAGGAGGCTTGGATTCTCTCCGGTCTTAATTTTCTTGCCATTCTCCCATGAGCCACTGACAAATAAGAATTGGCTCCTCCATTTGCTCTCTGATTCCAGGAGATCATCGACAGCTTTAAGATCGTTCCCCATGTTGAAATGGTAGAAGGGGAACTGATGATGTTTGCACAAGTTGGCCACAGCTGCAAACTCTTCCATAGGAAGAGGGATTCCAGATAACCTAGACGCCATAATACATGACATCAAGGTGAACCAACCATTGGGGCTTAACTGTGATGGGCAGAGTTTGACCAAGTGAAAATAGCGCACTATCTCCGGGTCCAGTGGGAACCTGAGTCCCCAGTTGAATAGCTCCGTGAAGAAGACTATCTCATTCCTTTTGCAATCCATCGGGGTCTCCGGATCGATGGGAATCCTTATCTTTACGTTCTCAGGGATCCCCCACTTTGTGCGCAATCTACCCAGATCTGAAGTATGGATGAACGCGTACTTGGGCTTCAACAAAGCCAAAAGATACTTGAACTCCACTTTATGAAAGCATGGCCCCACTCTCCCTTCAAGGCTCTCCGGCAGATCCGGACGCCTCATATACAAGTCCTTTTTGCCCTTCTTGGAAACAACGATAGCAGTATCAGCCTGTCCGGAGGACTCGGACTCAAATCTAACCTCCTCAGTGGAGTCTTCCATCCTCTCCTCCATAATCGTTGGGGGAGCTTCAGTAGAAATAGTCCGGGGAGGATTGAGGCTTGGCAGAGCTGATCCTCCGGACTGTTGGCTGTCCGTATTTACTCGACTTCTCACCTCAATTTGAGTTTCTGAGGTAGAAGATTCCTTGGGGGGTAGTGGGCTGCTGGCCTCTAGTCCTGACAGCCTCTCCCGGGGAGCCCTTATAGTTGCCCCAGACCCTGATACACTATCTTTTGCCCCCGATTTCGAGGGTGTGTTTTTAGAAGAAATCCCTTTGACCAACCGACTTGGCCTTTTCATGATTAGCTTTTCCGGGGAATGGTCAGAATCAGACCCCATAGCAATGAAAGAAGATTTTTTCCTAACACTTGTGACAGTAACTCCCGGTTCAAAAGCAGGGATCGACTCCTGAACTGAGGAGCCAGATACTATGGGGGAGAGCGTTGATTGAAAAAGCCTTTTTGGCTTGGTACCTTTAGAAGAAGATGAGCCTCTGTCAGATTCTTCGATTGAAGGGGCTGGTTTCTCAACAGGCGACGATGGTAGCCCTGCTGCAAGTCTTTTTTCCTTCTCAACTCTTTGAGCTTTCTCCAATTCCGAGAGATTAAGCCAGCCGCCCTTGATCAGTGCTGTTCTTGCTGTAAACATAAACAGCCAAGAAAGTTTTGAAGATTCTAGAGAGATAAAGCTCTGAGTAAAATGACAGAGTGAAATTTGAAAGAGATAATGAGATAGTGAAAAGTGAATTAGAATTTATAGTAAAAGTGAAAAAAGGAGTTGATTCCTAGGAGAATCCGAAAAGTTGTGCAATGATTAAAAGACGGAGATGATGTCATTAATGGCATTTAAAAGAGGTAACTTGTTCGAGAAAGTGGTGTGAAGTTCAAGGTGAAAAAACGGCTAAAGTGACCAATCAGAGAATGACACGTGTCCCATTAACTCTGGCAAGAACAGTTTAGAATTCGTAACGTTCGGTCTGTCCGGGTTTATCCACAACTCTCTCCGGATTGAAAAACCACTTCCTATAATCGGACTGTTTTTCAGTTCTTTGACAATGACACTTGTTCAAACATCTAAAAAAGGGGCTCCTAATGAGTCCGAATTCAGAATACTCCCCGGAAGGGCAGATCAGTGTAATTCTCTCCGAAATCCGGACAGAACTTTTGGACCGGACAGATCACTTCGAACCAATGTGAGCCTAAGGCTGTTCGAACTATGACAAAAGTACTAAAAAACCTAAACACTTCTTGACTAAGCTACCTGTCCTCCTGCTTAGAACTCATGGGTCTTTAAACATGACCCGGGTCCATTAAACTTGACCCGAAAGCCCATAAGGGCCCAAATTTCATACTATAAATACCCAACCACCAGCATTAACTATGGGTAAGAAAAATTAACTGCTGCCAAGCTGCTTAATTCTCTCTCCACATTGAAACACTTTGAAACACCCTCACACCACCTTGAAACACCCTTACACCGCCTTAAAACTCCACTTGAAATTACTTGCCTACCCCTAGGCCATTTTTATCCACACCATCTATATACTATGTTAGTAAGTCCATTTCATATGATGAGACACATTATTTAGAGTTAGATAAACTAGCTTTAACTTTGGTAGTAACAATTAAAAAAATGAGGCCTTATTTTCAAACTCATATCATCGTAGTTAAAACCTCATTTTGGTTAAGATATATATTACAACAGTGAGACATATACGACAAGCTAATGAGATGGTTAATATAATTAGAGGACTTTGGCATCAAGTTATAATTTCTCACTACATTTAAGGCTCAAGCATTGATAAATTTTTAAATAAAGTATAAACATGAGAAGCCATTATCTTTTATAAAAAAAACCCACGATATAAAAGGTTTAGACTAATAAATGGTCCAAAAACTTGGGCTCTGGTGTAAGAGTACAACTAAATTCCCCCTCAAGGTACTCCGTGAACCAAACCATAATTTTTTTTCTTTGGCACCTCCAACAATAAGGTCGAGTATAAATTATTCATCGAAGGACTGAGGCCCACTAATTTTTGTGGGGCTTAGATGATGAAGTTTCCAAAAGATTTGCAGCTCCGGGTCAATCATGCCCTAAGCAAAGAAGAATTAAATAAGGAAAATCTTATCTAGTATTTGAGAGAGCTCTATATTTAAGAATTTTTTTTTAATAATTCAAATTTAACCATATACCAAGGACAAATAATTTAACGATGAATTTTTTTGTCTTTTTAACATGGCAAACTCGACATGATGGGTGGTTATGAAGGAGAGGCTAGCTATCACTTTGCACAAACAAATCTTCAGAGTTTTCCAAACAAACAAAGTAATGCTCATAAAAAAATGGCCGACCATTGATTTGACATCCGAGCATACTTAGCAGAAAGTATATTATCAGAGGACAAACCCGAAGCAAAAAAACATCAAAATCTGAGTGACGAGATATGTATGGTTGGGAAATATGATGTACAAGCAAGGTCTCACCATAATCTTCATCCAATATCTATGAACAGACAAATCAACCCGCATCATCGATAATTTACTAAGGATAAGATAATGTTGATTATGGCTACAAAATGTTGAATAGACAAATCCTCATAACTAGATACTTAAGGCTCATCATATTTGCATATGAAAAAAACCTTGGTCAAACATTAAAATATATATAGTATTCCTCTAACTCCATCAAGATCCCTACATTCCCTCTCAAAAAAATCTTATAAGAAATATTATTTTATAGGTTGGGATATACATTGTATTAAGGGTAGATTCCTTATCCAAGTAGATGGAAGCAGAGACCCTGTCCAAAATCGGGGCAAATAAAGTAATCAACTTCTTACAAATAAATATATGTTGCATGTATGAATTATCTCGGGTCATCACCACCAAAACGGTCTGTAACTTCAGGATATTCACCTAACGTTATTTCACCAAACCTAAGGTGTTAGGTATAATTTGTCTTCGCCTCCATTCTTAGGGAAATAGGAAAGTGAAGGTAACAAAAAGAACCATCTTGGAAAATATCAGAGTTGTCTTAGAAAGTACAATGAAGAAGTTGATAGAATTCTTTTTAGAGGTTATGTGGGCCTACAGAGCCAATCCATGAACCACTATTGTTGAAACGCCTTCTGCCGTTATCTACAGAATGAAAGTTGCATTGGTCGGGAGAATGTTTATACCTTCGTTCCACATATCTAATTATGATAAATGAACAAATTCCAAATGTAGAATATACAAGGTTAAAATATTGAAGATAGATGGATGAGAGCTCACCTACGAACAAATCACTACAAAAATTTAATGAAAAATACATGGTCCTCTTCTGAAGCTTTGAAGCAAGTGAACAAGTCTTCAAATGTATATTTTTCTATACTAAAAATAAGTATCACGAATGTCACTATTGTTTGAATAAAAAGTAGATATAATTAACTTAAGAGTATCGATATAACTAAATCCTAAAACCTATTTTGATATTTTGTATTGAAGATATGTCAATATTTTTTATTATTAAAATAATGTATTAATTTTGATACTACTTATATAACTAAGTAGTATATAGATTATAAAAATTAAATACTTGGATTGATATACTTGTAGGGTTCGTTGTATTATAAATATACATAATATACTTTAATATAACACTTTTAGGGTGTATACTTTTAATTATTTATCTAATTTATCTTGTGTACTCTTCTCATGCTTAGGTCAGATGGTTCTTCTGTGAAAGAAAACGTAAATACGAACCACATAGATGACGTAATTGAGGTCATAAATTTTGAAAATGATCATATCGACAAAAACAATATTGTACAAGCATGGACAAAATCGATAACAAAAAATCTGAAAATTGAAAACTTTCATCTGGTTATATTTTGATATGATCCTCCTTATAGACGATGTGCAAGAAAAATATGTTGGTAGATATTCAGTTGTTTTTACGGTGTGTTTTATAGAGTGTGGTTTAACCATATTTTATCTATCGTATTCGAATGAGTCATGGGTTAAAAGAAGATATGTGAGAGAGATTCAACGGAACTGTATCAAATATTTATTTTTTAAATATTTATTAATATATAAAATTATTAATAAATATAAATGCGTGTTTTTTTCATTTGTGGAAAACTATTCATTTTCTGTAACCATTCATTTATAAATGAATAGTTCATTATATAAATATCCAAATCTATTATATTTAATCATTAAAATAATTTATTCTTTTTTTATTGATAATCTGTTTTGAGAAATTAAATAAAAGTCATATACAAAAATATGAAAAATTCAGTAGTCATGATGTATGTGATATGCTTATTTTGTAATCAAGTGATTGTCTGTTAGTCATTATTATGATCCACAAAAGTTTTAAGAGTTATTTGTCGCAATCATTGTTCTTATGAGATGTATTTTCTATTTGTTGAAAATAAAGGATTTTGACAAGTATTTTGGTATTTACGAAATCATGAGTAATTATTTGGTATAAATACTCGCAAGTATTGATGGCTATAATTGTCTCACCGCATATTTTATTGATAAAGAATGAGTTTTTCAAATATATTTTCTGAATTTTAGTTAAATGTCACCTCGTTACAATGGTATGTGTTTTTATGAGAAACTACATACTATGCTTGATGATCGAACATTAAAGATAATTTATTTTCTCTTACGTTAGACAATTCAAGTTCCAACACTATTTTAGTTGATAAGTTGATAACTTAACTAAATTTTAAAGATACATTTGTTTGTAATGGAAACTTATTTCATGTTCGTTTTATGCACATGTATTGAATTTAATAGTGCAAGATAGATTAAAGAAAATCGATATAGTCGTTGATAGAGTTTGTAAATATTTTAAGTATGTTAGAGGATCACAAGAAAGGAAGCATAAGTTTTTCGAATGTGTTAAACATATGTATTTGGATTCTACTAAAGGTTTCAGACAAAATGTACGTACAAGATGGAACTCGAATTTTCTTATACTTGAAAGTTGTATGTTTTATCGTCATGCATTTCTCAGCTAGAGTTGAGTGATTAAAATTTTACTTCTTGTCCAAATAGTGGAATATAATAGGGAAAATTAGAATTTTTTTGAAGGTGTTTAAGATATATTACTTTTGTTTTTTCTGGAAGTAAGTGTCCTATATAAAATTTGTATTTTCCTTTGGTTCTCATGAAGCATTTTACTTTGAAAGAAGAGTTACAAAGTGAATACAAGGATATAAGAAAGATGTCTTATCAAATGTGAAAAAAACTTTAGGAAATATTTGTGTGATTTTAGTCTAATTATTTTTATTTCCATCATATTAGATCTTTGTTACAAAATTCTATTTATGGATTTTGTCTTACCGCAAAATCTATGGTCATGATGGTTATGAACATGAGTTTGACAAGGTTAAAAAACAAGTTATATTCTCTTTTTGATGAGTGTACGAACAATACTTTGATCGAGTAGACTTCAAATTCATGTACTATGGGAATTACTCAATTATCATCGATCGGTGGACTAGCAGATGGCGCCATGAAGGTATTCTTTTACGTAATATGTTTTTTTGTAAGAAAAATGTTTACTAAATTCAAACTATATGGGAAAACACTAATATAATATATACTATTATTTTCATTTGATTGAAATTTATATATAATTGTGTTTGTGCAAGAGTTTGATGATTTCAAAAGTAATGCATGTAGTGGTTTATAAAAAAACTACACAACTAGAACTATATTTAGATGCAAAGGTGATTGTATATTTGTTTTTTATATCCTAGCATATTGGAAAATTAAACTAAGATAAATATCTGGAACTTGCTACCATGACTCGTGATATTTTGTCAAATTGTATATCTACAGTCACATCGGATTTGATATTCAACAGTGAAGGTCGATTTCTTGACCAATTTTGTAGTTTCCTTGAGCCGGATATGATCGAGGCATTAATTTGTACAAGAGATTGATTATTTTGAGAAAAATATAAGTTTTCTAAAATTATAAAACTTAAATGATTAAAAGTTTATGTCTATTATATATGATTTTAAAATCTTTTGTTTGATAATATATAACTTTGCAATAAAAGAAAATGAACAAACTCATGGAGGATTGTTAAAGTTTGAGTTTGTAATTGTATATTAATACGAGGGATAGTTTGATTAGTTGTTTTCATTTAAGATAATGTAGGATATAATTGTATAAATATGTATCAAATATAATACATACTTGAGATCTAATTTTATTTAATTTTTTGTAGGAGCTTCAAAATGGTGAAATCATCTTCAAAGCTCAAGGTTTTTTCTAATTTTATCATTTATTGTTGAAGATAAATTTATTAATGAAATATTTTTTAATATTATGTAAGACCAGAATTTAATACCATCTAGATTTCATGTTTCACATTATGTATTTATGTGAGTTTTTCAATTTTCATATTTCTCCAACAAGTCGTGTTGGTGTTGAACATGTGTATTAGGTTAATTAAAATTTTATGTCAAATAGGTTATGTTTGTGTTTTAGTTTGGTTATTATTATGCGTTTGTTTAACATGCGAGGTTTGTGTTTCAAGTTGGTTAAAATTCCTTGTCAAACAGGTCAAATTCGTGTGAAACATGTGTTTCATATTTTTGTGTTGGTTACAATTTTGTGCCAAACATGTTAGGTTCGGGTCCAAAAATTTTTAACAGGTTGGATTCGTATCTTTGAACCTGACATGAATTTCAGGTTTGTGTCACGTGTTATAAAATTTTGGGTTGGTCAAACCCGACACGAAGACGACCTGAAACCTGAAATTGACAACCATTGTAACAAAAGTATACTATCAGGACTAGCCCTACCTCACAACCATCTGTTCAAATAGAAAATGGCTCTACATGTAATGTATAAGACATCAAATCCACCCATGTTTCAGAAATCATATATCTTATATATTTTTTCTTTAATGAAAACCTACTGTTTGCTAACAAATTAATAAAAAAATTAAATTGTTACGTTACCTAGCGAAATTAAATGCACAATTCAGGAACTAGGCCCGCACATGTTGATTGGCACTACATATAAAGAAAACAATAATTTGTATTACACGGATGGCTCACCATAACGAGTGGCCTACCTGAGTGATAGTAGTGCTAATGCAGTCCATTATCAATTGTGGCATCCATCTCGACAAGTTTTGAAAAAGATACGTCCTGAATTTTAGTGTATTTCAGAATTAGTTTGTAAGTCATGTATTCAAGGAAAGTATGTTTGTGTTTCTCATCCACTTAAAGTCATTAGTCGATCTCATATTATTTTTGCTTTAGTACATTGTGATGTTTAGGGTTCATATCCCAATTAGATGTATCTCTGGATTTTGTTATTTTGTTACTTTTGTGGATAATGTTTCTCGTGCAATTTAGATTTTTGTTATTAAATCTTGGTAATCTTATAAATTTTTAATTTTTTTGTTCTTTTGTGAAAAATAAATTCAACTCCAATGTTCAAACTCTTCGTACTGGCGATACCAAAAATTATTTTACGATATAATTTATAAAATATATGAATATTAATAGTATAATTCACGAATCATCATGTGCTTATACATCTCAACAAAATGGTGTGGTTGAACAGAAGAAACAACATATACTTGAGGTGGCTTATACTACTTGGTGTGGCTAACTACATGTTTTGATAAATAAGATACCGTTTTCAGTATTTGATGGTGCAATCCCTTATAGTATTCTATTTTCATCTGTATTTTTATTTTATATTTCTCTGAAATATTTTATTGTACTTACTATGTGTATGATAATCGACCAAGTGGTACAAAACTAGATTCCAAGTATTTATGATGTATCTTTGTAGGTTATTATGGAACTTACAAAGTTTATCGATGTTATAGTCCCACTCTTAGAAGGTAATTTGTTTTGTCGATGTTATTTTTATGGAGTTTATATCATATTACTTGTATTCAGAATCTGGTCTTTTATCTATATTTGATAATTCAGACCTGATCATCACTATTCCAAAATATCATGACATTTATATCGGTTCTTCCCTAATCTTTAAGAATTTTGTGCCTCTAACACCTCACGTGCTTTCTATTACTCAGGTATACACTCGATAAAATAAAAAATATCTTTGTCAATACTAACTTTGTACATCGTATGATAGATCATGGGACTTGTACATCTCATGTTACACATGAACCCACCATTGAATCAACACCATTTATTCTACAATCACCTTACTGGTAAAATACACAGTCCACATATTTAGGTTCCAATCCAATCCTCTAAAAATATTTATCTTCCTATTGCTTTTCAAAAAGGTTCACGTAACCGTACTAAATATCATATAAACCACGTATGTTCTTATCTACTTTTATCCTCATACCGACGTGCATTTAGTACTCATCTTATCAGTTACTTTGTTCCTGAGACTATGTGAGAGACTCTACTCAATCCAGGGTGGATTATTGTTATGCAAGAGGAAATATCATCCATGTGGAACATAAAAAATGGGATATTTGTTCTCTCCCTCGTGATAAAAATGAAATCGGTAGCAAGTGGATTTCCATAAGTAAAAGTTCATCTTAATGGGTCTTTACACCAACTCAAATCTCGCTTGGTTGCTTAAGGATACTCGTAATATCCAAGTATTGATTATAATGAAACAGTTTATTTTATTACAAAAATAACATTTGTTCACATTCGTATATCTTAACCTGCTATTCTTAACTGCCCACAACACCAATTAGATGTCAAGAATACATTTATCGATGGGATCATTGAGGAGGAAGTTTACATGAATCACCCTTGGATTTATTCTTCATGAGAAGGTATATAAAGTTTGTCGCTTACAAAAATCTCGGTACGGTCTGGAATAATCTCCCAAGGCTTGGTTCGAACATCTCACCCGCACACATAGTTAGTTTAGCATGACCATGAGTTTTAATGATCCTTCAGTTTTTTGGAGATGCTTAAAATAGAATACTATAATTATACTTGAATATGTTGATGATCTAATTATAACGATGATGATGTCGAGCGGATTTAGACATGGAATAAGTTTTTGAGTGAGTAATTCGAGATTACAGATCTTGGTAAACTTAAGAACTTTCTCGGTATTAAGGTATCATGATCTTTTGATAAGATTCTTATTTTTCAAAGAAAATGTGTTCTTGATATACTTTTAGAATAGGGGTTACTTGGATGCAACCATGTTGACTCGCATATGGTCCCTGAGATTATGCTTATGCTTGATGACAGAGTACTCATGCATGATCCTGAGAAATATTGGAGATTGGTGAGGAAACTAAATTATATAATAGTTACATGGAATGGATTTTGCGTATCTAGTAAGTGTAATGAGTTAACTAGATATTGGGATGCGACTATTCAAATCCTTAAATACCTTAAGGGATCTCTACGTTAAGGATCATGAACATAGTAAGATTGTAGCGTTCACTAAGGTCGATTGGCCAGGTTTTCTACTAGCCGAAGGGTTTATTACTAGATCTTTTATCTTTTTATGGTAATCTCATATCATGGAAGGTTAAAAAATAAATAATTATATATTGATCTAGCGCGGAGTCAGAATATTTTGCGATGATAAACACATCATGCGAGTTGTTACACTTTGTTTTGTCTTATCAATTATGTTCGGGTCTATGAGAGCAACTTGTAGCTGGTATCTGATGAGGTTTTGTTGATCAAATCAACTCATGGAGCCTTGTCTCTTCATGGTTCAAATAATGACATATTGCCAACCTCCTAATGGTCTCATATCATGTTTTATGGTGTAAGTCACATATGTGTACATTTTAACATTTTACCTGCTATGGTCAACTTATCTCACTCATATGACTCAATTATAATTAGTTATAATCAATTCATCATTCTAGATATAAATTTATTTTTGGCAAAGACTCTTTAAAGGTTTGGTTATATAGATGTCTCGTTAGAATCACTTTGCGTCATCAAAGTAGAAAAAAACACGCCACCAAAAATTTAAATATATCCAAAGAGTTATATTTACACAAAGGATATATTTTGTCTTACTTTTTAAATTTAAATAGAGTTTCACGTGCTCTATATTTTGTGCTCATCGAATAACCTATATATCTATAACTTGATCTTTTCCACCACTATATATGGAACGTTCAAATGGGTATGAGCTTGCCATCCTTTGAATAATTGGTATGTTAAAACATTTCCTTAATACCTTTTATTTGAATTGAAAACTTATGTTACAAATCTTCTAGTTATACATGATTCTCATTAACGTCTGGTAATGTTGAACCCTTAAATGTGCTTTGGTTAATTTTTTTTATGGTGTCTAGTTCTGCTTTTCTACCATTAGTATTGCGGTCCTTGGCACAATTGGCTACCGTGTAATAGAGGGGTACTATTTGCGTTAGAACTACTATGTCCATGTTGTAGACTAATGCAAAAGACGTATTTCATGTGGTTGCCAGAGGGTAGTTCTGTAAGCTCAAAGCATCTTTTGAAAGAAATCTGACCACTTAATAACCAAATTCTCTAATGTATTTTCAGGCTGTTAATTATGCTTCTATCAGGCCGTCAATTCTTCTTCTTGTTGTTGTTCTGTGTACCGATTTTACATGGGGATTTATCATAAGTCGATGGGTAGCAAAATATACAGAAATATTTGTCACAAATGCGTTGTCCCTTGCAAAAAAGTCGTCGTACTTTTGCAGTAGGCAAATCAAATCCGCTTTTATATCCTTACTCAAATATATTAAAATTCTTACCATGTGGTCAACCTTTCCTTGTAGACATATCTCTTCCAACTTATTTGTTGCACCAAACTCGGATTGATACTCCAACTTCAATGTTAGATGGCTGACACATTCTATTTTGGGCCAACGTTTGCACTTGTAGTGCTTGGGTCGAGCTCTACTCGTCTTTCACTAGTTTTTTGTAAATTACCCTAAGATATCCACTTATGACTCCCACTTCATCTCCCACCACATACCTTATGAATTGATGGTAAGGTGAAAGTATTGCCTTGAATTCGAGCAATCATGGCCTGCCAAAGATAAGTTTGTAAGAGGATGATGAGTCGAACCCTATTGATTCTAATATATCAGTCTTCGTTCACCTTCCAATGCTAACCAAAACTAATACCGTATTTTCCATGGGGGTAATGGCTTTCATGTCGAGTCTCACAATGGGATTTAGGGCGGAACAAGGAAGATATCGAAAGGGAAGCAGCCTCTAGTGGGGATAAATAGTAAGTTTGTTATTGTCATTTTATCCACATAGATCTATCCCGTCTTATGCCCCTTTACCTCGATTGTTATTAGTAATACGTCTCATCGGGGGTTGGTCACCCCCTCCAAATATTTATCTGTGAAAGAGATGTTTTGGGTTTCCAACCATTTTATATAGGCTCGTACCACATATTTTATAGGGAAGTAATTTGGCTTCTCAACGTCCCCAACGCCTCTTTTTCACATGTTGTTTCCACTCTCAGTTTGTATTTCGTCATGTTAGACCATAAGAAGACATGGTGTCATGACTTCTCGAAAATATATTTTTCATGATATTAGATCAATTTTCTTAGTGTCGTGATAACTAGTTGGGATATATGATTTCTCTCTTTCCCAACAACAAAACCAAAATGGTTAGATAAAAGCTCACCTAATAAGTGGAACTTTAGACGTGAAGTAAAAAAATGATCAAAGAGATAAGTATGACAAGAACTTATGAAATTTCTGAGGAACAGTTGTATTTATTTCATAAAGAGGATTACAATTGACATAATTTTTTGTTTCTCCTATTCATTCTAATCTTCATCTAACTTGAGAATGATTCATTTAATCATTATATAGTAGTCTCAAATTAGAGGTGTCAAATGTAGAAGCCTTCCTATTGGTTCATCCTTTTTTTGGAATTCTTGGTGCTTT
This sequence comes from Limnanthes douglasii subsp. nivea, assembly GCA_036936605.1. Taxonomy (NCBI): domain Eukaryota; kingdom Viridiplantae; phylum Streptophyta; class Magnoliopsida; order Brassicales; family Limnanthaceae; genus Limnanthes; species Limnanthes douglasii. The sequence goes on from JAUPFV010000001.1 coordinate 263,420,654, forward strand.
ATCAGAATCATATACGTCCTTATGGCTACATCATCGTACGATATCATACACGATTTATGTACTGTCAGCCATGGCCTTTGAACTTTCAGCAACGTCAGAGGATAGTATACTCATTTATGGCTTAAACAGTTTCATATCTTAAGTTGGTCTAGATTGAGACCGAGTACTAATGTGTGGCTTGTTGTTATGGGCGACTTTATCAGGCTAAGCTCATGATGGTGTGCTGGCATAACCACGTACATATTGTAGCTTGGCCACAAAGGCAAAGCCCCTATCATCGTGTCGTACTACCAAGATTAACCATAAATGATATACCCCTATTTGCACCATGTTGCACCATCAAGCTTTGCCAATCCCCTGATCACCTTGTATTGTGTGAACACGCTTAGCCAATGGTGTGGTTACAAAGGTCAAGCCCTTGGTCACACCATGTCATGGGACCATGCTTGGAAAATAGCTTAGCTACAAAGGCCAAGTCTATATTCGCACCGTACCACGCGACAAAGAATGGTTAATGGCTTGGCCACAAAGGCAAAAACTCTGGTCATACCAGTACATACAACTAGTATTGGAAGATGACTTGGTCATGGAAGTTAAGTTTATGGTCGTTTCATGGTGTGCGACCATATATGATGGTTCGACAAGTGTGCGACCATTATGGCTAAGAATTTTGGTTGTGCTTTGGTGCATGAACATGCAAGTTTGTATGCTTGGCCATAGTGGCCAAGCTTGGGGTCATGCAGCATGGCCCTTGGTCAATGAACACTCAACCATCATGACCAAGCATCTTAGTTTCACCTTAACGAGCAACCAAGCAGACTATGTGCTTTTCCATGGTGGCCATGATAGGGGTCGTGCGCACGATCCCTAGGTCGTTGGATGTTTGGATATGATGGCCAAGCTATAGAAGGCGTGCATGCACATGACTTCCCGCATAGGTATCTTTGGCCAAACTTGACCACTAAAATATCTAGGATGGCGCCCAGTTATGTTATTGACGTGTCCCTGGGGTACCTCTATCGTATCTTAAGCAAGTAAGTGTTGAGTTTCAAAACTTCACCTCGTATCCCATTTGTGTTCAACCGATGGGGTATATCATATCGTATCATTAAGGATAAATGAACTTGTTTTCATTGTATAAGAGCTACACGATAGAGAATGAAGTTCTCACAATGGACACACGACATGATACTGAAGAGTCCTCCTCTAAGGATATTATTAGGCAATATATATAGAGGATGGGAAGAAAAAAGTAAAGCAGTGTGACGCATGCCAGTGATTTATCAATTCTATACAAGTCCCGATAGTACTACCAAAACCAATAATCGAAGCAATCCCATTCGACATACGGGGTTTGGATATTTTAAGACCTTTTTACCAATAGCTTCAAATGAAAAAAAGTTTATACTAGTTGCTGTAAATTACTTATTAAAGTGGGTTGAAGCACAAACACTATTAAGCATCACAAAAAAGAGGTAAATATTTATTAAAAGTAAATATACGTTACAAGTTTGGACTTTCAAAGGTCATTACTACAGATAATGGAACCTAATTCAATAATGACAAACTCACTAAAAAAGAATAAATCAAGTATTTTCTTCCCCTTTGCATCCTCAAGATAATATACGAGTTGAAGTAACTAATATGATAATTACAGAATGCATCAATAAAATGTTGGATTGAGTAACAAGAACCTAGTTGTAGTTCTTACAAGATGTCATATGGTCATACATAACTACATCGAGAACTGTAACATAAAAATACCATTAGTCATGGTATATAAAATTAAAGAAGTATTACCATAAAAAATATGTATGTCATCGCATAAAATTTCAGCATATAATGAAACAAATAATAGATAAGACCGAAATTATGAGCTAGATATAATAGAAGAAAGAAGATTCAAAGCATATATTCGGTCAGAACACTACAATGCGTTGATGATGAATAAATATAATTCCAAGGTGCAGTTCAACTGTTTAACCAAAAGAAAAAGTGTTACATTCCTTCATACAAAAGACAAAAGTATTGGTAAATTGGCTCAAAATTGGGAGATTCGTTTTACAATTGGAGCCAAAGTGAAGCCATGAAATTACATACTACTGAATATAGAATGAAACCAAGTTTGGAACCCGTGTAATATAGAGAACTTGAAACTCCATCATAGCCCTTAAGACTCAAGTTTGTAACTTAATATAACCTGTAATATGTATTTATTAAACCATAATATGCATGTGTTCATATCTTAGGGCGCAAACATGCTTTAACAAAAGAGAGAAAATCCATACATGAGTCATAGAATCTTAATATGCATGGAAAATTTTAGAAAACTCCAAGCAAATAAGACAATTGTTCAACTACCTTATTGAGATTAATTAATCAATTAGAAAAAAAAACAGAGAACGTTAAGTGTTTAACGAAAACACAAAGACTCATCAAACGAAGATATAACAAAAAGTAATTTAAAATTAAATAAGATTTTTAATACAAAATTACATCCAAATTACATTAAAATATGTTAGAATTGCAAAATAAAAAATAACAATAAGATGTTAAGTTTGGACAGTGTTTTCAGAAACATGTACATATTTGGTTGGGACGATGTCCGTTACAATATCAGTTGCATGAGTATTAGTACATCTAATATCATCAGTTCTAGACTCAATATCTTGAACATTACTAGTCAGAGATATATATTTTTTAAGACCACCTCCTTCAAGAAAATCTGGAAACCTCGTTGCTAACTGGTTATTATTTTCCTTGTTTGTAATCTCTTCAAAGAGTTTGCAAATATAAGCACATTATCTTCAAAAGCCTAATAAAAAATAGATTCGTGAGTTTTATCACTCGATTCCAAGCCATTTGACCATCAAATTTCATGAACATAATACCAGAAGAAATCTAAGTTCACATTAAGTTGTTCATGGTGAAAATCTACTAACCTGGATTAAGCCTCCATAATAGCTACACGAGCCGATTCAATAATTTCTACATAATAATAAATATAATCTTAGGTCCTAACCTGACGTTCACTAAGCATAATATCCTCAAGTGTTTTTTCAACTTCAACGCATCAGAATTCCCATACAACTTTTAACTATAACACCTCAGTTTCGGCCTTGCTCTCAATGAACTATTTGTCAACGAACGACCAAAGATCCTCAATAATAATTAGTTTGGCCTTAAAAATAGTAGTTTCTCTTTATTGGAATAAAGTAAATTACCTTGAATAAAAGTAAAATTCTTCAAAATATTAGCAAACCCGCAGCTAACCGAGAGGGTTTCATATGTATGAAACAATGCATTCCCTAACCGAGATATATAAAATGAATTGCTTTTTAGTTCTTCATTCTAGTATGTCCTTCCTTCAGTCTTGGACTGTATTTCAAGCCTTTAAATCATTTTCCTTTCTTGTGAACTTTCAAGTTCGGCATTCACTTTTTTCTTACTATCAATTTTAGTTTCAATAACATATTTCAGTTCAGAGCTATTTTCGAAAGGTTTGAAAGCACCTGAAGATCAAATATGTAAATTTCAAGATGGATATTGGATTGATGAAGCATGGTCATACAATTAAGAATGCCCTAAAATAATCAGGTTATATACCAAAATCAAAACAAAGGAAAAAGAAGAAGATAAAAACGAATCTCATTCTACCTCAAATCTAAAATTCAACTACCTTTTAGCTAAGTCCATTAAAGAGATGTGGGTTGGAAAATTTATTTGACTGACTAAGCCCGAAAGTTGAGTCAATATATCATGAATTTATTCCACGAAAAAAGCAAATGATGTTATGTGAGTAAGGTTAGAGAAGCACCCATGTTGGATAAGTCATCACATGGACTTATATGAATCATATAATTACAATACCTATCTGCAACAACAGGTATCTACAAGACAGATTTAGCAGAATTGGAAGCATTATCATTAACAATAATAGGGTCTGAATTTACTAAGGAGCCAACACAAGCTTCGGTGGTGACGACAACATCCTCCATCACGTCAACTTATTTGATAGTCGATTTAAAAACTAAAGTAATTGTCAAGTCTATAATTAAGAACTTACAACCTTAAGAAAACCTTTGGCCTTATGGTTTGATAAATTAAGACTAAAATAATTATCAAGAACCTGCTTATAATCCCTCTTCGTTTAAATTTTTTATATATTGTTCATGGTTTTGAAGTCAGGCTTCTAGCTAAGCTCTAACATAACCTATTTACCTCTCCAGTCAATATCAGGGACTCTTTTTGCATAAAACATTTATATATAACAACTTTTTTATAAATATAAGGAGAGAGTGCGTCTATAGTTAGCAAGTCTGGACCAAACACATCTTTAGATAGAGCTACATATCCGTAGAAACATTTTTTGGAAAAGAAGTTGCAGGAGCTGATGCCTTTGAAACACATGAAATCTAAAGATTAGAGAAGAAACAACATCAAAAGCACTTGATGCTCAATTATGGGAGCCAAATCTATGCCACTTTCGTTTATTAATATTAAATTATATTTAGCGGTATTGTTAACACTATAAAAAAATATTACCTTTACTAGACAAATTTTTTTTTCCGCTTAATCAATGACATATTTTCTTCTTTATTCTCAGTCTCATCTTCGACATACTGAGATAAAGTTTTCTTTTTTTGTTTAAGCCAAAAACACTCACTGCAATAACCTTACAAGTAGCATGAGTCTCAACTTTGGCTTCTTTGGTAACATAATATACCACAAATATTTTTCTTGAACTTGTATCTTTTAACCTGCTACACAATTTCCATATTGGAGAATGTGTCTCTATAAATTTTTCTTCTGAAGATTGTTCACCTACAATCTTGTTCTGTAAATATTGTTTATCCAATTGTTTTTTCATGAGAGAATATGCTTCCAAACTTCCTCTTTGAAAGCACGAACCTAAAAGATGTCTCAAACAACAATATTCAACCATAACCCGCTACTGATAAACTCCTTAGATACTAGAATAAAAGAGTATGAATGATTAAATTTGAAAGCTTCATCCACCAAGCTAGTATATTTCATGCGAGTATGGTTTTCCTTATTGTTGTCAAAATCCATCATGATAATAGGAGATAAGAAGGACCAACAAATATAACCACAATCAATTACACATAAAATGAAATTAAAAAAGAAAAATATTGTAAAGAAAATGACAACTTGCCCTTTGAGATCCATGTTCGTCTCATAAAATGAACTGTTTGACCATGCATGATTTCCCGATTCCATGAGACATATATGAATTCATATTTCCCCAATTGTTTAAGCGTTTGAAGATCATCAATAATTTTAGCATATGACTTCATCAAGAAGTACACAAAAATCGTCTTTCGGTTAAAAATTTTCACGTAGTAAAAAGTTCATTCATATAGAAGTGTTAAAAGACTTTATATGATATGATTAGACTCCAAAAATTAATAACGAGCTGAATATGGAACATTTTCGTAACTTGAAAGAACTTGAGAAGGTCCGGGGAAATATGAAATTGAAGCTTATGATCCAAAGAGTAGTTAAAGAGACAACCTCACATTCACGACCATTGAAGGGATTTTCCCGATCGCATGAAATTGAATGGTTACATTTTCAGGATTCTCCTAATTTAGTGAGGTTCTTTACACATTCATATTTTGTGAGATAAGGGTACGAATCATCCACAATACTTTTTATCCGAAGACCATTCAAAAAAACATCCTTACTTTCTGATGTGTCTCTACGACTATAAGAATCCATTATAATACTACCTCTGCTATGCTCATACTGTAAAAAATGGAATGAGCAAGAGAACCAGTTTTGAGAGGAACTAGGACCTTGAGATATTTATATTGCTTCACTACAACCTACTTTTTCTAGCATGATAGACGAATTAGGATAATAACTTTAACAATTTACTTCTGATCGAAACGAAATTTTTTTTCCCAAATGAACTATTTTCGTGATTATTCTGATTGTTTGAGCAATCACTACATTCAACTTTCTTACCCATTTATAAGAAGAAAGTTCAAATTTGTTGTAATAAAAAAACAAAAAAAAAGTAACATAATAAAAAAAACCAATAAGGTGATGTAAGAAAACAAAGAGAATTCAAATTAAAAGTGAAGGAATTAAAGAAAGCAAAATGAGAACATATAGATACTTATACTCGAAGGTAAAAAAAAAATCAGCCTTCATTTTTTTTAGATTTCTATGGTTTGGAATTCTTTGTAGGATAAACGACAGAGATTAAAAAAATACGGAAGCTAAAATTAAAAAAGATGAAAATAACGCAAACGTCTGTCTAATAGAAGACAAGTCATTAATAAAAATGAGTATAAAGTTTAAACTTAAACAACATTAAATAGAACTCAAAACAACTTTATTACTACCATAACAAGTTTATAAATGAATATTGTTACATGATTGTGTGACTAAGGTAAAAAAAGAAGAAATAACTCAAACAGGTATTGTTACCAATAATCACCGCAAGAACACTTCCCATCTTTAAAATGATGAAACCTACTAGCATCCCTTATAACAATCTCCCTATCAGTAGCCAAAGTTATCAACTTAATAGCCTTGTGGCACCCATTACAAATCCGATGACCCTGCACAATCTGTAACGGTGTTTTCTCTGAAGTATTAATCAATCCAAAACCTATAGCAAGTTTCTCGCTATGGTATGATACCATACGCTCTTCGCCTTCGTCAACATCAGGAAGCAAGCCCTTTTGCTCAGGTACATAACCGTATTTGGATATTTCCAACATTAATTTATCTACCTTATGATAAATCTCTCTTGTTTGTACATGAGATGTATCTCCAAAGAGAAAAATATAGGGTTTATTCTTGATTTCAATCCAGCTACAAGCTGGAAGCATCCTTAAACCCTTTTTGTTTAAACTTTGTAGTACTGCTTCAGCTTCTTGTAATCTACCTGAACTATTGTAGATATTGAAAAGGACGACGTAATTACTAAGCTTTTCTGGTCCCATTCCATAGAGTTTTTCGGCTGCAACGAGTCCGAGTTCGAGATTACTGTTGTGTCGACAAGCTGTAAGTAACGCAGCCCACATATTTGTAGTAGGTTTGAAAGGGGCATTACGGATTACAGCATAAGCTTCGTCTAATTGTCCTTCTCTACCTAACAACTCAATAATGCACGATAAATGCATCGCACGGGGTTTAATTTTGTGGTCTCTAGTCATTGACTGATAGATTTCCCATCCTCGATTGAATAATCCGGAATAGCTACATGCGGATAGAACAGCAAGGAATGTGACATGGTTTGGTCTCACTCTTTCGTTAATCATTTGCTCGTAGATTTTAACTGCTTCCTCTCCTTTACCATGATTGCCATATCCGGCGATTAAGGCGTTCCATGAAATGAGATTCGCGTTTGGCATTTCATTAAAGATGTGCCTGGCGTCTTCTACTCTTCCCCATTTGCTGTAGAAGTCTACAAGCGTGGTGCTCGCTACTAAATCTAATCCAAACCCATTGCGGATTAGAGCAGCGTGCGCTTGTTTAGCCTGTTGAAGCGAAGCTAATCTTGTGCAAATATTTATAATTATTGTGAACGTGAAGTCATCCATAAAAACACCAAGATTGCGCATTTCGTAGCACATACTAAGAGCTTCTTCGCTGTAGCCGTGAAGAGCGTATCCTGTTATGATGGAATTCCATCCTACTGTTGTTTTCTCCGGCATTTTGTCAAAAACGAGCCTTGCATCTTTGATACTACCGCACTTGCTATACATATCGATCAGCGCACACGAAACAAAAATATCATGGCCTAAACCCATCTTCATCGCATAAGAATGAAACTGTCTTCCAGCGTCAATGAGTTCCAATCCAGCAGATGCTCGAATCATTACAGACAACGTCCTGGGACTGCAAGCGGAAAAATCCTCTAACATGACCTTCAGCAAATGAAAAGCATCTAGATAGTTCCCCGACTCAACAAGTCCAAATATCATGGTGTTCCAAGAGACAGCATCCCTCTCAGGCATTTCGTCGAACAGTTTACGGGCGTCAATCATCATACCACATTTAACATGCATTATAAGCACTCTGTTCATCATGAACGCATCACACTTAAATCCATTGCTAAGCATGTAGGAAAACACCCTTTTCACTCCTCTTACAGATCGCAAACCAATACAAGCACTCACTAACGCATCGTACGTTCTACTCGCTATATCGAAACAACCATTATTCTCAAAAATCTCAAACAATTCTAACGCCTCTCTATACTTATTACACAAAACTAATTTCTCTATCTGACTACATATCCTCGCATTAGGTTTCTTCATAACGTTACCTTCTACTTCCTGAATGTTAATTTGAGGCCTCGGCCGTGGTTTCAACACTTGATCCAACGCAGAACACACTGTTTTATCAAACGAGCTCTTAAAATCTCTTCTCGAAGATTTATAAGTCGAAATCAAAGGATTTCGATTGAAAACCTTGAGATTCGAGACAGAGAAAAACGAGCAGGAATTACTCTGGAGTTGGTCGAGAGATATGGATTGGTATCGCGCCAGTGGTATCTCCATGGCGGCGATGATGAATCTGGAACTAAATCAGATAAACTCGGTATCAAGAGTTGAGTAACTGTACCTTGAAGATGTGTTGATGATCGTGACGGCAACAATGAAGAAAGAAAGCGAAGATCGTAGCTTGAGGTTGTATTGAAATCAGATTGAGATTGAGATTGAGAATGAGAATGGCTGCAGTTGTTGTTCATAGTTTTAGGAGAGAAAATGGGCAGGGATGAGCGAGAGAATCAGCATTGAGAGATCCGCCGAGCTTCGTTGGTAGTTCAACAACTATAAAGTGCCCGCATTCATGCAGCTATAACGACGCTGTTTTGTATAGGTTCACACCTGTCGTTGTTCTTAAAAATAAGGACTTTCGTTTTACTGTAAGTAATAAATCATCTTAACTAAATAGATGGTCGGTAATCCTACTCAACCCGACAGGCGAAAGGAGTTATATTTTATTAACAGTTTAACTGTTATCGAAATAAGTCAAATTTATTAACTTCAATCAGTTCAGTTCACCAACATTCCAATTTTTTTCTTCTATACAGTCATGTAAATATGATTATTTTAATATAGAATAAGTTATACCCTACTTTGTTAAAATCATTGTCGAATTCTTTGCGGTTAGATTTTATAAAAAACTTAGTTAGGCAAAATTTTGTTGTTGCGTTTTTTACCATCAATTTATTAGGGAATTGCTAAAAAAAGTTGAAATTACTCCGCGAAGTCGCTTATAATTTTTTTTTAAAATTACTCTGTGAAATTATTTTGTTTGACGATTTTACCCTTACGAAGTCGTATAAATAGTCAAATTTACTCCGCCAAGTTATCATAATTTCAAAAAAAAACTAAAATTCTCTAACTTCACTCTACCTTCTCTCTAAAAAAAATTGTAATTATAACTATAATTACAACTAAAAATTAAAACTAACCTAAACTAAATTAAATTAACCAATCCTAACCTTATATAAACTAACCTAAAATTTAATTTAAGTTAAATTAACATAATTAAACTAAAAAATTAAAACAAAACAAATTCTTGACCTAAACTATCTGAAACCCACTCTCTTTCCTTGCCGCTCGACCACTCTCTGACTCACCCCCTGCCTCACCCAAAACTACCCGAAACCCACCTCCTGCCTCATCCGAAACCCACCCCCACACCCACCAGCCGAAACCCACACCTACCAGGCGACACCGGCGAGCAATTCCGACACCCACTACCTAAAACCCCTCATCCGAAACCCACCCCACTATTCCGACATCTCCGAATCGACACCGGCGAGCAATTTCGGCCGTTTCGGAATCGAACGAATTATTGTAAGTTGTTTTCGTTGTTGTTAAATAGATTAGTCAGGTTTAGTTAGGCTAGATCTGTAGAAAATATGTGTTTTGGGGGTGTTTGCAGGATTCGCTAGAAGCTTTAAGCTTCTGCCATGGCGAAGCTGTTCTTCGCCAACACGGGGCGAAGAACAGCAACACTACGCCATCGTGTGGCGTAGGGTGGGTTCTCTACGCCACATGTGTGGCGTGGGGTACTGGGTGTACGCCCCTTGTATGCAACCCGTTTTCGCACTTGATTTCGTCACGACTTCGCACTCGTCGTAATATGCAACCCGTTTATAAAACTCCTGATCGCTCTTTAGCTCGTGAACCAAGGCTTCTCTAACCATTAGCCATCCACTTTCGTTACCAACCATAGCATGCGCGATGGCTCTAAAACCACAATTACCGCCGGGCATTACATTTGTAATTCGGCTTATGAAAGGACGCATATATTGAGGTATGTCTTTTGAAAATCTCGAGTCCAAAACATTTGGTAATCTAGTCGGGAATGGTTTAGCCGTGAATGATGGTATAGCCTTGATGTGGTTCGACGTATCTGGAGTGCCTAAACCAACGCATTGAACCCGTTTTGTTATATTTTTTTGGGGTTTTGCTCCGGAATTAGTCGGAGTATGTGCGGCAACCGTTCTTGCGGTGCTACCGAGAGTGCCGACCGGGGTTGCTATACTAGCGGCGGGTGTTACAACTCGTGGAGTTTCGGCACTATTATGGGACTCAAACATTTCTTGTTCGACGTATTCATGATACGAAGGATCTCTTTTCGTAGAATAATCACGTTGGACTTTGCTACCCTTAACGCGACCCCGACCCCGTCCACGACCACGGCTTCCAACACATCCGGGAGTTCTACCGCGGGTTTTAACCTTCTCGAGGGGTTCGCAAAGGAGTGTAGTCGAAGGATCCAAAAAATTTTGAAATTTTTTGAGCCAATGACTTTGTTCGTAAACATCAAACTCTTCAAGTTTCGCATTTAGATTTGAGAAATTAAATTTCACTTCTTCTTCACCGGTGAGTTTAACTCGCGGAACGATATCTAGTCTCTTCCAATGCTCATCTATAATCCGAGTAGGTACGTGGCCGTCCACTCTTCGGATTGCCTCACGGTCGTGGGAACACGGCAAACCATGGATCGTACGATCGGTGCAAACGCACATAGATTTTTCACCGCCGATTTTATCAACATAGTTATCGTATACTATCGCCAATGCAATAGGTGATACGTACCCCCGTAAAAATTTGAACGGTTGGAAATCTTGGAATTTGTGAATTAAACGGCACTTGCTAAGCTCCATCGATTCTTTAATAGTAGAATGTTGCATCGCTAACAAGCCATGCACTTTATCCTAAAACCCATCGAAATCCAATCGGCTAGACCCAACATATTTTTTCAATGTAGCATGCGAGCTTTCGGCCCTATTAGAGGTGTGGTTATTAAAATGCATGATCTTGTTAGTATAAGCGTGAACAAACCTCTCTTTATAAGGTGTAATCCACGAGTCAACCACATAATCCACCGCCTTATCTTGGTCTTTGAACATCGACCGCATCTTAGCCAACCTCTCGTTCATAACCTCAACGGTATCGGATGAAACAACGTCGTTCCAAGCCACCAAAAAACTTTTAGCCACATTTCTGTCTTCAAACATTTTTTTCGTTCTCCCGCTAACATTTTTGTTGATATGCCACTCGCATAACATGTGAATAGCGCTAGGGAAAAATTTGTCGATGCTATTCATCAAGGCTAGTTCGGGGTCCGTAACGATAACACACGGTAATTCACAATCATTCTCCTCCATTACCGTTTTCAAGCATCCCAAAGACCATTCGTAGTTGTCTTGTTTTTCACTCACCATAAACGTGAAACCAATGCAAAACGTTTTGTTGGTAGATGTTACCCCGACTACTTCGAACAAAGGCATCCCGTAACGAATGACTTTATATGTGCTATCCATGATTAGCAAGCGTGGGAAGGTCCGTAGTAAGTCAATACTAAGTGGATGTGCGAAAAACAAATCGGTTATGACGTTAGAACCGTCATTCCCCGTCAGTGTCCAATACTTATACTTGTGCAATTGTAATTTAACTAACAAGCATTGCATTTGGGATCGACCGCCGTTTTCAGCCATCCTCGTTCTTTGACGGTGATTGTAAACGTGACGGATATTTGAAGCATTCTCCGGATCGGCCTTTTTCAAAGCACCAAATATTTGTCGCGGACTTGTACCGTTCACCGTCAAAAGATCAACGAGCTCTTTTTCCTTACGTTTTAACTTGGACCATTGCAAATGTCCTTCGGCATACTTGATCGATTCGTGGTTGTGCTTCCCGGAAAGGACACTAAGAGCCCACTTATCGTCTCATTTTAACGGATTACCCACCAAATGAAAAGGGCAATTTATTTTTTTGCTACCGGTGGCCTTACGCTTACGGTCGCACTCTTTAACGGCCGACTTGAAAATTCCGGATCGCTCGCACCGATAATCCACTCTCGGTGTTCTCCCCCTCTTCCCTACCTCCTTCGATGCTACGTTTATCGAAAAACCCAACGTTTTCCCCCTAAGTTTTACCCACTCGGTCATCGACTCTAAGCTATACTCGTCGTGAGTGGTGAAATGGTGAGTGTAGTCCGAAACAAGCGAAATATCGCATTCGTTCACCTCCTGCAATACGTAAGAAGTAGAAAAACAAATTAAACCGGCATTCCGGATAAGGGAAGCATATTTCGCCATTCCAAAAGCGTATGGCACCTTTCCTTCGCCATTGCTTGGCGTGGGAGACATACAGGACGCCACACGTGTGGCGTACGGATGGTCCCCCACGCCAAGCCATGGCGAAGGGAAGGTGTCATACGCCTATGGAATGGCGTACGACATGTCGTCCACGCCGGAGGGTGGCGACGAACACCAGTTACGGGATTTTTCACAAAATCTATTTTTTGGCGAAAATGAAAGAAGGAAATGCAATGTACCTCATCGACAACCATGCTGCTCTGCGTGGGAAGCACTTCCGACCCTTTTCCGTCCATGTTGTAAAGGTTTTGAGATTTTTTAGAAAATGGGTTTTGTTGGTTGTTAAGTTTCTATTTTTAGTAGGTTTGGAGAAGATGAAGTTTGAAATTATGTTTGCAACTTCATGGAGTAGTTTGGTTCTCTTCAATGGCATCACTTGAAAATATTTAGACTTCAAAGGGTTTTTTGGGTTTTTTGCCTAGTGGCATTTTTGTAAATATTGAAAATCAGAAACATGCGACTTCGCGGAGTAGTTTTGGCCGTTTTTTTAGCAATTCTCTTTTTATTATTAAAATAATTTGGTACATTTGAATTTTTTATTTGTTTTTTTGTTATTACATTAGGTTTTAGTTTTTTAAAAGCAAAAAAGTTTAGTTTTTATGTTGTTTAAGTTGTTTGTTAGGTGGTTGGTTAGTAGTATAGTACAACGTTGATGTTTACCTATGTTTTGGAAGGTTTTTGTTGTTTTTAGATTTGTGGTTGAATTGACAATGTATATTTTGGAGGTTTTTGTTGTTTTTAGATTTGTGGTTGAACTGACAATGTTAAGTTATAGGTGTTGGATTGTTATCGTCAACGATTTTTGCTACAAGTGAGCGAATGTATAGATGTTACTCATTTAACCCTAGTGATTCTCACTTAGATAGTCGTTACTCACTTGGAGAACATGGTGATAAAAATTGCTAGATCTTAACAAATATGGTAACGAAAATTTTCTAGGTCTTAGCAAATATGGTGACGAAAATTTGCGAGGTATGAACATATATGGTGGCGAAAATTCCTAAGTCTTACCAAATATGGTGACATGCCCAAACTGATCTAAGTTTACCCAAAAAACATTGTTGACTTTAGTTTGACTTATTATGAACCAAATTACCCTCCAACTTCCATTTAATTATAGAACTAACATTAAGTATAAAAACTCTAAGTATATTCTAAATAGACCCAAATTACAAAACAATTTATTTGGCTAACTTGACAAAAAAAACACTACCATCTACTAAATCAAACTCCATAATGGTATAATTTTTTGAGAATCTTCCAAATCATCTTGAACATTCAATTTACTCTCAAGAACATTCAACCCCACTTTGATGCAAAACACAAAACCGAACATGATTGAGCCATATTTAGGGATTAACATGGAGGAGTTGATGTCGCAAGCGATGAGAGAGGAGCATATGTCACCGGAGAAGGAGGTTGAGTCGTCGGAGAAGGATTTTGATTCACCGGAAAAAGTAACAAAAAATATTTTTCGTCCCCGGTCGTGATTGCACCGTTGGTTCTAGCCCCTGGAACCGATGGTGGGTAGGTTTGTTGGCACCTGTTCTGGACCGAACGCACCACCGGTGCAAGACACCAGAACCGGTGGTGATATGGCCTCATTACCAACACCGGTGGTATTGGTGGTGCATGACCACCCTAAAAAAATCGCATTTTTGCATGTTTCAGCCATCTATGTTTTGGTTCTACTATCTACGAGTTGTGTTTTGATGTTGTTAATTAATGAGCAGATGTTGCGCATGGATCCGAGGAAGCTTTCTCTACCGACTACACTCTTGTTTTTTCACGACTGAGTAATATACACAAGAAGCATTTGTTAAGTGGGTAAAGAAAACCAGAAAAGATAACAGACTGGTTATCAACCTAAGGCACTGCGAGAAAGAGATAGTAGAAAAAAAATCCTCGGATGGTTTTTTAGTGCAAGAGGTCGGGAAAATATATTCCAACGGTGGCCGAAAAAAATCGCAAAAGAAAGTCGACGGGAACCAAAAAAATTGGTTATCCATTTGAGCTAAAAGGGTCGTTAGTGGAACCAGATCGATGAAAGTTAGATGTTGTTTGTAGGATTCACAACCATGAGAGTTCAAAACAACTTGACAGTCATTCATACACAAGTTGTTTGAACGAAGAGGAAATGGAATTTTTTGAACAGTCAACCTATATGGGAACATGCCCTAGAGAAATATCGAACAGTGTTCAAAAATTGAATGAAGATAATGTTTCTTTCAATGCGCACTATCTACAACGTTAGGCAGAAAAATCGGGTTTTGAAAAAGGCGGGCAGGTTACAACTACAGATTCTGTTGGGTGAGCTTAAGACGCATAATTATTACGAATAACATAAATCTTGTGAAAACGATGGGCAATTCATCATTAATATATTTTTTGCGCATCCAGTTAGTATTGATCTGTTGCGGATATTTCCAATATTGTTGATCTTGGATAACACGTACAAGATCATAAGATATGGGATGCTATTGTTTGAGATATTAGGCGTGATGTCTACTGGTTTGACGTACTGTGCTGCTTTTGCTTTCATGTCTGCTGAGAAATTGAACAACTTCAAATGGGTGTTAGTATGTTTGAAGTCGTTCATTACCGCTCACATGATTGAAGAACCGTCTGTGGTTTTGACTGACAGAGATTTACCGTTGATGAACGCCATAGAAGTAGCCTTTCCAAAGATAACGCATATGTTATGTTGCTGACACATAAACCAAAATGTTCAGGGGAATACAAGGAAGTATTTCCCTAAGAAAAACGATCATGCGAAGTTTGTTTCTCTTGGGAAGAAGATAACGTACGCGGCATCAATATTGAATTCGTTCACACTAGGCTTGATATGCAGCTAGACTACAAAGAATACCCTATTACAATCGAATACACTAAAAATTCATGGCTTGATAAACACACTGATAAATTCGTTATTTGGAAAACAAATAAGTTCATGCATTTGGGACATTTCACGACTAACCGGGTCGAGAGCACTCATTCTAACGTGAAGCATTTACCTATGTACGAGTAAACTAAACTTTGAGGTATTTTGGGCGAGGGTGCATTCACTTGTCGAAATCCAACATTATTCAATTAGATCTTCTTTTGAAAAGACTCGTTATATAGCACAACATAAATTTGCTGACAAAAGTTTTGACAAAATTTGAGGCAAGGTTTCCCACACAGCGTTAGAACTCTTTCTTACTGAATAAAAAAGTGTGTAAGATTGCGAGAAAATTTCTATCAAAGATGGGGTTTTATGATACAACCGATGACGTTTGCATATGATTGCTAAGATTTACACACGGTATACCGTGTTACTACCAGATGTCCATTATGAGTATCGTGCAGGTTCATTTGGGTTATATGGTCATGAAGAAGGTTGGCAGATGATTAGGAAGGTAATTTATGAAGAACTAATGGATAATTATGTGATATATAGCAAGATAGGTTTTGAACAGTAACTCGTCCATGGACTATCGATTTTGGTGACAAATAGTCCATGGACTTTCAAAAGTCTATTCGTAGTCCCTGGACTATCCAGTTTGGTGACATATAGTCCCTGGACTTTCAAAAGTCCGTTGGTAGTCCCTGGACTATCCAGTTTGGATAAAGTTAGTCCCATGCGCATGTTTATTAAGGGGACTAACTTTATCAAAAATAGAAAGTCAAAGGACTAAATTTATTGAAAATGAATAGTTGAAGGACTATCTGTCACAAAAATTGATAGTCAACACTGATAAGGAAAGATATTCCTCAGGGACCTAAGTGCAATTGATAGGGACTAAAGTGATAAGTTCTGTAAATATAGGGTTAAATTAGGCTTTAGGATAAATGTAAGGGTCGAATTGTAAATATACCATTATGTAACCATTTTTCTAACTAACTCACCCAGTCTATTTAAAGAGGCTGAAGAAGTTAGTTTGACCTATGAAATAATCAGAAGCACTTTTCACTCCCTAAAATTCTCTAAGTAGATTTGTGTTCTTGATTTGATCATTTCAGCTTTAATTCTTACCAAATTGGCGCTAGAAGGAGGGGGAGAAGATACCTTGATCAATAGATCAGAAATCGACGTTCGAGTTTTCGTTTTGCAAAGTTTTTCGTTCGAATTTTCATAGTTTGTTTGATTTTTTGCTGATTGAAGATGAATCCAGAGGAAGGAGACAATCCATCTGTTCGCAAGGCTATGGAAACATTGAAATCCGATCTGCAAGAGGCAGGTAAATCGATTCCAACTCAATCAATGCAATTTGATTTTGAAGGAAAAATGAATGAGATGATAAGAAAGGTGGCAGAGCTTGACGAATTGATGAAAAAGAAGGGAAATAATGATGGCGCTAGGCTTAGGTCTAAAATAGCCAGGGTCGATCAGAATGATCAGTCGGATCAATCGATGGACGATGGCGACGATCGATATGAACAGCGTAAAACACGTTTTGAGCAAAAGAAAGAGTATAGTGGGATAAAGAGGAAAGAAAAATTACAAAAGCGACTGTTTGTGAATTCTAGTGATGAAGAGGATTTCGAAGATTCTGAGTCTGATGAAACACCGAAGTACGAACGTTCTCGAGGCCATTCAAGAGGAGTAGAGCGTGAGCTCCGGCCAGCTAGGGTGTATAAGGAAGGAAGGAAAAAGAAAGAGAGGCGAGTATATTCACCTCGGAAATATTCGCCTCGGAGATATTCGCCTCGAAAATATGAAGGTGAGTCTAGCTTATATGCTACTGTGGGGATGAGAAATGAGGACCAGTATGTTCAGGGAGTTGACTGGAGGGACTCACCATTGATCAGGGAGATCAGATCTGTGCCGCTTCCGAGGCGGTTTGATATTTCTAAAGTTGATAAGTTTGATGGGACTCAAGATCCTGATGACCACATAGAACAATTTAAAAACTACATGACTAATTTCGAAGATGACGAAAAATTGGTATGTAGAGCATTCTCTCAAACGTTTAAAGGAACTGCGCTGAAATGGTTCAATAAGATTCCTAAGGAGTCAATTGCAAATTTTAGAGGCTTCTATACCGCTTTCCGAAGACAGTTTGTGGGAAGCAAGGAAATGAGAGCCAATGGAGACACAATAATACAATGCAAGCAGGCTGTGGGAGAGAAGTTAAAGGATTACACCAAGAGGTTTATGTCAACAAAGGCTGAATTGGATGATTGTGAAGAAAGTGTGGCTATGGCGGCGTTTAGGCAAGGGCTGTTGCCTGGGGATTTAGCCGATGAGACTACGAGGCGCAGGGCGTTAACATTTGGAGCTCTTATGGCTCAGGTTGAGGATCAAATTAAGGTCGAAGAATCAACGCGGGTTCGAGGAGGAGCTAGTACTATTCAGAAGGGGAGTGGACAATCTAACACATCGAACAGCAATTCCTCGCGTCCGAAGAACAATCAAAATGTCTCTAATCGAGGAGCTTCGAATTCGTATCAAGGGGGATACAATCAACACAACTCTAATAATCAGCAACAGTTTAGATCCAGATCGAATGTGTGGGTGAGGCCAGATTATTATGCAGATCTAACTGAAAGCGTGGCTTCGATATATGAAAAAACAAGGGGAACAATAAATTTTAGAAAGCCGCCAGCGATTAACAAGCCAAGAGAGGAGCGTAATAATAAGTTCTGCAGGTATCATGACGATGTCGGCCATGATACAAATGATTGCATTGCTCTAAAGAAGGAAATGCAAATTTTGATCGAAAATGGAAAGTTGCTGGAATATGTCAGGAAGAATGCCAAGGCTGTAGCTCCGAAAGTTGGTAATCCTAGTTCTAAGCAGGAAACTGCACTAATGATTTTAGATGTTGCAGGTGAAGGCAATGGTTTCGATGTGGCATCGGAATATGTCGAACCAGACCCCAGTCGACTTTTGTTAATGTCAATAGATGAGCCGATGCGTCAGGGACGTGTTCGAGATTTGTGTGCCTTCTTCGAATCACTTACAATATTTGGGGGAGATTCGATGACTGACAACACTAATAATTCGAGGAAGAGGCATATAGTGAACTTAACACGACAGATTGAGGGAGGCGCATCGGCACACTTAAGCAACAGAAAGAATGTACCCTTTATAATTTTCGACGGGGATGATTTAAGGGGGATTACTGGGCCACATGAAGATGCAGTGGTCATAGGAGCAGAAGTATGCGGGGTGGAGATTCGACGAGTGCTGATTGATACAGGGAGCTCTGCTAATGTGCTTTTTAAGTCAACATATGAGAGATTAACTGCTCCGCCTCGAATAGAAAGATCAGAAAGGACTATCATAGGGTTTACTGGTGCAACAAAAAATGTGATAGGAGAATTCGAGGGTGAAGTTTCTTTGGGAAAGGGGGCTTTCAAGAAGAAAGTACAAGTACTTTTTGTAGTGGTGGATTGTCCATCAAGTTACAATGCTATTTTTGGGAGGTCGTGGTTGGCGAAAATGTATGCTGTAGTTTCTACAGTTCATCAGTGTTTGAAGTATGTGATTGAGGACCGAGTCGGCGTAGTTCGAAGTGATCAAAAGGTGGCAAGAGAATGTTATGCTGCAGCATTTAGACTATGGGGCAAAAGTTCTGATGATCTGATGGAGAATTAGCAGTTTGGGGGGTTGTCTTCTGATGGAACAGATGAGGGAATTGATGATCCGAGGTCAACCCCGAGTTCTGTGGTGGTCAATGAAGAAATAGAGGAATATACTTTCAATAATGGCAGGGTGCTTCGAATTGGCACCTTGTTATCTTTATCGATGCGAGAAAAGTTGTTGACTTTTTTATCTGAAAATTTGGATGTTTTTGCGTGGAGGTCTGAAGACGTGGTGGGGGTCCCAATTGACATAATATGTCATAGTTTGGCGGTTGATCCGAAGGTCAAACCGATAATTCAAAAAAGAAGGGCTTTTTCATTGGAGAAATCCGAGGCAATAGTTGCCGAGGTGGATCGACTGTACAAGATGGGTCATATCAGGGAAGCCAATTATCCGAGGTGGACGGCTAATCCGGTGGTAGTAAAAAAGAAGAATGGAAAATGGCGAATGTGTGTGGACTTCACAGATTTGAATAGAGCCTGTCCAAAAGATCCTTTTCCGGTGCCTCGAATCAATCAGCTAGTGGATTCTACTTCGGGAAATAAAATCTTGACTTTCATGGATGCATTTTCAGGGTATAATCAGATTCGAATGAATCCAGATGATGAAGAAAGCACGAATTTTATTACTGACAGGGGTTTGCACTGCTATAAAGTAATGCCGTTCAGATTAAAAAATGCTGGGTCAACATATCAGAGGCTGATGAATAAGGCGTTTTCTTCACAGATTGGGAGAAATATCGAAGTGTACATTGATAATATGCTTGTTAAAAGCAAAAGTGATGATGAACACATTGATGATTTGGAAGAGACGTTTTTGAATCTTAGAGCAATACAATTAAAGTTGAATCCAGAAAAATGTACATTTGGAGTTCGATCTGGTAAATTTCTGGGGTACATGATTAGTGAAAGAGGAATTGAAGTGGATCCATATCAATTGAAGGCTTTGATATCTATGTCTTAACCTCGGAATATCAAAGAAGTGCAAATGTTAACGGGCAGGTTAGCAGCTTTGAACAGATTCATTTCTCGTTTTTCAGATAAGTGCTTCCCTTTTTTCCAGGTGCTGCGTAGACCTAATAACTTTGAGTGGACTTCGGATTGTGAAGAAGCTTTTATGAAGATTAAAAATCTTTTGTCCTCTCCTGAAATATTGTCGAAGCCTCGAAAGGGTGAGCAACTATTTTTGTATATAGCAGTATCGGATTATGCGGTGAGTGCGGTTCTGGTCAGTGAAGATACGAGAATTTTGAGGCCTGTCTACTATGTCAGCAAAAGTTTGGTTGATGCTGAAAAACGCTATTTGAAGCTCGAAAAATTGGCACTGTGCATAGTGGTGGCTGCAATAAAAATGCGTCCTTACTTCCAGGCGCATACGATTGTGGTTCGAACTTCATATCCATTAAAAAATGTTTTGCAGAAGCCAGATATCTCAGGAAGGATGACCAAGTGGTCTGTGGAATTAGGAGATTTCGATGTGTTATTCTCTCATCGAACAGCTATAAAAGCTCAAGCTTTAGCAGATTTTTTGGTGGAATTCCACTCAAGCAGATCCGAAGAGAAAGATGGTGAAAAGGTGAACGAGAATCCGACGTGGACGATACGAACTGATGGGGGATCCAGTAACAAAGGATCGAGTGCAGGAGTTGAGTTGGTGGCACCAACAGGGGAATTTATGTTTCAAGCTATAAAATTTGGCTTTCATGCTTTGAATAACGAAGCTGAATATGAAGCTGTGCTAGCAGGATTACGGTTAGCAAAGATTTGTGGAGCGACATTTGTACGCTTGGAAACAGATTCACAGTTGGTAGTTAACCATGTTAAAGGAGTATCAGAAGCTAAAAAGGAACGTTTGGTTTTGTACTTGCAAGAACTTCGGGGAATGATGGCACAGTTTGAAAATGTCGAAGTGGAGCATATTCGAAGAGGTTGCAACACAATGGCTGATTATTTGGCAACAATGGCTTACTCTGAAGAATATCCGTGGATCATAACACAACCATCGCCTTCGATCATACCGAATTCTGAGCAGTGTGAAGTTGTTAGTGAGGTAGTGAATGATCCGATGTGCGCTCGAGGAGATTGGAGGTTTGACTTGTTGAACTTTATTTCAAAGGGAATATTACCTCTTGATAAACACTTGCTTAAGAAAATAAAGTACAAAGCTCTTGGCTATGTGGTATTGGATGGAGTATTGTACAAAAGGTCTGCGTCGAAACCTTTGTTACGATGTTTAAGCAAACAAGAGTCCCAGGACATTTTATCTGAACTGCATGATGGGGATGGATCAGCTCATTGTGGATTCAAAGCCTTAGCGCGTCGGGTATTGTTGGCAGGATATTATTGGCCTACTATTATGCAAGATGCCAAGTCGTTAGTTCGAAGCTGTGATACTTGCCAAAGATATGCAAATTTAATACACAAACCGGCAGTACCCCTAATGACAATTTCAGAGGCGGTTCCTTTCGATAGGTGGGGGATTGATTTAGTGGGACCATTACCTATGGCTTCTGGAGGAAGACAGATGATTATTGTTGCGGTTGATTATTTTTCGAAGTGGGCAGAAGCAGAACCCTTGGCTGGGACAAAAGCTAAGGATGTAATCAAGTTTATTCAAAGTAACATTTGCTACCGTTTTGGAGTGCCTCGAAAAATAACGACGGACAATGGACCTCAATTTAATAATAAGGAAATGGACTCTTTTTGCTCTTCGAAAGGGATACAGCAATGCTTCTCCACTCCTTTCCACCCTCAGGCAAATGGACAGGTGGAAGTTACAAATAGATCTATTTTGGATGGCTTGAAGAAAAATTTGGCAGGAGCAGCAGGGAAATGGCCAAATTATCTTTAAGAGGTGCTATGGGCATATAGAACAACCCCTAGAGAGGCTAGAAAAGAGACTCCTTTCTCTTTAGTATATGGAATGGATGCTGTGTGCCCTGCTGAATCTACATTGCCTTCTTATAGACTATTAAAATATTCCGATGCAGATAACGATGAAGCTAGAAGGGTGGAGCTTGATTTGTTGGAAGAAAAAAGGGTCAAGGCACATTTGAATGTGATCCATTATCAAACATTAATGAGGAGCAGGTACGATGCTAAAATTAAGAGGAGAGAATTCAAAATTGGCAATCGAGTGTTACGAAAAGTATTTCTTCACACTAGGGATAAACACCTCGGAAAATTGGCCCCAAATTGGGAAGGTCCTTACGAAGTCAAAATGAGGGTTAAGCCAGGTTCTTACAGGTTGTCAGATAGAGAAGGGAGGATGCTCAAACATCCTTGGAATATGGAGCACTTGAAATTGTACTGTGAGTAAAGCTGAACTTCGAATTTTTGTAAAACAGTCATACTCTTTCCTTATCTGTTGGCCCAGAAAGGTTTTAACGAGGTGTCTGGTTAATATTGGATTTTTTAATAAAATTTCTTTTGGCCATTGGTTGTTTATTATAATGTGTGATTTATTATTTTGGTAACTTGGAAAAGACTGATCATCTTTGAAAGTTGACCAAGAATAATTTTCCGAAGCGATAGCTTTGAAGAAACAACCAAATTTTCGAGGTGCCACGTCTTATGAGTGCATCTATTTTTCGAGGTGCCACGTCTTATGAGTGCATCTATTTTTCGAGGTGCCACGTCTTACGAGTGCATCTATTTTTCGAGGTGCCACGTCTTATGAGTGCATCTATTTTTCGAGGTGCTACATCTTATGAGTGCATCTAATTTTAGAAATAACCAGTTCAAACAAGTATACCAGAAATTTGAGATATAAAAAAAGAAGTGGTTTGTTCGTTGGATAAAATACGAAGTTTACAAAAAAGGGGGGAAATACTTAACCACATACACAAAAAAAACAAACTGTCTAGCCTATTAAGCATCATCTTCTTCTTCTTCTGATGACTCCTCTTCTGAATTATTTTCTTCTTCGGAGGAGGAGCTTGGTGGTGCTTCGAACGCTTCCTTTGGGCGTTGTTCTTCTGGAACATGTTTCCAAAGGTTTGATAAGTCTAGTCTTGGACAAGCAGCATGAACTTCTCGAAGAAGCTGAATAGATGTATCAATTTGAGCTTTCTTGATACCTTCGAGCATTAAAGAACCAACTTTGTTTTCAGCCTTTTTGATGGCAGCTTTCTTTTCTTCTTCGAATCCTGTTCGAAGTGTAGTAATCTCAGTTTGGCTATTTTCTAGTTTCTCTTTAGTTTCTTTAATAAGCTTCTCAGCATCGGAAATAGCAGTAGAATGTTCAGACTTTAGACTTTCAAGGGCCAGCAGATGAGTAGTCTTAAGAGCTTCGACTTCTTCTTTGTGTTCTTTGAGAAGCTGTTCTTTTTCAGCTTCGAATTTCTGGAGTGCTTCGTTTTTCGAAGTCTTTTCAGACTGTGTTTCTTTTCTGCTCTTAACTAACCCTTGGGCAAGGCGCTCCAATTGAGTTTGAGAATTGTTCACCTCTTCATATAACTTTTTGACTGCAGCACTTAAATTTGGAAAAGGTTGCAGAATTGAAGTTACCTCATCAGATCTCTCTGGATGAGGAAAGACTGTTGGCTGATGAACAGGAGCTATGGCGTTAGATGTCGAGGCCGTAGCAGCCCCAGTAGAAGCTGGTGGAATAACATTGGTAGGTTGGGAGCCAGGAAACACAAAATCCCCACTTGAGTTAAAGTTTTCGAAGTTGAGATAATCATCTATTTGATTATCTTCTAGTGTCAGTCCTCCTTCAGGGTTTTCCTCAATAAAAGTTTTACCCCGCGCTTCGGAAGCTAGCACAGCCTCTAGTATATCAGCTTCATTCTTTTCATTTGGCTTGCTAGACTTACTCTTTTTCTTTTTTGGAGAGGTGTCCTTTTTCTTTTTCAGGACAGGCTGGTCTTCTTCGGATATGGTGGGAAGCGAAGGTGCAGATGCTTTTCTTTTCCCTGCACGCTTCGAAGTCTTGGAAGGGTTAGCCCTACTTGTGCTGGCCTTCTTGTGGGTCAATTTTCCTTTCTTCTTTAAAGGAAGATGGCTATCACTTCGATTCCGGGTCGGAAGATAGCATTTCCCATCTGGTGCAAGTATCCTCTGAACTGCTAGGATGGGATCTGGTAACGTCATCGGATCTTGAGGGAAGTCAGCCCCTAAGGATATACGCCAGAGATGGCTGTTGACAAAGTTAATAGGCTCGAATGCTGAGTGAAAGCCATTCCCCCAAGACTTTTCTGCCCATTCAGCCATTTTTTGGAAGATAACCTTGGCTTCTTTTCGACGACTCTTAAACCGCCTCGGAATTTCTAAAGAGAGACAAATAGTTAGCTAAATAAATTGATTTAAAACAACTAGATAAATAAAGGAAGGTATCACTTACTACTATCTCTCCAAGTAAGGGTGAGTTTGGAAGGATTGGCATCGGAAATTTCTTTGCCATTTTCCCAGGCACCTGATAGGAAGACGAATCTTTGCTTCCAGAACTTATCAGCTTCGAGGAGGTCGTCGATAATTTTTAAATCATCTTCAAGGGTTAGGTAATAAAACGGGAGAACTGGGCCATTTGAAACTTTGGTTACTGAGATGAAGTCTTCGATTTCGAGGGGAATGCCTCCAAGCCTCGATACCATGATTGCTGAGAATAAAGTAAAGAGCAAGTTGGGAGTGACTTGTGTTGGGCACAATCTGTGGATTTCGAAGAACCTCACTATCATCGGATCAAGGGGAAACCGAAGTCCCCAGTTGAAGAGCTCAGGGTACACTACTAGCTCATCTTTTTGACAGTTTAGAGGTGTCTCTCCTTCTACTGGTAATCGAAGAATCATATTATCAGTTAACCCCCATAGATTTCTGAGTTGCTCTTTCTCTGATTCGAGGTAGTAACTGTAGGGTACATTCTTTAAGGCAAGAATATACCAAGCAGAAATAGGTTTCAGATTTTCTTGAACTAAGGCGGCAACACTCTTGGGAAGTGTAATAAGAGCTTTTTTTCCTCGAATCTTTTTTGGAGGAGCTACACCATCAGCTTCGGATTCCTCTTCGGCGTCAGACTCAGTAGCTTCGGAATCGTCTTTTTTCTGATCTTCATCGGAGCGACTTCGGATTTGAGTCTCCTGTTGAGTCACAGGAATTGGCTGACTACACTCTGGTGTAATGTCATCCACTTCTTGTGGGGGAGGAGAAGAGTGTGGGGGAGGAGAAGAGTTTTCTGTTTCTTCACCCATTACTAGAAAAGGTGATTTTTTGGCACGTTTAGCTCTGATAGCCTCGAATTGAGGAAGGAGTGTGTTGGATTGGAGGTTTTTTGTCTCCTCGACTTGAAGGACAGGTGATTTGGGTGGTGATTTATTATCAGTTGGTGGCTTGTCTAAAGTAACGACTTTAGATTTCCGATGAGGTCTTAGTAATGAAGAATTAGCTGGATTTCGAGGAGGAAAGGTTGTTGGGTAAGTCTCTGGGTTTGAAGCTAAGGGTGAAGACGAAGTGGCGAGGTTAAGGTCGAAATTAACGTATTTAAAAGTGGTACAGGAAGAGTGAGGACCGTTGTAGATCAACCCAACAGCTTTGTATTCTTTGGCTCTTCGAGAAATGCAAAGATAATCGTAGGCACCCAGCAGCTTTGTATTCTTTGGCTCTTCGAGAAATGCAAAGATAATCGTAGGCCCCGAATACTTGGTTACTGGAACCAGGAAAAAGATTTTTCTTTGATCTTACTGGTCTTCTGGGTTTAGATCTATTATATCTAGGGTATCTTCTCATACAATGGGTATTGATATGAGAGATTGCTTTGGTGGATGAA
This sequence comes from Limnanthes douglasii subsp. nivea, assembly GCA_036936605.1. Taxonomy (NCBI): domain Eukaryota; kingdom Viridiplantae; phylum Streptophyta; class Magnoliopsida; order Brassicales; family Limnanthaceae; genus Limnanthes; species Limnanthes douglasii. The sequence continues at coordinate 263,446,654 of JAUPFV010000001.1, forward strand.
AAAGATGAAGTGAGTTGAGGGTTTATGAAGAACAGGTTGAAGATAGCTTGAAGAACAGGTTGAAGATGAAGAACAGGTTGAAGACGGTTCAAGAAGTGATTTCTCTAAAAAGTTTTTAATGAATGAAGAATTGAGTATTTATAGGATAGAGGAGTGACGTCGAGAATATGGAAAAGTAGAACAAGTAAGTTGCTTTCATTGGGTGGAATATGAAACGAAAAGGAAACGTGTAGTATCACAGGTCTACTAACAAAGGTCTAATCAATCTGTCAAGTAGGGATCAGAGATTTCGAAGTGTTAGCAAAATTATGTTTCTAATAATAATATTCGAAGTTGAGGTGAAGCTATACTTCAAGTTGGCAAGTTCGAAGCGATGGATACTTATTCACAAATTCGAAGATGAGGCGAAGCTATACTTCAAGTTGGCAAGTTCGAAGCGAAGTCACAGACCATTGAGTTCGATCATAATGAGGAGATAAAGTGAGGAAAATGGTATTGACCCGAGGAAGAGTTCGAGGAGCTAATAGTTCTTATAAATATCTGTATAAGAACTAGGGGGGCTACTGATAAGGAAAGATATTCCTCAGGGACCTAAGTGCAATTGATAGGGACTAAAGTGATAAGTTCTGTAAATATAGGGTTAAATTAGGCTTTAGGATAAATGTAAGCGTCGAATTGTAAATATACCATTATGTAACCATTTTTCTAACTAACTCACCCAGTCTATTTAAAGAGGCTGAAGAAGTTAGTTTGACCTATGAAATAATCAGAAGCACTTTTCACTCCCTAAAATTCTCTAAGTAGATTTGTGTTCTTGATTTGATCATTTCAGCTTTAATTCTTACCAAACACATGCAAGGGGATTAACTTTATCCAAACTGGATAGTCGAGGGACTACGAACGGACTTTTGAAAGTCCAGGGACTATCTGTCACCAAGTGCGATAGTCCAGGGACGAGTTACTGTTCAAAGTCTAGCAAGATATACAATAGTAAAGAATAATATCTGAAGGTAGCTGAAAGTATAAATTATTACGAAACACCAACTGTATCTAAATATTGAATGATAATGTCAGAAATGGGTATAGTGATTGCAACAAGGTTTCAATGCATTGTTCATTTTGTATCACAAACGGGATCTCACAATTGCAGCCAAAATTTTCTACCCTGCGAGGTGCACCCCTATGATGTCCAAAAGACGTGAAATTGGGTTTGGTTTTGTTGATACTAATCATTTTGTCAATGTAAGTCTTTTTTCTCATTCTTATGTTTTTAGTACACTAAATATCAACACTCATAGTCATTCTAAATTGTTTTTACAACTAGTTGTTAGCATACTAATTTCCTATGTGCACGTATACATCCATACATGAAATACATTGCATAACGATGATGCTTCCACTTGGGAGTTACCATTACTTAGTCGCTACAAGAAATATGTGGAGCTAAAAGGTCGAAAGCCAATTAGTTCCTACCCAGAAGTAATGATTTGGATGAATTTGTTTAGTTGGTTAATGTTATTTAGTACTTCATTTATGTATTACTTCAACCATTTTGTACTTCAGTGTTACGAGTTATGTTGTGTTCGTACTTAATATGTTTTCTTCATTGTTAGTATGTTGTGTTTGTTTTTATAGTGATGATAAAGTAATTGACTGCTAAAGGAACAACAAAAACTTATAATTTCATAATCTCATAAATTTTCATAAAAGAAACAACGATGCTTGTAATTTGAATACATAATACAAGATAAATAGACACTACATAACTTAATATTGAATACAAATCAATCAAAATCATAGCCTTTGTTGTCGGCCTGGTATGCATGTATCGATGAGTATATGAATTATCTCTCATCGTTACTGTGCACCAATGGTGCACAATAGGTTGAACCGATGGTGCACAGAGCTCTGCACAATGAATTCCTAGTAGTGTGCCCCATTGGTTCTCATGACTAAGCACCTATGGTGCAAAAAAACTTGTTAGATTTTTTCATTCTAATTTTTTTGCCTTGTTTTTTTAGTTTTTGCTACTTTTAGTCGTATTGGTTTTTTTCTTAGTTTTTAGGTTTCTGGTAAGGAAAGACAATAGCCTTCGTGTTTATGGTTTGTTTCGAGGATAAGTTATGTATTTGTTTAGGTTTGTGGTAACGCAATTAGTGTAAGTTAGGTTTTTTTAGTTTACGTATAAATTTTAGTGTAATATTTATGGTTAGTTTCAAGTATAAATTATAGGATTGTGGTCAGTTAGGAGTATAAGTTCACGATGCGATACAAAACATAAAGACGGATGCAATTAGAATAACGTAGTACATGTTCAAATCATAATAACGGAGTACAAGCTCAAATCATCCATCGGTCATCCAATGTGATACCAAAAGATAAACACGAAGGAAATCATAGATCAACCTAGCATAACTAGAAAAAGTCAAATAAGAAAGACAACTAGCGAATGAGAAAAAAGCTGCAATACTTGCTCTCTCCATTAAAATGCACCCTCTAAATCTCGTCAGATAAGCAAGGTGGTCAAAGATCAAACTACCTCCAATAGTCTATCATCGGTAGTGCGCGCAAGTGGGGTAATCACATACCAACCATACTCAGCCAGGTACTTCCAATATATGTTTGTCGTTGATTTCTTGTAAGTATCAATGGTAACGGTCAAACACTCCTCGAGAAGTAATTTCTGACCCTAGTCTAGCCAAGCACTCTCACGCCAACTGTATTGGGAAAGATCTCACTTCTTGTAACAACACCTATGTAAAGATTGGGGCTCAGGTTTGTCCTAAACCCATCCAAGGTGGCGAATAACTCGATCGAGCATGTATCCCTTTACCGTGCTCAATATCCGCGGCTGATAAACGATGGTGCAGATCTCCTAGACGGGGAAATTAACCCTAATGTGCTCGAACGGCTAGAACACAACCTGTAAAAAAAATAAAATATTTAATTAAAAAAATGACTACATAATAAATAAATTACTTATAAATATGGTTACTTACATCTGTGTCCTTCTGACCCGATATAATCGAACGCATCATCGATTTTGGGGGACCTGTAATACATCTAACATTATCTATGTCAAAAGTATTTTCTTTCTGAAAAAAGTATATCTTATTTATCTTTCTGGTTCACATTTTATACTAATTTATAGCAGTTACAACAATTAATACTAGAATCTTTATTTTTCTAAAGTTGACGTAGACTATCGACTATAATTGATTATCATATATATTATACTACAATATATATTAACTTAATCTTTGACTAAATAAATTAGATATTAATCTAATTTATTTCCTGTAACACCTTCCCTCAAATTAATGCTGGTAAGTCAACCAGTAACAATTTGCCAATAAGAAATTGATGTCGCTCACGAGTCATAGCTTTGGTGAAAATATCAGCCACTTGTAGATCCGAAGAGATGTGAGGAAAAGATATCACCCATTTTTCCAAAGTATCTCGAATGGAATGACAATCAACTTCAATGTGTTTGGTGCGCTCATGAAAAACAGGATTGGTGGCAATCTGAATGGAACTAGTGTTATCAACATGAAGAGGGGTAGAAGTTGTTTGAGGAAATCCAACCTCCTCAAGAAGACCGCATAGCCATACAATTTCGGAACAAGCACTAGACATGGCACGATATTTAGCTTCGGTAGAGGATTTAGAAACACGATCTTGTTTCTTACACCTCCAAGAAATTAGAGCATCGCCTAAAAACATACACTAACCTGTAGTAGATCGATGTATCTGGACATCCAGCCCAATCAGCATCACTATAGGAAACAAGTTCAAGAGATGAGCCAGCTGGAAAGAACAAACCACGAGTAGGCGAGCCTTGAAGATAAAAGGATTCTCCCTCAACATTCTTGTCCTTCGACACCGCAACAAAACGGTATGGCTGAGAGGAAAAATCGTCATCTTCTTGATGTGGTAAGAACTATTTTACTTGAATCATCTATTCCTCATCGTTTTTGGTGTGAAGCACTTTCTACGGCTGTTCTTTTTATTAATCGCTTACCTTCTCCTACGTTAAATCACATTTCTCCTTTTTATAAGTTGTTTGGTCATTCTGCTTCATATTCTGATCTTCGTACCTTTGGATGTGTTTGTTTTGTACACCTCCCTACTCATGAACGTAAAAAACTTACGGCTCAATATGTAAAATGTGCTTTTCTTGGTTATGCTATTCCTCATAAGGGTTATGTTTGCTATGATCCTCATGCTCGTCATCTTTGGGTGTCTAGGAATGTGATTTTTTAAAAAAAATCAATATTTTTTTCCATCTCATATTGATCCACCTCCTGCATCTTTATCTCTCATGCCAAGTTTTTCTGATATTCCAAAATCTATAGAAAGATTTAAACCTGGTTTTGTAGATCGACGACGTAATCGAGATGCGTCTGGTCCTACTATTGTGATCCCTTCTAATATTGTCTCGACGCCTGATCCTGCTCTTGATTCCATAACTCTTCGTCGATCTTCTCGTCCTTCTCGACCCCCTGATAGGTATGGTTTTTCTTCCCCCGTGTCTCTTGTAACTACTTTATCCAGTATCTCAATTCTCACTAGTTACAAACAAGCCATGGAACATGAGTGTTGGCAAAACGCAACGCAAGTAGATCTTCAAGCACTTGAGGAGAATCATACATGGGATATTGTTCATTGTCCTCCTACAGTTAAACCAATTGGGAGTAAGTGGGTTTTCTCTGTAAAACTACGTTCTGATGGCTCTTTGGAGTGATATAAAGCTCGTCTTGTAGCTCTGGGTAATAAACAAGAATATGGGATTGATTATGAGGAGACATTTTCTCCTGTTGCCAAAATGACCACCGTTCGAAGCATTTTGGTTATTGCTGCTTCACAATTGTGGTCGTTGCATCAAATGGATGTTAAGAATGATTTTCTTCATGGAGATCTTCAAGAAGAGATTTACATGAAGCTTCCATCTGGTATGAGTACTTCTTCTGCTCATGATGTTTGTAAGTTAAGGCGTTCTTTGTATGGGCTCAAACAAGCACCTCGAGCTTGGTTTGAAAAGTTTCATCGTACACTTCTTTCTTTCAGTTTTGCCCAAAGTCAGTATGATTCTTCTTTATTTTTCCACACATCTACATCGGGTATAGTCCTTCTCTTGGTTTATGTGGATCATATTATCATCACTGGTATTGATTGTAGTTTGATTACTAAGCTTCAAAAACAATTACATGCAACTTTCCATATGAAAGATCTTGGCCAACTTACATACTTCTTAGGATTAGAAATTCATCGTCGGGCTAATGGTATTTTTATGAACCAACAAAAGTATATTCAAGATCTTATCACTTTGGCTGGTCTGGAGGATGCTTCTTCAGTTGATACTCCCATGGAGGTAAATGTCAAATTTAGGAAAAATGAAGGGAACCTTTTGGATGATTCCTCTCTTTATCGGCGCTTGGTTGGGAGTCTTATCTACTTGACAACTAAGCGCCCTGATATATAATATGTTGTTCATCAAGTCAGCTAGTTTATGTTCTCTCCTCGACATCTACACCTTGCTGTAGTTCGACGCATCATTCGCTGCTCCTCACGAAGAAGTTCACCCAAACATGCATCTAGAGATGGTACATGATGACGATTCATCAAATTAGACCGTGCGATGTCAAAATTCGGTCGTAGCTTCATCAAGAACTGATCTCGTCTGCTGGTTGCATGCATTGTCTCGATAGCAGAAAGAGCTGAAGCATGAATATCGACATAAATTATATCTGAATAATCTGCCCAAAGGTTTTGAAAACCTGAAAAATATGCTTTAATGGAAAGACTTCCTTGAGTGTAATTAGCCAACTCATACTCCAATTGAAATCTTCTAGCAGAGTTGTCTTGATTATAAATTGTCTTTAGATAATTCCACATACGAGTAGCGGTTTTATAGGGCTTCAAGGTGAGAACAAGATGAGGTTCGAGTGAACTAAGAATCCAAGTCATGATTCTAGCATCTTTTATTTCCCACTTGGACAAAGCATTAGCATCTAGAGGGGCAGGATCACTCCCATCAATATGACCCAATAATTCTTTTCCTTTCACATACAATTGAAATTAAAATTCCCAAGCATAATATTTTTTCCCCGTAAATTTAATATGACACAGCTCGAATTTATCCAGTGACATGATGTAACCAAGAAAAACAGATCCACGAGAACAAAAATCTGAAATAAAACCAAAATCCACAAATTCTCAAAAGAAAAAAATATCTCACTACCCAAATACTCTCGAAATTCAGAAAAATCTGAAACTAAAAATCCCCGAATACTCTCGAAATTCAAAAAAACCTCACCATCCAAAATACACGAAAAACTCACCACCCAAAAAACTCTACAAAAAATCAATTGCGCTCTTATACCATGTCAAAAGTATTTTCTTTCTATAAAAAGTATATCTTATTTATCTTTTTGGTTTACCTTTTATACTAATTTATAACAGTTACAACAATTAATACTTGAATCTTTAGTTTCCTAAAGTTGATGTAGACTATTGACTATAATTGATTATCATATATATTATACTACAATATATATTAACTCAATCTTTGATTAAATAAATTAGATATTAATCTAATTTATTTCCTGTAACAATCTAAAGTGATGGTCATCTCCCCGAAGCTGAAGTGGAACGTGTTGGTCCCCTGATGCCAACGCTCGACAAATACCTCATTCAATACAAAATGCGTGAAGTATTGAGGCAAGTGAGCAATAAGGGGTCCGGAAGAAGTACGAGCTAAGTCGTACTGCACCTGTAGCTGGGCACTCAAGTCCCACACACGTAGCACATTATAATGTGCCTATACACCTAAAGAACTACTTGGCTGTACATAAAACAGTAAGTAAGAAAACATACAAATGCTAGCTTATATATGCGAGACCTAGATTTTAGATGTTAGATGTGAGAATATTGTAAAATAGAAATGGTATAAACGAGATTATATGCTAGTTGATAGATGAGAGACCTAAATTTAGATGTTAGATGTGAGACCAGTGTAAAATGGAAATAGTAGATGCGATACCTAGATGCTAGATGATAGATGCAAGATTTAAATTTTATATGCTAAATATGAGACGAATGTAAAATAGAAATGATAGTCGCGAGACCTAGAGATTAGATGATAGATGGTATACATAGATTTTAGATGTCAGATAGAAACCAATGCAATATGAAATGGTAGATGCAAGACCTAGATGATAGATCATGGATGCGAAACCTAGAATATAGACCTAGTGCGAGACCACTGTAAAATGAAAAATGGTAAATGCAAGACATAAATGCGAGACCTAACTTTTAGATGCTAGATGCAAGACCAATGTAAAATGGAATTGGCAGATGTGAGATCTATATGATAGATATTAAGTGTGAGATCTAGATTTTAGATGTTAGATACGAGACCTAGATTTTAGATGTTAGATACGAGACCAATATAACATAAAAATAATAAATGCGAGGCCTAGATGTTAGATTATAGAGGAGAGACCAATATAATATTGAAATGGTAGATGCAAAACTTAGATGATAAATGATGGATACAAGACAATGGTAGATGTGAAACTTAGATAATAAATGATGGATGTGAGACCTAGATTTTAGACGCTTGATGGGAGACTAGTGTAAAATAAAAATAGTTGATGCAAGACATTAAGGCTAGATGATAGATGCGAGACCTAGATTTTGGAAACTAGATCTGGAACCAATGTAAAATAAAAATAGTAGATGCAAGACTAAATGCTAGATGATATATGTGAAATTTAGATTTAGATGGTAGATGTGAGGCTAATGTAAAATAAAAATGGTAGATGCAAACCTTGGTTAAAAAGATAGATGCAAGACCTAAAATTTAGATGTTAGATGTCATACCAATGTAATATAGAAATGATAGATTCGAGACATAAAGGCTATATGATATGTGCGAGACAACGGTTAACTAGGCTCGCAAAAATAAAAAAATAACATTCATGGATCTAGTTTTGTTTGTCTTAAAAAATAAAATCAATGATACTTTTGAATTTTTTAACGAGTTACGATGTAAAAGATATAGTCTTATAAAAATTTAAATTTTAAAAAATGAGAGAAAATATACACACGTTTAATTTTTTTTATATATAATGGTGTTTTTGGTAGAAAATATAGTTAATGCATCCATTACTAACTTGTATTTTTTAGGTAATACTCATAATTGAATTTTTTGGATGAGTCTTATATGGTAACTGACCCTACGTTTAGTCCTCCCATATTATCTCCCAATAATACCCTTCCCTGCACCATCTTATACTCCACGTAGGATGACATATAAACACGGTAAATTTTTAATTTTTAATTTTTATTATTTATCTTATTAATCAATCAAATCATCTATGAGCGTAAACTGGGGCGGGCCTTAATTTCTAAGCCCAAAACCTATTATTTACCCTTAAAAGATATTCGAATGATTTTAATAGAAGTGAAGCATATTTATATTAAATAACAAACGAAAACATGTATCTCAAACAAACCAAATCAATCAGAAAAATAAAAGCCTACTGAGTTATATATTACTATATTCAACTTCCAATTTCATGTTCTATTGAAAATAGAAAAGTATGGTATAATTAGTCTCCTTCTTCTCGAATGCATAAACCCAAGTTATTTAGTGCTCTTACATTTGATATGTTCAGATATTTTTGAAAGGGTACTGCTGCCTAAACCGAAAGGGTAATTCCGCCATATTTTGCACCAAACCTACGATGAACAATACTAGTAAGTAAATCATGACTCGGCTGTGTGCTAACCTATGCTAACCCATTTAGGTATTGGGTTTTGAAGATTGACCCAAATCCAAATTCTGACCCGAACGGTCTATGGGTCATAAAACAAGTAAAAATACTCCAACCACCCTCATTTAAGAGGGTGGAAAAAACATAATAGCTAAGACACACCTCTTTTTTCTCATTATCCTTCACTCAAACAATAAATACCTGATAAAGATAAAAATCTTTCCAAAAGTACCATTTGATCAGAAATAATCCTCACAAAATTGGCAACCATAGTGGGAGGCGACAGTGCCTGAATTTTAGATTCAAAACCAGTAAATAAAGTAGTTCGGATGTCATTGAAACAGATGGATCCTAATGTACAAGACTTTCCACCTCAAGAGGTTGAAGGTATGGGAGAGAATATGAGCACACTACTGTGTCTCATATCAATCCCAATGATGATAAAAAAAAAATCTGGAAAAGAATAAAAGAGAAGTCTGGTGTATCCCCACTCCACCTTACTGATGAACCTGGTGAAAATGAGCAGTCCATAAAGACTCATGCCAGCTCTAAGAAAATACATCGGTCTAAACGAGTTGTGAGCACGACATCAGAGTCTTCTAATAGTTCATCCAATGATTCAGACCTTGAAGAATTATTCTCATCCAACCATGATGAAGGCTGTCTAAAGAAGAAATTAAGGTTGACCAAGAAACATTCAATAAAAAGGATAAACATGGCATAATTAAAAATTATCAAGGAAAAATAAAGGGTTTAGCGGATTACCAGATTGACCGTTTACTAATCGTTCCATTTTCCTTTCAATCCGAACCGGGTATTTTTGCTACTCCCAATGAAGATACAATATTTAACCGTAGCCAAAATTAGAGACAATCATCCTAGTCTTCAAAAATACTCTCTGGATATCTTCCAAGCGATTTGACAGTTCAAAGATAGACAAGTATGATGGAAGAAAAGAACTCGACAATCATCTCGAGCAACTTAAAAAATTTATGATGAATTTTGATGATAATGACAAGCTGCTATGCCGAGCCTTCTAAAAAACCTTGAAAGGAAGTGCCCTTAAGTGGTACAACAATCTCCCCTAGGATCTATAACGAATTTTGACATATTTTGGGTAACATCCCGGAGGAAATTTGTAGGGATCAAGAAGCTTAAAGAGAATGGTGATACGATTATTCATTGTTCCTAAGAGCCAAACAAAATTTTGAAATAATATATTAGTAGGTTTGTAAACACGAAGAATGGGCTAGCTGATTGTTTTGGACAAGTAGCAATCGCATCTTTAAGACAAAGCTTGAATTCGGGTAATTTGGCCGACTTAGTAACCCGAAAAAAAAGCAATGACTTTAGGGGGGTTGTTAAATCAAGTTAGAAAGCAGATTACTGTTAAAGAAAGTAAAAAATATAGAGTTCCTCGTCAGAAGAGATCTACCACTATTGTGTCAATTCCACAAGCAACAACTCAATCGGGTTACAAATAAAAGGAAACCGAACAAGGATTACATCGGACCAAGTAGAATCAGTCCAATCAAAACCATCAAGTTATAAGTAAAAGGGGTCCATGGGTTTAGCCGGAATGGTTTGCTGAGTTGGAAGAGAGTGTAGCTACAATTTATGACAAGACTAAATATGATGTGTACTTTAGAAGGCCAGCCCTTCTATAGTCCCCTAGAGACCTGAAATATATGTTTTTTGCAAATATCATAATGATGTGGGTCATGACACGCATGATTGTATAACATGGCAGTAAGAAGTGAAAAATTTCATTGAGAGAGAAAAATTAGGCGCTTATGTTAAAAAATAAGGGGGCAACAGACCAGATAATACACAATCCAATGCCAATGCTCCCCGAACGACTTCTTCAACAGTCCCAAGGACATCCATACAGAATATTCCATGATGATTGTTGAAAGATTTGAGACTCTGAATACCTTGATCCTGTTCCAGATTGAAATCAGGTGAGAGTGATAGTGGATAAATCTGCTACAGTTTCCGATCTGGCGAAGTTTTTTGAATCATTAACCATATTTGGGGGAGACACTGTGCCAAGGCTCTCAAGTTGTTCAAGAAAAAAATATGTCAGCAGCTTGACTACTAAGTTGAAAGAAAGAATGTCCACACATCTGTACCAAACCCCAGCTTCTTTCATAGTCTTTGATGAAGACGACTTAAGAGATATTACGGGGCCGCATGAAGATGCTGTGGTGATAGGGGCATCAATTTGGGGTAATGACATACATCGAATCTTGATTTACACTGGTAGTTCGGCAAACGTTTTATTTCTGACTACTCATAGGAAGATAAAAAATCCCTCGGTTATTCAACGATCAAACATAACTATTGTGGGGTTTACAAGGAGTTCAGCTGATGTCATTGGTGAGTTTGAAGAGGAAGTACTGTTGGGTAGAAGACCTTTTAAAAAACAGTAAAGGTATTATTCGTTGTGGTTGACTGCCCAACATCCTACAATGCTATATTTGGAAGATATTTGCTTTCTAGGATGCACGTTGTGACCTCTACTCTCCATTAATGTTTAAAATATGATGTGGGTGCACATGTGGGTGTTATCCGAAGAAATTAGAAAGTGGCTAGAGAATGCTATGTAATAGCTTCTGCCTCAAAGTCATTGGAAGCAGTCAAGGCTAACAAGGAATAGCAACTACTAGAGCTTTCCACCAATGAAAATGAAATAGATAATCCAATGAAGGCTCCTAGTGTTATAATACCCATAGAAGAATTTGAAATCCATTGTCTAGCAGAAGGAAAAAGTGTTAATATGAGTACTAAATTACCATTGAGTTTGAAACAAAAGTTATTGTCAATCTTGTCTAATAATCTACATATGTTTGCATGGTGCAATGATGATGTAACTGGGGTACCAGCCGAAGTAATCTGCCATAAATTTTCAGTTTGATCTAGTGCTGGACCGGTAGTACAAATAAGAAGGACCTTTTCCAAAGAAAAAGGCGATGTGATAGTACAAGAAGTTGATCAGATAACCAAGATGGGCCATATTAAAGAATCTCAATACCCTTTGTGGATAACTAACACCGTTTTAGTCAAGAAAAATAATGGAAAATGGCGCATGTGTATTGAGTTCATTGGTCTTAACAAAACATGTCCTAAAGATCCTTTTTAAGTACCTCAGATATATTAGTTGGTAGATTTCACATCGGGGAACAAGTTGTTATCCTTCTTGGATGTCTTTTCGGGGTACAATCAGATGTCGGTGGATCCGAACGATCAAGATCATACTAATTTAATCACGGACAGAGGGCTTCATTGCTATAAGGTGATGCCGTTTATGTTGAAAAATGCTGAAGTTAGTTATCAACGATTGGTAAATAAAACATTTGCGAGCCAAATTGGCAGGAATATGGAAGTATATATAGATGATATGATGGTGAAGAGCCTTGAGAAGGAAGAACACATATCCTATCTTCAAGAACCTTTTTCTAACTTAGAAGCCATCAATTTGAAATTAAACCTGGATAAATGTATTTTTAGGGTCCGGTCAGGCAAGTTTCTAGGATATGTCATAAGTGAAAAAGGGATTCAAGCCAATCTAGATCAATTAAATGCTCTATTAGCTATGGATCCTCGTTGAAGTACTAAAGAAGTCCAGAGACTAACCGGAAGGTTAGCTACATTGAATAGGTTTATTTCAAGATCATCAGACAAGTGTGCTCAATTTTTTCAAGTTTTGAGGAATGCTAAAGACTTGAATTAGTCTCCGCAGTGTGATCAGGCCTTTCTTGAAATGAAAAAAAATTTATCTTCACCCAAGACGTTGTTCAAACCTATTCAATGGGCGAAAATTTATATGTACTTAGTTGTATTGGAGTATGCTGTGAGTTCTATATTAGTAAGCGAAGTGGATAATTATCCCCATCCGGTATATTATATCAACAAGATTTTGGTGGAATCAGGAAAAAGGTATTTGAAGTTATAAAAATTAACCTTGGCATTAGTGATAGCAGCCAGAAAAACGAGGGCTTACTTTCAAGCACATTTGATCATCGTTCGAACATCTTTTCCTTTAAAGAATGTTCTATAAAAAGTTGGCATATCGAGAAGCATGACTAAGTGGTCAGTTGAGCTTGGAGACTATGATATTGATTTTGCACCTCGGACTGCGAACAAGGCTCAAGTTGTAGCTGATTTCTTGATAGAATTTCATACTAAACGGTCCTACAAACGAGAGCAGGAAAACCGATCTAAAAAGAGTGGTTAATCTGAACAGATGGTGGGCCTAGTACGATGAGAAGTGGGGCTGTAATTTGTTTAACTTCCCCTTATGGTGATACCATGTATCAAGCTGTATGTTTTGGTTTCAGGGCATCCAATAATGGATCATCGTATGAAGAGACCATTGCTGGTTTAAGACTAGCTCAAATATGTGGAGCAAATAGAGTCTGGTTAGTAAGCGACTCCTAGTTACTTATTCGTCAGGCTCAATGGTAATCTGAAACAAAAAAGTATCAGCTAATAAAGTATATGCAAGTATTAAGGGAAGTTGCCACAAGTTTTAAAAGCATTCGGTATGAACATGTCCCTAGATCAAAGAATACTATGGAAAATTATTTAGCTACCATAGTCTATTCTGAAGTATACCCATGGATTCCTATGCAAGAATGCCCCTCAATAAGCTCAGTTTAAGGGGAAAATGGTGAATTTGAAGAAAGTATGAATATATCTGGCATACAATCCAAAGATTAGAGGTATGAAATACATCAATTTAATTCCTATGGAGTTTTACCTTCAAATAAAGTCCCAGCTAAAAAGATCAGGTACAAGGCTCATGGTTACCTGGTGTTAAGAGAAATTATTTATAAAAATTCTTTCAACAGACCTTTCATACGTTGCTTAGGTTTTGAAGAATCCTAATATGTTCTATCTGAATTTCACGATGGAGAGGGATCAACACATTGTGGTTATAAGGCCTTAACCAGGAGAGTTTTGTTAGCATGATATTATTGACATACTATAATGACAGATGCCAAAAATATGGTAAGAAGATGTGATCTTTGCCAGAAATATGGGAATGAAATTCATACGCCAACATATCCTATGGAGTCAATATCCGAACCCATACCTTTTGATAGATGGGGTTTAGACTTAGTTAAATCTCTTCCCATCGAACCCATACCTTTTGATAGATGGGGTTTAGACTTAGTTAAATCTCTTCCCATGGCGTCTGGAGGTTGTCAAACGATAATCGTGGTAATATATTATTTCTCTAAATGGATATAAGTTGCACCACTAGCTGGAACCACTTCATAGGAAGTCATAAAAATTATCTTATCTAATATTTATTGTTGATTTGGAATTCTCCAACGAATTACTACGGACAATGGGCCACAGTTTGATAACAAAGACATGGAGATGTTTTTTCACTTCCAAAAGAATTCAACATTGCTTCTCTTCTCCTTTCCACCCTAAGGCTAATGGGCAGGTTGAACATACTAATCGAACAATTTTATCAGGGTTGAAAAAGAATCTGGAAGGAGCTGCAGGGAAATGGCCGAATTATTTACAAGAAGTATTGTGGGCCTACTGAACTACTATATGAACGACCATCCAAGAGTCTCTCTTTGTCTTTGTTTATGAGATGGATACAATCACTCCTATAGAAGCTACTTTCCATCATTCATGATACAAAATTATTCCTAATAGGGTAATGAGATGGTAATAAAGAATCATTTAGATATGATTGAAGAAAGAAGAGTGAAGGAATATTTAAGAACAACACACTATTATGGTTTAATGAAAAGTATATTTGCATCCAGAGTAAAAAGAAGAGATTTCCAGTTAGGAGACAAAGTATTAAGAAAAGTCTTTTTCCATGCCAAAGAGAAACAATTTGAGAGACTGGCTTCGAATTGGGAAGGCCCATTTATGATGTGTGAAAGGATCAAACAATGAACATATAGACTTCAAAACAAAGAATTAATACTGATTAAATACTAGACATAAAAAGAGAAATAAATACATACGAATGGAAACTTAACATCAAACATTGATCGGAATATGTCCGATCCACCATCACACAAAATGTATTGGCCATCCAAGGACTTTGGTTCACAAAACAAAATTTGAATGAAAATAAAAAAATGCCTTGTCCATCCAAGGACTTTGGTTCACAAAACAAAAATTTGAATGAAAATAACAAAATGCCTTGTCCATCCAAGGACATTAGTCTTAAACATAAAAAGTAAACACAATAAACTTAAAGCTCATTCCCTTCGGGTTTTTCCTTACCATCATCTTTCTTAGGAATCTTGGCATCAGTGTTTGAGCTTTCATTGGTTCCGTCATCAGAATCACACTCATTTGGTGAAGAAAAAACATGTTTATCACCATCTAGCATGGTATGAAAATGTATCTCTTCATATGGTACAAGCGTCCACAAAGGTCCAAGGTTCTTCTTTGGAAAAGTCTCATGAAATAGCAAAACTATATCCCATTTGATACTTTCATCCCTTGTTTCCAAGAATCCACAACACCAGCAACATACTTCTCTACTGTTGTACCTATCTCTTGAGCTTGATGATTCTTTAGAGAAATATTTTCTTCTTTTTTCTCTTTAAGAAGTTTCTATAACTCCTCTCTGTCTGTCTCTGTCTCTCTCTGTCTCTCTCTCTCTCTCTCTCTGTCTCTCTCTCTCTCTCTCTCTCTCTCTCTCTCTGTCTCTGTCTCTCTCTCTCTCTCTCTCTCTCTCTCTCTCTCTCTCTCTCTCTCTCTCTCTCTCTCTCTCTCTCTCTCTCTCTCTCTCTCTCTCTCTCTCTCTCTCTCTCTCTCTCTCTCTCTCTCTCTCTCTCTCTCTCTCTCTCTCTCTCTCTCTCTCTCTCTCTCTCTCTCTCTCTCTCTCTCTCTCTTTTCCGGATAAGGTGCTGATAGTGCTTCAATTGTTGGTTTGTTGTTTCTTCAAAGACTTTATATTATTAGAGGTGGTAGTTCCAGTTTAAAATACTTAATCAGGATGTCCCCTTGGGTAGTTTTGGATTGGCGCAATTCAGTGCTCAGTTCTTCTTTCTCTTTATTTAAAGCTTCAACTTTTTGTTGTTCACATGAAAGAGAATTCTTCAAGTTTTGGTTGTATGTGGTAAAAGAATCTATATCCATAGCATGGACCATGAATTGTCTTTCCAGATCGACTATTGGCCTAATGTAGCTCAAGACTGCATGTTCCAAAGTATCTTGCTCACTCGATACCTCAAAAGATTCACCATTATAAGTTATGACATTGGCTATGGTGGTCTGAGGAAAGCTCCGATCGAAGTCATCCTTATCAAGGTCACTGAAGTACATATTACGAAGGTCATCCAGGTTAACCTCTCCTTTATTAGCTGGCTGATCAGTTGTAGGAAACACTAAAGAATGAGGATTAGTTGGTACCTTTTTTTGTGGGGGAATATCAGCAGGAAGGGTTGGAGGAATAGTCGAGGGACAAAGGGTTATCTCTGACCCTAAGCTACTTTTCTTCTTTTTTCCAGCCCTTCGGTCAATACCTTCCTTGCGCCTCTTGTGACCTTTCTTCTTAGTTTGGGGCAACTGATCCAATTCCCCGGATTCCCCAACTGTTGCAGCAACTGCCTCTAACAAAACGACATTGATTCCTTCAGGATTCTCCCAACTAGCTGCTTCGAGAATCTGATGAGATGGGTCAGATTTCTTCTTCTTCTTCTTCTTCTTCATCTTGTCCAGATGGCTAGGAGCTTTATTTCAGGTTGGTAAGTATAGTTTGCCATCCTTCGCCTCAGTGCTTTTAAGGATGATATCCGATCGAGGGGGAGTAGTCAATTGTTCTCAAGAAAAATATCTACTTCCAGTGGTATTCCATAAGTGAGCCCTCGCCATGTTTACGGAAGTGAAACAATTATGAAAGGCAATCCCTCAATTCTACTATGCCCATTTATTTATGCTCTGAGAACATTTTAGAAAATACTGCAAAGGCACACAATAATCAGTTCGGTATATCAGCATAAAGTCTAAATACTAATAAAAATCTGAACACGAGTTACTTGAACCCTTCCAGTATCTAGTCAATTAACTTGGATTTTCTTTCGAGTTTATCTTTTCTCATTCTCCCAAGCTCTACTTCCGAAAAGAAACTTAGTCCTCCATGGTTTCTCAGGCTTCAACAGATCATTCACTACTTTATAGTTGTTTCCCATATTGTAATGATAAAAATAGATTTGGTGATTTCTACACAAACCAACCACAACAACAAACTGCTCCATAGGCATTGGAATATTTGATAATCTATAAGAAATAATGCTGGCTAGCAGAGTATACCAGGTATTTGAGTTCAACTGGATTGGGCAAAGATTGATTAGATTAAAGTATCTGATTATCCCCGGATCTAAGGGGAAACGAAGACCCCAGTTCAGCACCTCGGTGTATACCACCATTTCATTATCTTTACAATTTATAAGAGTTTCCGGAGTAATAGGAATCTTCACCTTAATAGACTATGGAGAGCCCCATTTAGTTCTTATTCGATCTAATTCTGCAGTATGTGTATACACGTAAGATATTGTTTGAAGGGCCAATAAATATTTCACACGAACCTTACGAAAGTCGGGCCAAACTGTCCCTTCCAGGCACTCCAAAAGTGACTCGGTATTTGGCTGTCCCACCTTTCCTCTACTTGTCTGATCCGATGTGGTATTCCCAGTGTGCCCAGATGTCTCCAATGGGATATCTTCCCCACTATCTTCCATATTTTCTTCCATTATAGTCGACCGTTGTTCGACCGATTTAGCACATATGGCTTCTTTCTCAATTCGGGTGGCCTCATTCAGGGAAGGCAATGGATTCGGGTCCACAAGAGGTTGGGTAAGAGGTTTTGATGTCTCTAAACTAAATTTTTTTGAATAGGGAGGGGTGCTCTTGTCCTTGGAGATTCGAGTGACTCTTCGGGGTGTGACATTTTCAGTGTCTGATCCCATGGCGAGAAATGGTGAGGGTTTCTTAACACTGAAAACTGCTTTGTCAAAAGATTTAGGGATACTTGAACTGAAGGTTCAGATTCTAGGGTAGATGAAGTTGGGATATAAGTAGGTTTTCGGATTATTGATATTCTGGAAGAGGATGAGCTCTTGTCTGGTTCTGGTACTATTTGGCTACTTATTCCACCACGAGAAACATGTAGTTCGGCTGCGATTATTGCCTATTTTCTTGTTTTTTCCAAATTAGATAGATTTAACCAACCTCATTTGAACATAACAGTTCTGGTTGTGAACATATAATTTTCCAGGTTTAAAACAAAGTGATGAACTCAAGCTTTCTCTCTCTACAAATGTTTTCTTGCTTCCGAAAAAAGAAACAATGAAGCCGACTTATATAGATGTAAAAAACCACATGAGTGCTTCACCTAAGGGAGATAAATCGTTCATTAAGGGATATTAAGTACACCATAATTAATTTTTGAAAAATAAGTGCAAGTACCAAGGGGGAAAACGACTGAGAGGTCAAATCAGAATAGGACACGTGTTGTTTTTCAAAATTCGACCTCCGGTTCTTCCAGCTACAAAAAGAAAAAAATTCGGATCCAGTCAGGGTCTTCTCCTCGGTAGTTAACTCTTCGAAAACACTTCGAATATGATCCAAGTCTTTTCATTGATAATTCATCTCTTCCAATATATTTTTGAAATACCTAAAATGGCTATTGATCGGTTTATATATTTTTGGAAGGGTACTACTGCCTAAACCGAATGGGTAATTCAGACATATTTTGCACAAAAACTACGATTAACAATACAACTAAGTAAATCATAATTCAGTTGTGTGCTAACCCATTTAGGTATTGGGCTTTGAAGATTGGCTAGAATCCAAATTCCGACCCGAATGGTCCATGGGTAAAAAAACAAGTATAAATACCCCAACTACCCTCATTTAAGAGGGTGGAAAAAAATTAATAGCTAGGACACACCTCTTTTATCTCTCTAACTTTCACCCTAACAATAAATACCTGACAAAGATAAAACTCTTTCCAAGAATACCCTTTGATCAGAAATAATCCTCACAAAGATTAAATAAGTTTTAGCTATATATGATCCACCAATTTTGCTAACTCGGTTCTCTCTCTTCTTCTCTATGAAATATTAAAGTACCAAGGTAAAGAATTCATGTCTATTTATATAAATTGAATCAAAGTGAAATCAAATCAAATAGATCAATAGTAACAACAACTTTAAGACCATATAAGTTCTACCTAGATCGAACAACCATTGTCGACATATTCAATTTTATCTAAAAATAATTTTTTATCATCATTTTTATCTATTTTTTTAAAAAAATTAGTTGAGAGTATCTCTATTTTTATTGGTTTTGGTCTATTAAATCACCTTTAGTTTTTTTGGTGTTTTATATATTTTTTATATAGAAGTAACATAAAAACCCCAATGATTCCATTGGAGAACCTTCGTTAGTAACCTTCTCTTTTTTTATCAGCTATACATAGAATTATTAGAATGTGAATGTCTAAGCTGGTTTTTTGTCCTTGTGGTCTGTTTCGTATTATTAACTTATGTGCATTTTTCATTTTGATTTGATTTGGTTTGTTTAAGATACATGTTTATGTTTGTTAACTAATATAAATATGTTTGATTTCTATTAAAATCGTTTGAATATCTTTGAATGGTAAGTAATAAGTTTTGGGCTTGAAAATTAAGGTCATACATAGTTTAAGTCTATTAGGTAAGTTGTTTAGTTAATAGGGTAAACAATAAAATGTAAGAAATTAAAAATTTATCGTGCCTAGGCATCCTCCTATGTGGAGGCTGAGGGGGTGCATGAATGTATATGATTGGGCGAGAATATGAAGGATTAAATGTGCAACAAAACCTGTACTACTTATGGTTCCACGTGTTACAATCATTTAAATCCCACACATGATGACTACAAATTAAAGATTTGGTATACAACAGGTACGATTTTAATATAATAGTGAATATGAAGGAGTGTTGCGCGACATTTGGTATACATGGGAAATATATTTTCTTTTTAGCCTATATATTTTTATATACTTGGATTTTTTTATTTTCAGTTGTATTTGGATAAATTATGATATATGTTTTGTTACAATTTTCTACACAATATGAATTTCAACAAAGCAATCGTGTCTAGTTTTGACCCATTTTTAAAATTATATGTGTTTAAAAAAATCAACATCTTAAAAAAATTGTGTGTTTTCTCGAAATATTTAATTTCAACATTATGGTCGAAATCCATGTTTGTTATATATGATGAACTCATAAAATCTTTAATGAGATTTAGGAGCGAAGATGTTCGTAGGAGAGGGTCGGACAAGGGAATATTCGTATGACGTGACAACAAACTATGAATTACATGTTAACCACCTATATTTTCCTTCCCTTATCAGTAGCCCCCGTTCATGTGCAGCTCTCTGGATGTGGAATTCAGTGTCTATTTTACACCATTCGGATCGAAGCCTACGCTACCTTTTCAGGATATTTTGCTTCTTAACAGAAATCTAATACGGTCGGATCGGATTTTGCCATCATCATAGTCGGACTTCCCGCTTTTTGGTAAAATTCCGATGGGATCAGATCAGATGATTTTCTTTGTTGACCTCACCTTTGGTCATATTGATGCCACCTAAGTAATCATTTATGTCAAGCGCGCATGCTTTATTTCGTTGTTATCGAGTCAAATATTTTTTAGGCGGCGCAACTACCATGGACACGTGTCACTTTTTTTTCCGTTCCGCCAGCGCGTCTTTCAAAGTGATTCGAAACAGGCTGGCGTGGCACTTATACCGTTACCTTTCACCTATTCATCTTCTAGTTCCCTTGAACATAAATACCTATCTCTTTTCCTGAATAAAGGTTTTCCTTTTTCTTTGTTTCTGCTTGTCTTTTCGAAAATTTTTGTTCTAAGGAGAGAGATCGTATCTAAACCAACTTCTTACCCCGCATTTTCATGCCTGGCGACTTTATCAATCTTGAAAGGTACAAACTCTAGAGGTGGTTCAATATTTTTAATCGGATCGGTACTCGCAGACTTACTGGTGCAAGGAACATCCTTCATCTGCAGAGATTTAGGAATCTACTTTTCGTGACAACTGGTCTCCCATCCGCGAATGCTCCATCAACCTTGCCGTATCCTCCACTGGTCAAGCACACCTTTCAAGTGGTGAGGTTGATCTTTTTGCTCCTTGAACTTCCTCAACTTTTCCTTCTTGACCTTCTACCTTCATCGTAATGGGTGATGAAAAGGGAACACCACCGGTTAAAGAAAATAAAGATAGAGTTAAAAGGAAAAGGTCGCCCGATCCGGCGACCAAATCGGTGAGGATGAAGATTCCCTCTTCGGTCTCGACTCCTCCAGTAACCCCCCACAGTTCCCCACAAAAAACACCAGAAGCTAGCCCTATGAAACCCTTGCCAAGGGGGACTCGGCCCGAACCGTCTCTCATGCCTATTCCAGAAGTTCAAGAGAAAAATATGTCTGACGACCCTGATAATGATAAGGAGAACCCTGACACTGTGGTGGTTGAGACGGAACCTCTTCGAGTTATTCTTACTGATATTCCTTCCTCGAATAATGATGCTCTAGCTCCTTCCTCGGAACCTACGACTAGTCCTCGCCCTCACCGAGGTGAGACTTCTTTGGTAAATAGTAAAAAGAAGAAGAAACGTTCCACATGTCTGCCTTCAAATATAGAGGACATCTTGGGCGACAACCTTCGCGGTATTGAAGATAAACACCTTTTGGCTATGTATAAAGTGAAGTATAAATATTTTCATCCTACTGAAGAGGTCAAGTTAAGGGATCGCTGGGGTATTCCGACTAACATCACTATCCAATTTCCTATTGTTGGCGAGACACATCTGTCGGTTCAAAACAATAAGTTGGTGCTTTATACTGAGCTGATGAACTGGGGTCTCCGACTGCCCCTCGATCCTCTTCTGGCTAACTACTTTTACCTGATCGGGCTTTGTCCTTCTCAGGCCGGGGCTAACATGTGCTACACCCTCATGGCATGAATTATGGCTTCGAGGCTCTCCGAAAATGCTTTCACTATGAAACTACTCATTTTTCTCTCGGGTGTGGCCAAGAATTCCCACTACCCCTTCTATTCGCTTGATTTTTCCAGGAAACTTAAAGTGATAATGGATATTTTGGAGGCCGACAAGAAGTGGAAGCAACAGTTTCTATTTATTTCCGGGTTGTGAGAGATCCGGTTTGAAGACTCTGAAGACCGTCCCCATCGGTTGACGCTGAAGTGGACCGGACAAGGTAAGTATTCTCAGCTAAGTTTTTTCCGAGTCGTCAGGTTCGGTAGATTCTAACTTTGTCTCATCTTCAGCCATGAAAGGGATTGCTAAGTTCTTTAAGCGTCACGCTAAATCCGGCAAGGTTATCTTTGAGAAGCTAAGCGCTTGGGCAGGTGATCACTGGGATCAAAAGTTTCACCAAAGTTTTCTTCCTATGAACTTTTCCAAGTGTAATATGTGGTAGTGCAATCTTAGTGAGAAAAAAACCGCCTCAGAACTCATGGTGCCTCCTCCTAGTGACGACGTCCTTAAATGTTTAGAATGCTTGGACAATGACGTCTACCTTCCCATTCGGGCCCGGGATCCGAGTCATCAAGATGCAGAAAAAACCGAGGGGAGAGAGGAAGAAGAGACCGAGGAAGACGTTGAATCTGAAGATGATGCTCCCGAGGAGAGAGGGCTCGATGCTCAAGAGGGTTCTCAACCTGAGGCTCAGGGTGGTCTCCAAGAAAGAGTGCAAGGTAGTCCTCCAATAGGGGCTCCGGATGATCAACACAACAAAACTCAAGTGGGCATGCCATAAGATGCGAGGTTATCACAGCCTCAACAAGAAGCCCTTCCCCGGTCCTCAAGCAATCTCCCCAACCTATCATCCAAAAAACAAGTCAAGTGAAGCTGGTCATAGAGTTGAGATTAGGCCTCAAGGTCGGACTGGTGCAACAAGGCCACAGAGGTTTACAACTGAGGAGAAAAAGAAAAGGATCGTTGAGAGTGGAAGAGAGCGACTACACTACGCGTCCAAGCCTGCTTCTGTAAAAAACATTCATGGTTGTCGATTCAGACTTTGGTGGAGAATTTGTATCCCAACAAAGGGAAAATCAAGAAGGTGATTCCGACGAGGAAATGTATCCCTCCCTTGCCTCAGCTTATTTCGATGTGTATGATAACGACTATGTTGCAAATAAGTTGAATAAGCTTCTACACGCTGCTGTCCTACTCGAACTCAAAGCAAATCGCAAGGACCGCTATAAAGGTGAGGTTATTGAGAGAAGGGCTGAGGTGAAAGCCTTAAATTCTGAGGTCTCCGAGTTGAAAGTTAAATTTAAGGACTTAACGGATGAGCTCGCCGAACAGACCAAGATATCTTCCAAAGTAGAAGGCTTAGTCTCTGAGTCCGATAACTTGATAAAGGAAGTGGAGGAATTAAAAGATGAGTTAGCCAAGACATTGGAGGTGACCGCCAAGGTAGAGACTCTATCTTCCGAATCCGAGGAGCTAAAGAAGAAAGTTAAAGAGCTGACTGATGAACTTGCTAAAGAGAAGAAGACCTCAGAGGATCGCTTGGCCACCATCACTTCTCTTGGGGATGAACAATCCAAGGAGAAGACGAAATTCGACGATGAAAGGGAGAAGTTCATTGCCAAGGATGTCGAGCGTGACACAACGGTAGATGGTCTTATTGCAGGTTATTGCAAAATAAAGGTATACTTTGAGAATTTTGTTGCAGACATCGAGAAACTATCAGCATGAAATGAAAGCTTAAAGAAACAATTCGAAGCTAGACAGAAGGAATGCCTTGATGACTATGCTGCATAGATCGTTACTCGTCTTGAAGAAATGGATGCTAAGTTGAGGTCTACAATGGTGATAGAGATGCATGAAAGGTTCCCAGACCTGCATCTTGGTAGTCTTTGGACTTGGTTTATTGAACAACATTGCCCCCCCCCCCCCCCGGAGTCTCTGTGGAGGACCCAGATTCTAGTGAGGATTCGGAGAGCTCATCGTTGGACTCAGATTCCCCTGCGGGCAGTAAAGAAAATTCTGTATACGATTAGTATGCGTTGGGCATCTCATATTTTGTTAACTGTTTGTTCTTTGAACCTGCTAAAAGAAGCTTTTTTGTGTAACCTTCTCCTCATCATGGGATCTTATAATGATTTAATCTTAGTGTGATGCTTTATTAAATCACTTCTTCCTCGTGTTTTTCTTCTTGTGATTAAATACTGAATTATTTATTCGAACGTCCTTCGGTTCATATTTTGAGTTCAAAAGGATGAACTTTCGTGTCCAAACTTCTCTCGAATATGTTTTGAGTTCAAAAAGATGAACTTTATTGTCCAAACTTCTTTGGAGTATGTTTTGAGTTCAAAAAGATAAACTTTCTTGTCCAAACTTCTTTGGAGTGTGCTTTGGGTTCAAAATGATGAACTTTTGCTAGTTGTTTAAGAAGGCAATAAAATTCAATATATAAGTCGACTATTTAGGAACCTCATTAAAACCTTTCTGCGCCACTAGGGTAGGAAAGAGTGTGCCACCGGAACTTATATAAACTGACAAATAAAATATTTTCATATACCACAATCAAACCAAATAAGCCTTTAGGTGCTCAATATTTCAGGAATGGGGAAAATCTCTTCTTTCTTTATCTTTCATTCGGTATGTTCCTTGTTTTATCTTCTTTGTGACTATGTACGGACCTTCCGAGTTTGGGGCGAGTTTTCCGAGTCTCTTTTATTTCGTGTGCAGGAAGACTTTTCTTAGGACTTTATCCCCCACCCCGAATTCTCTTCTTCTGACCTTTTGACGAATACCTGTTTCTCATTAAGGTTTAATAGTGCAAAGAATTCAATTGTGCCCTTTTTTTCTTCTATGAAATTTAGTTCGATACGCTTTCCTTTTTCCATTCTCCTCCTCGGAATATTCACTCAGTCGAAAAGATGGGAACATTGTTTCCGACGACACTACTGCATCCATTCTGTACAACAGTGCGAAGGGTGACTCGTGCGTTGTGGTCCGAGGAGTAGTCTTGTAAGCCCATAGAACTTCTTGTACGTAATCTGGCCACTTCCCTACTTTATCTTCTAGATTCTACCTTACTCCACCCAAGTTAGTTCGATTGGTTACTTCGACCTAACCGTTCGATTGAGGATGGAAGGGTGCCGAGAAACATTATTGTATCCCTTTGGACGCGCAAAAATTTCTCATTTCACTGTTGTCGAACTGTGGGCTGTTGTCCATCGTAATCTTCCTAGGTATACCAAAGCGGCAGCAGATGTTGGAGATGATGAATTTGATCACATATTATTCTCTTGTTCCTGCTAGCGGTTCGGCCTCTACCCATTTGGAAACGTAGTCCACAGCAACGATGATTGTTTGGTGCCCTCCTGAAGCCATAGGAAGTGGTCCGACTAAATCTATTCCCCATCGATCGAAGGGCAGAGATTCTGATAGTGATTCTAGAGGTACTTCGGGCATGTGAATCGAGTTAGCAAACCGCTGGCAGGTATCACATTTCTGTACTAACTCCTTGGCGTGCGTTGAGATGGTCAGCCAATAATATCCCGCAAGAAGAACTCTTCGTATCAGAGTTTTGTATCCATAGTGTGTGGATCCTTCCCCGTCGTACAGCTCTGAGAGTATTAGCTGTGACTCATCCTTCCCTAAACAACGAAGTAGAGGCCGGCTAAAAGATCTTTTATACAAAATATCTCTGAGGACCACGTACCCGTAAGCTTTGAAAAGTATTCTCTTGGCTTTTACTTTGTCAACGGGCAGTGTGTCATGGACTAAAAAGTCTTGTATCTCGCTTCTTTAAGTTTCGTTAGGGCTGTGGATATTTGGAAAGCTTCGATGCTACCTTCAACCGTTTCGGATCCCTTAATTATCGACGAACATTCTTGAGTGATTATCTAGGGGTGTTCCTCTGAGTAAGACGCTTTGGCTAAGGAATCAATCACTGAATTCCCTGCCTTATGAACATGTTCGAATCGGACGGCTTCGAATTCTAAGGTCAAAGCCTTCAAAACTCCCAAATATTTCACAAAATGATATTTCCTTGCTTCTGAACGCCCTAGAGTGTGGTTCACCAGAAATTTAGATTCACTAATTAAATTAACTCGTTTAGCCCCACAAATCTTTGCAAGTCTTAATCCGGCCAAATCGATGCCTGGAATCCGAATGGGATTGCCTGGTACATTGCGATGCCATCCAGGGAGGTTAGTTGCACTCCAGCTCCGCAACCAGATGAACTAGATCCCCTGTCGGTTCAGACTAACCACTTAGGACCAGACTTTTCTTCCTCCACATCCATACCATCCTTGTCAGAATGAAACTCAACCAAAAAATCAGCTAGTGCTTGTGCTTTGATGGTAGTTCACGGTTCAAACTCGATGTCAAAATCCCCGATTTCTACCGACCACTTAGTCATTCTTCCGGACACATCAGGCCTCTGTAACATATTTTTCAAAAGGAAATATGTTCGTACTACCACCGTATGAGCTTGAAAGTAGGGCCTCATCTTTCGAGATGATGTTACTCGAGCAAGTGCCAGCTTTTCTAACTTAAGGTATCTCTTTTTTTGTATCCAATAGACTTTTTCTTACGTAGTAGACTGGTCTTGGAATATTCGATTCTTCTTAGACTAAAACCAAGCTGACTGCAAAGTCGGACACCGCTAAGTAGATGAACAACTTCTCCCCCGGACATGACTTTGTCAGGATCTCTGGGGATGAGAGATGTTGTTTGATGTGATTAAAGGAGTCCGAGAATTCTTGTGTCCAATCAAAGTCATTCGCTTTCCTCAGCACCTGGAAGAAAGGGGCACATTTATCTGATAACCTGGAGATAAACCTGTTTAAAGCAGTCAGCCTTCTAGTTAAAATTTGCACCTCTTTGATCATTCTAGGAGGATCTATAGTACATAAGGCATTTAACTGCACCGGATCAGCTTCGATACCCTGTTCACTGATTATGTAACCTAAGAACTTTCTGGATCTTTCCCTAAACGTGCATTTTTTCGGGTTTAACTTTAGATTTATTTTGGTTAGATTAGTAAAGGTTTCTTCCAAGTCAGCTAAATGATCCTCGTCTTTGGGACTTTTAACTAACATGTCATCAGTATAAACTTCCACATTTCTCCTAATCTGACTCTCAAAAGCTTTGTTCACTAAACGCTAATATGTCGCCCCCACACTCTTCAATCCGAACGGTATAACCCTGTAGCAGTGTAGACCCCTACCGGGGATGAAATTCGTGCTCTCCTGATCCCTTGGATCCATTCAGATTTGATTGTATCCTGCGTATGCGTCCATAAAGGACAATAAACGATTTCCGGACGTTGAATCCACTAGTTGATCTATTCTTGGGACATGAAAAGGATCTTTAGGGCATGCCCAATTCAAATCAGTGAAGTCTACACACATCAGCCATTTGTCTTTTTTCTTCTTCACTAAAACCGGATTAGCTATCCACAATGGATATTTTTACTCACGAATGTGGCATACTTTGGTTAAGCGGTCAACTTCCGCCATTATTGCTTTAGTGTCCTCTTGGGAAAAAGATCTTCTCTTTTGGATGATCGGTCGAACACTGTTACAAATTGCCAACCTGTGACAGATGATATCTTCTGGGACTTCTGTGACATCTTCTGTGCACCAAGCAAACAAATGTAATTTGGTTGAAAGAAATCTGAGTAAGCTTTCTTTTACCTCTTGCAATAGTCTTGTTCCTATTTTGAGTTTTTTTTCCAGGGCTCAAAGCATGATCCTCGAAGCCTTCATCAGGGACCATGTACCCAGGGGACTCCCTCGGATCGTCAACAAGATCAAAATCTGAAAGAGGCCCCTCTGACTGCTATTATTTTTAGATCCAAACCCCTTCAACTACTTGGGGGCCAGCGCAATTTTGTAGCATTCCATAGCCATTTTCTGACTTGACCTTACTGTTCCAACATTGCTTCCCACTACATAATTCAAACATTGGTGAACTGTGTACGGCACAACATGTATTTTAGACAATCATGATCTTCCGAAGATGGCGTTGTATGATATGGGTGCGTCTACCACGACAAACAATGCCATTATTATTTTCTTGAACGGCCCCCATGTCCACCTCTAACATTCCCTCAAATTCTCCGAAGACATCTGCGGTCGCACCCATAAATCCCACTATCGTCCTGTCGGATCATAGGATTTTTAAGAGATTGGTTATCTGGTTGTAGGTTGTCATAAACATGATGTTGGCGGAACTCCCTGTGTCAATCAAGATTTTTCTTATCTCGTTTCCAGCGACCTCTGCTCCGATTACCACTGCATTCTCATGTGGACCAGCTACCTCCCTCATGTCGTCATTTTTTAAGCAAAAGATCCATGACAGATTTCTGTAAAGATGCGATGAGGCTCCCACCTCCAACTGCGTTGCCAAACTTACGATGTGCATTTTCCTTGAAATAATTTGATATGTCTGCTACCGTATCCCCACAAAAAATGGTTAGTGATTTGAAGAACACACATAACTCACTGAAATTTCCTCTGGGGATTGATTCCTCTACCATGTTTACACTGTTCCTGCCCGGCTTCGGATCAAGATACTTTGTGGCTACACCAAACGCATCCACAAACTCCTCCTCTATCACATCAGATATCATCATGGTATCTTCTTGCCTTTGAGCGACTTCTTGTTTTGGTGCCACTGCGGTATTCTTCTTGACAAAGTCAGCTAGCTTTCTGTTCTCTATTAGATACTGGACCTCTTTCTTTAATGCCACACAGTCCTTAGTGTGATGCCCGGTGTCATCATTAACTGACAGTATTTTCTTCCTGTGCTGGTCGGACCCACCTATTTGATGCAGGTCTGACATATTGCTGAACGGCTTGACCAACATGTTGATACTGTTGGTTTTGCGTCGCCCGCTGAGGGGTTTGTTCGTTGCTTGAACTGTTTGGGCCCGTGGTCGGACAGTTGCGACCGGTTGCGTAGCTTGTGGTCGGACATTCACCGTCGTCGTATTGGATCTGTCTAAGTTCAGATCCTGATAGAATTAAGACATGGATTCTATTTCCGAGGCCCTAGTCTCCTCGACGAAGATTCTTTTCTCTATCTGATCAAGCAAAGCTCCAAACGTCATAGCTTGTGTTTCCGCAGCATTATCTTTCATTACCCCCAGGAGAAGACCTATTCGGAAGGCAGCCAATGCTACTTGTCTTTGCAAAACTCCATGTCTGTCTTGACCTGGATGAACCGCTTCATGTATTCTTTCAAACTTTCTCCAATTTTTTGTCGACAATAAATGATGGTATCTCCGTTGGCACAAAACTTTTTTCTTCCGACGAAGTGCTGTCGGAACATACTCCTGAACATATCGAAATTATTTATGCACCCCTGAGGCAGACGGTTGTACCACTTAGAGGCAACGTTCTTGGACGTCTGAGAGAAATCTCTACACAATAACTTGTCGTCATCATCGTAGTTGATCATAAATTTCTTAAACTGCTCAATATGGTTGTCCGGATCCTAGGTCCCATTAAATTTCTCTAGTTTAGAAATATCAAACCATTTAGGAAGATGCCCATAGAGGATCTCCGGGGAAATGGGGGATGAGCTCCAGTTGTGTCCAACCTTGTAAGCACTTCCCCCCGGACCATCATTAGTGGCTGGGTACAACCTTTCCTCAGTCGGAGAAGTGAAGTGATTACTGACTTAATAATCTTGATGATAGCTATCAGACTAAGGTTGCATGGAGTGGTGACATGTTCTCCTCGTAGATTTCCCGTTTTGTCATGCTCCTCGGAATACACTTTCCACTTACCAGCATCAGATTTCTTACTCGAATCGTTCCTTCTCCAACTGGTCTGATGAGCATGCTCGTGTGTCCTCTAATCTCTGTGCCTTTGATCCACCTTGTACCTCGAATCTGTCTCCGAAGAGGAAGTCTTATCATAACTCAAAGAGGTATACTTGCTAGATTCGGACGGCTCATATCTTTGCTCCTATCTAGCAAGTCTTTTAGAATATTGACGACTTTTCCTGCATCGGTTCTCTTTGGGTGAAACAACATCTTGGGTTTGATCAGCCTCGATCCTTTCTTGTCGGACCTTAGATCTGACCATTTTGGAACTCGCCATCATGGCATCCCTTTTAGCATTTAACCTTTCGATGTCTTCTAGTAACTCTTTTCGTCTAGCGACCAAAAATGATTCCTCGAAAAGTTCTTTCGCATATCGATTCAGACCATTGCCTTCGTTCGTGACCTGCTCTTCCATCAGATGGTTTCCAAACTCGACAACGACTAGATCTCTAGTCGGATTAGTCTCGATCTATCCACGAGTTTCTGTATCCATAATTTTTTTAACTTTAGTTTTTAAGGTTTTAGAAAATTAATTATGGGTACCAAACGTTTCCCACAGACGGCGCCACTGATGAACTCAGAGAATCTTTAGTGAGATTCAGGAGCGAAGATGTTCGTAGGAGAGGGTCGGACAATGGAATATTCGTATGATGTGACAACAAACAGTGAATTACTAGAAAGACAAAAAGACAAAAGAAATAAATGCTACAATCATTGGCCTCTTTTCCCAAAAAGGAATATCCTTTAAATAGTAAATGAGGTGGATGGTAAAATTACATAATTACCACCGTAAGAGTGGATTTCTTACCCTACTATTTGATTATTTACAAACAAGTTCTTAGGGTATATCATTTGACCCGTCTATTTCTTATGTTTGCTTTACTTTGGTCCTTAATCATTAAATACATAGACCTTGGTCTTATTTGTGAGCTAAATTACATGTTAACCACCTATATTTTCCTTTCATCATCAATATATTTTAAGCTTTACAAACTTCTCTTTTAAACTTGTCGAAATAAGTATTAGAAATATGGTAAATATACAATTTATACTTTGATTGTAGGTAGTTCTGTTTGGGCTTAATACGATTTTTTGTTTTCCAATTGATTCGAGTTGAGGTAAAATGAGTTTTAATTTTTTTATTGTTTTTATATAATAATATTTAAAATATGTTTGATTTGGGTATCCTTATAATATGTTTGGGCTTAATGTTTTTTTATTGTTTTTTTTAAAATAATCTTTAAGTTATGATTGGTTTGGTTTAGCTATCCTCGTCTCTTGCGACCAGAGGATGTTTTAACATCTAATTCACATTGTCGTCTCCAACGTTCCGACAGTAAAATATATCATAATTAACATATATATATATATTGTTGCTCATATCCGTACATGCCGACACAAAAGTGACATGTTTAACATTTGCCAAAAATGCTTCTAAAATACAACACAAACAAATTTCCTATAATAGAGGTACGCTTAATAAAAATTTACATCATAACATAGTATAACACATCGGTAAGCAAACATTGCATAAAAAACACGGTAATAGATAAAATTTTAAACTTGTAAATAAAAGAACATCATGCAACCCTCGTCAGTAAACACAAAGTGGAAAAAGATAACTACATAATATCTACAAAAGATGCCCCACTTAAAATATCGTGGGAAAAGAAAAACATTTGACACCATTTATATAACTTGCCCAAAGAAAACTAACATCAGCAAAACATAAAGGACAAAAATTTCCCACAACATGGACTTGGTTCCAATTTATTTTTAATATTAGCATATATATAGTGGGACAACAGTCAGTGTCCAACATGTGCTTCATCCGTATGCTATGACTCAGACACATGCTTAAGCATAATGTCACCAACTATCTCATCATATTTTCCAATAATCAACGTTGTTCCTATAAAACTGTCAGAGAGATATACACAACACTTGTATTCTACCAGCAACCGGGTCAAGCACATCTTTAGGTCAAGGTCAAGATACATGATCTGCACCTCATGAAGTAAAGATCCTTTAGTACTATGAGAGGCATGTTATTTTGTCTGAATTAACGGAATGTGATATTGGGTGTTTGCCTTGTCCAATTCAGTTTTTTTTGTCGCGACCACAACCTTTTCAGTTTGGATAAAAATCATCATTTTATCCTTCATCCCTGTGATTGTGCATATGCAGGATCATTTTTAGAGAGAGAGAGATAACTTGTTGGATAGCAGTGTCTCAAACCATCAAGCTTACCCTCCCACTCCATCTGATTCATAATACAACTATTGTGCTCAATGGATACCAATGCCTTAAATTCCTTCAACTTAGACTTTAATTCTTTCACCTGAGACTTCTGCAAATCAGTCACTTCAATCTGAATTTAACATTCTCTATGAGAAGTGCATGTATTGACCGTTTTCTTTCCAGTCCCATCACCAACCAACTTTTCAAAACTTTATACTCTAACAATTGTCTCTCTAAATGACTATTTTCTTGCCTCGTACTATCCAACTCGTCGGTTCCTCATTAGCCTATGATATACATTGGAAATTCTTCTTAATAATAGGTAAACCTTTGGTTTCCTGATATTTGGCTCAATTGGATGACCATTGATCAAAGTGAACACATGTAAAATAACATGCTTTATACAAAATAAACACAACCATACTAAGATAATAGTAATTGGAAACAATGACATATATACACAAACAAACAAATTTAAATCCTTACCTCAAGACCAAGGTTCTCATGTCACATTGCAACATCCATGTTGGGAAAATCAAGGGTGAATCGCTTTCCGACAGCATGATTCATAAACTCAATGAAAAATCAAAGGGGTTAAAAACTCTCCCGAGTTAGTCTGTTAAAACAAACGATTCTAAAGCTTCTCTCTGTTTGGACGAATTTCCTACATCCAATCTTCAACGTGCCAACTCCTTTTGTATCAATATTTGCTCGGTCGCAATGGTTTCATCCAGAACCACACTCATTGCTTCGATCCTTCTGAGCATAGTATGATCCACTACCGTTGGTTCCAACTCACCCTGATCAGACTAAATTTTCAACCTTTAGGACTGACCAGTATATACATGCTCCACGATAGGCTTAAATTTTGCCAATACTCCATATCCTAGATCAGGATGTTCGTCTTCCACCACTTACACCGAAACTTCTACAGATCCCGATGTCTTATTGAAATCATTAACTATATTCGCAGGGACTACTAAAATAGAACAAATACATCAATGGGTTCCATTTCTGCTCCTTGGCATCATCACCATTGGCCAACCGACGTTGTTTTATTTATCTTCTTAGGTCAGATTTATATTTCACGTCGAGCTCTACCTGACCATCTATAGTCGGTGCCATCCACATTACCAAAAATATCAAAAGTGAGACCCTGTACACAGACCCCAAAATAACCCTATGTACTTTGGTATTTGAAACCTCACCTCTAATGGCCATCGACTCTATAGAATTGGTCAAATTTTTTGCCTAAATATTATTTTCTTACTGCTCCATCAAGGAAAAAGCGACTATCTGATGATATGGGTCCTCCACCTACCAAGAAATTCTTGCATCAACGTTTTCACCTTCAAAGCAAATCGATATCACATCAGTTTCGACCATGATGCACCAATGGGTTGTAATGTTTACCAACAAGACCCACAAACTCCATCTCAAGGTTGGGTTGATTTATCTTTTCATTTCCATTGAAGGACCCTATCCATGGCCACGAGAACCATTTCCTTTTATTTTTTTCTTTCATTTACACACAAGAAGTACATCTCCAAAATGTAAAATATCACATTAGTATACTATTTACGTTGTATCCATGTTTTCACCCCTATACTGGCAGTGTGCTTTCCAATATCCACCATTTTTGGATCCTCCGCAAAATTAGCATTATCATCAATAGTAAAATAAACAACATTTACATCCCAATATGGATATGAGCCTCTATATCGAGCAAGTTGCCACAAGCCAACCTTTACAAATTGCTTGACACCAATAGTCTAGTAAAATTTTTCCCAAACTAGTCGCTCTTAGTTCTCAACATTTTGTACGCCACCTTTGTTGGTAAAAAAAACTTGACATCATAATCTTCGAATACATGGAGAAAATAGACAAACTTATTACTTAATCAAACACTTAAAAAAAGACCCTAAACAACATTTACACTTCTAAATACCTTGTGATCACCATAACGTGAACATATCAACTTAGGGCCTTCTAAGAACCCAAATATATAGAAAAATGATCTCTCCATATAGAGTTCTATTGAGGAGGAAGATCATAAATTACTTCAATTTAGAGTTTTGAAGTATGTAACCCGCCACACCTTGTTCACTGCCAGAAAATAAAATAAAAAATAAATTTTTGAAACTGCTTGCGTCATTAAATTAATATTTGTAAACAACACCCTCTAGAAGTTGGGTATAAGTTGTGTTAGACGCAACTGTGTCACCTTAAAGAAATCTAGTAGGTTTGGACTTGGGAGAATTCTAATACTGTGATCGAGCGTGTAGGTAAAAAACATCATTTTATTCTTAAAGACAAAGAATTTAATCTCATATTGTTTTGGGAAGTGTACGATAACATCTGAAGGAATATACCAGTCTTTCAAATTCTAAGCTTTCTTGGCTTCACCAACATACTTATACGAGTGTCTCTTCATAGCTGGCCACAACCCGACTTTAAGCTTTTCATACTGGAGAGACATTTGATTTGATGATGTAATAATATTCCCCTCAATAAGGTGTGTCGTACTAAGTAATGAAGCTCATTTGGTAATAAATCATCAGCAGTTGTATCTCAACCTTGATTTCAATTAATTTAACAATTTATAACTTACAATTATCAACGAACGAGATGAAACACCTCCAACGGCTAAGATAAAGATAACCGAAACGTATGAACTGAACACTATCTGATAATCCCCTACTTTTGCGCAACGCGTCACTAAAGACCTTTATTTTCCTACCGCATGAGTTATAATTTCCTTCAAGCCCCTCATTTTATAATAATGGTAAAAAATCACCAACATGAATTATTTACTCTCGAAAACCTCCTAAGTAAGCCATAAATCAGATTTACACATATAAAACCATATCGTGCGTAAATATTACCTCTCAATATTACCACATCAATAATAAATAAAATAAAGAACATTAGACGAGCTAATATTCTAACCATAAATGGTACTGATATATAAATATCTTTCACTAACACTTTAATAGCCAAGATTTTGACTTACGAAGAGTACGCCAACTGTACAATCCTCATGAGTCGGTTAAGAATATTAATCTTTTATTTATCCTTAAACAAGGATTAGGGGGTCTACTCAAGTGCTAGCACCAGACCACGCAAGTATTCTCGAACTACGAATTATAGTCGTTCTCTCATATTTCTAAAAAGACTAGGGGCCTACTACACAATAAATATTACTAACACAAAGAAATTTTCTTTTCCAACCATATTTTCAAGCAAAACATTAACGTGGCATAAGTGAATTGAAAAAATGTGTTTTGTCTAAAAACTCTAGCAGCCTGCTACTTGATCCGATATTTTTTTCCTCTTACAAAAATAAATTTTTATCCTCAAATGAGATTTTCGGCCAACATGGTTTTTTTAATATAGGTCGAAACGTGGTCAACAAAAATTAAAGTTAGAGATGTCTCTAAGGATAGTTTGGCTAGAGCGAAACTAATATACCAATATATTTAAATACTCCTCGGAGTTCGACCGAGAAAGATGCAATATGACTTAATATACTTTCGGAGCGGATGTCCATCATCAAGTATGAAGTGTGCAACTAAAAACATTCGACAAGACAAACAAATAAAACCGCACTTCTCTACAATAGTCATTTCTCAATTCTTTCGCCATGAATGAGGAACTTTTGGTAAAGGTAGATTTCACCCACGTTGTCTAAGCCTTCTCATCAACAACTTACCAGGAAACCGATGCCTCAACCACCACCCAACCGACAATCTTGGATGATGACTCTCTTTTCGATGGACTCCTAGCCGATCTCATGACTCGGCTGAAGCTGTAAATACACTATTAAAAACCTCGGCAATCACATTTTGACTACTTAAACACATATGAATAAATGTATGATGTTGTTAAAGTATTTTATAAGTATGATAATAATCAATGTAATAAATGTAAATCGTCACACTTTCCCTTTTATAGTAAAGACAAATTCATAAATAAAACTATCTTACAGCCTTTCTAGCATTTTGTTACTTTTACACTTATTAACATTAATAGTTTGAACAATTATAAATTATCTAATAGACTAGGCTATATTTTATGCTTATTTTGTTTGATCTTTCATTTAAAAGTTTTAAAATTTTATTGATTACTTAAAAATTCAACTTTAGCCATCACTTCCAAAATTAATTAAAAAAATATATTACCAAAACACCAAATTTTTCTTTCTCTTTTCATCCAAATATATAAGCATCCACAATATTTTGATAAAAAATTATGCATTTACGATAAATCACAATTGGATTTCATAACATTCTCACTGGTGTATGATTTTTGGATGATAACTAGAAATATAAATACTTTAAAAAATTAATTTTTTGATTACAATGAAGTTAAGTAAGAAGTCCGTGCGATTGATGCTTTTTTCACAAAAATAACGTATGTCTCTCTAAATTAAAAAACATATCCTGACCTAATTTACAAAATTCAGTATATTAATCGGTAACAAAACAAAAAATTGCAAATAAACTAATATAGCGTCTAAATAATTTGAGTGACGAATCCATAAATTTAGTGGGTCACATTCACACAGCTATTAGTTTACACTATATTATATATAGATGGCTAACCATTTTTATGCAATTGTATATCCAGTACTTCACTTCAAGATTAATTTTAGTCAAGTTCAAACAACTTTTACGTTATTGATCTATAGGCACTTGGTTCCTATAGGGAAACAAATCTAAGCAAATATTCAAATAAACAAGATACTAGCTTGGCTTTGAGTTTATCAACCATCGTCACTTCAAGAATGCTTCTAACCTTAAAAAATAATTGTGATACAATAGTTGTTTATCTTATGCTGTTGAAATGGTAGGGTCACAACTATCATGGGCACAGGCTAAAATGTCTCTGTAGTCTCTTGAAATGGTGAATTTATCGTAAACCTCTCCATCGCGGCTTTTCTTGTACTCGAATAGGAGGGAGGAGTGGTTAAACGCAGTCATTTTAACAAATCCGAAATCGAAGTCTCTGTAAAGACTCCAGTCTGGTGTTATGTCGCTGAATTTGGATAAATGACTTCCAGCTCCTCCAACAACAACATGGATTGTACCTGTTACGTTCCCTGAATAATGATTCTCTTCTTTGCTCACGCATTTATTCTCGTAAATGGGGCATGTTCTTTCGTAATTATGGACATGGCCATAAAATGCGATATCCACTTTGTACTTCTGCCATAGCTTCTGTAAGCCTTCTCTTCCCATGGGCTCAGCAAAGGAACCCTCTTTGGCATACCAGTAATCAGAGGAATACCCTAGAACACGGTGAGCTGCAAAGATTAACCAAGGCTGTTTCCTTCTGTCTACCGAGGCAAAGCATTTCTCGATGAATTTATACTGTTCTGTACCCTCTCTCCAGTCATGTTCACTGTCTGCTATGCAGAACCGGAACATACCGTAATCAGTCGAGTACCTGCATAGTTTATAGAGATTTATTATAGTCTAGAGTACACACGACATCCTTTGGGGTTGCTTTGGTGCATGGCTTTATAAGCTTTAGAAACTAGTCTTAGGAAAAGCAAATTAAGGTTAGTTTTTAAGAAAGCTAGAGGTACTTGTCTTAAGCATAATAAAAAAGTGGACTAGTAAACCAAAAAGAACATCGAATGACAACGAGAGCTAAAACATACAAAAAGAGCACCTTTGCATAAAACTGTGTAAAACTGTGTATCTAGAGAGGAAGCAGGTGACAAAATATTGTGAAAAAACCGAGTTCCAAATACTGAAAAACCGAAAAGGTTGATTTCAAAACCAAAAAGCTTATAAACAAGCTTTCTTTGAGGCTAAAAAGCTACACATAGACCAAACAAGTAAACTTTTTTATAAGCCTTAATACGAAAAAGACTATGGACACCAAACAACCCCTTAGTGTAAAATGGATGGAAGTATTACTCTGCTGCTTGGTCAGTTATCTAGATTTTTCTTCTTTCATCTTTTGCCTAGGTACTAGAAAAGTATCTAAACTACTCACAAAGAATATAACTAAATTTACCAAAACTTGGCTCTGTTCTCAGCAGGAACAAAAAACGTGGTCTCGGCTGGGACACCACATTCTCCGCCAGAATCCATAACGTCATAGAAACCTCCTGAATTTGGCCAATCACGTTCATGATTACCGCTGGAGAATAAAGATAATATCTTCAGGCTCGAATTATGATCAGGAAGTAAATCTATAATGGTTCTTTATCATTTGACAAGCACTAACCTTGCAACCATGTACGGCACTGCCGATGCTACGGGCTCCACTTGAGCTGTGAATTGATCCCACTGTGAAATGTATCCATTCGAATACGTCATGTCTCCTATGTGGAAAATAATGTCAATGTCCTTCAAGTCCTTAATGAGTTGATCGGTGGTGTTGAGTGAACCCGGCTGATAGTCATTGTACTCGTTTGAACCATCACGTTCTCCCTGAAGTTTTAAATCGGATTATTCTTTGTCTTGTAATACAGTTTAAATAAAACAGAACGATAGCTTAAAAATCGATATGTCGGTGTGAAGCTGATAGAAAACGTCATAAAATCAAAAGATACTAAGAATTCGTATTCGGAGAACTTTGATAGAATAGGTGTATAATATCTAGTGCGAAAAAAAAGTGTGAGAATTAAAAAGCCAGAAAAATATGGTTATTATTTTTAAGCTTTTAATCTTATTTTACTCAAAAAGAGACTTCAAAACTACCTTTCTTAGGCCTAAAAAACTAGTCCAAATAAGCAAGGGTTTTGCTAACAGACCAAAAAAAGCAAAAAGCCTATTGACACAAACAGCCCCTAAATGTATCTTCATATGGTTACTAAATGTAAATAACCAATACCATAGTATCCAAGAAGCAGACAAAATCAGAATACCAAACTGAAGAGGAAGAAATGACTTTACAAGAAGATGGTTCAAGAAAAGGAAAAAATAATAACAGAAAGAACGAGCTGGAATACGCAGATAAGTTGTAGGCACAAATATTACCTTTCCCATGTCACCGAAAATAACAACACGTTGTAACGAGTCTTGTCCAGGGTAAGGGGATGATTTAAATTTATAGGTCTTGCTCCATATAAAAGATCCATTTAACAAGAGATGACCCATTCTGTATGAGTACCTGAATGTTTACCATAATTTACTATAATCGTAAAGTTCTCACTCTTTTTCTTCAAAGAAAATAAATGATCAAGATGATACATACTCCAAATTTGGCCATAGTTCTTTCAAGAAACTTGTATGTATGAAACCAGGGTCACGCCAACCCACTGTTCGAGCAGGTGAGCCTGTTCGATAAAAAATGCAAACTGACGTGAGGACATAGAGTTTAGATCAAGAAGAAATTTGAGAATATCCCTATCAGAAAAATAACATTGCTACGCCAGATAAGTAAGACTATTTGATGCAAGTTCAAATCAGAGACAATGCCATCGAATACGCCCTACGGCTTTACCTGTACTTCTAATTTCCGAAATTCATTATGCTAAGATAAACTTCGCAATAATATTTTCAATAAAAATTTATCCAAAACACACAAGCCTGAATCTGTAGCTCGCCAATAAGTCTGGATGCACCTTAGAATGGACTCAGCAAACATAAGCTGCTTTGGACAGAAACGTACCACCACACACGGAATAATAGGGTTATACTCAACAGGGTTACAGCTATACCAAGCAAAGAGTGAAAAGCATACTAGTCTATTTCGAGTCATAATGAAATAGTTGGATCAAACATCGTATGGGTATAATGGGAAAGTAAACATACCACACATGCTGTTTCTTTCATATGTTAGAGTTCCAGCTGGTGACCTCTTCTTAAAGTGTCCCTCCACACCCCATTCAACAAAAGGAACAGCTTCGTTTATGTCATAACCACTTGTCCAAGTTACAGTCATCTGAGCAACACAAAAAGTTTATGATTCTTAGTGATTGCAACAGCAGATACAGTAGACTTCGCAGATTCCAAAGGTTTTAAATTACAAGTGTAAAAATGAAAACTAGAGTGTATTACACGAATGAGAACCTACTTCATCCCAAGATTTCCCGTTCGCAAGGCGTGGATATAGTGGTGCTTTTGGGTTGCTAAATGATACAATGTTGGAAACTGCCACTAATTTCGGCTGAAAAATTAAGTTGACAAATCAGTCCACCTGCGAATATAACCAGTAATTCCATATAACAGGCAAGAAAAACAAAAATTTGGATGTAAAGAAACTAACTTTTGTCAGCCCGCCTGAAAACAATGCAAACGAGACGTCTGCTCGTTGATTTATAATCTGGAACCTCAAAGAAGCAACACCCGTCCTCGTATAATTTGGATTTGAGAAATTAGCAAATTTGTACTGCGACAAAAACAGAAAAGACTCAAGTTAGCCATGATCATTCTACCCATTAACCCATGAACCTTCTATAGGTTCACACTGCACAGACCTTAACGGGAGCAGAGCATATAAACGGGATTGTTTCTTTAGGATCATCAACAGGAGGACAACTTGATGAACTGCAAAATCCGAAACAACTTTCTTATACAACATTACACGCAGGAAACAACCCAAATCATATTAGATCATTTCAATCAGAACCTCAAATCAAACATTCACAAACTTAATGATTCAACAGCTTCAACATAAAAACGAAGTGCACGATACATATAGGTTCAGATGAACATTACTCGAATTTCCCAGGAGAGAAGACTCCAATCCAGTCATCCACTGATGGCTGAGGCGACTTTAAATGTACACTTACCCATTCAGTATCCTCACCCTGTAACAAAATCACCAAATCAGTATATAAACATGTTACTGATCTGTATTATATTGAGAAGAAGAAAGTATGAGTAACTACCTTTAGACCGAGAAGAGTAGGGTAAGCACTAATGAAAGCAGAGGCGTGAAGCGCTAGAGTAGTTTTGTAGATATCAATCTTTGCTAGAGGTTGCTCTCCGAATCCATTGATATGAGTATGAGCTAATCCAAAGCTCAAAATCATAGCGAAGCACAATACCACCATAAGAGTTTTCATGTCTCTGAATGAGGTTTTTCAAACACTGATGGCGGATTTTAAAGAAACCAGAGAGAGCAAAGAGCTCTGTATATATAGACCTCTGTTCTGTTATGGAATCCTTTTTAGTGGAACAAATCTCGATGTATCCCACTGTTTTAAGTTTGATATTTGAGATCAACTTAAAAAGATTTGACTTTATTGAAAAAACCAAAATGGATAAGTTATTAGTGGAAGTGGAAGGAAGAATACCATCGTGTTAAAGTTAGGAGATGACACGTAAGAAAAATAAAATAGCATTTTTTTAGTTAAAAAAAATCTAATTTTACTGTAATTTATATTTATTAAGTTATATTCAAAATCCTTATTTAACCTGAGAGAGATTCAAAAGAAACCACTTCCAGATCCCTCTGAACTTTTGTAAGGTGAATTGAGTCTATAGAAAGACATTATAATGGCCAAACTTGAAGAATATGATAAGACGAAGCAGAATAAGAAACATGTCCCCAAGCGTAATCACTGGTCAACCAACTTCTTCATCTTCGTAGCTTACCTATTTCTTCTCATTTTCTTTGCATTTCTTGTCTTCGTCGTTTTCAAGATCTTCGATTTCTGATATCGTTAATTCCTCAGGATGTATATCAAGACCCCTATCCGGATCGGTTCAATTCTTTTAGATTGTATCCAAATCGTATGGTAGCCATGTTGGCATCAGAGACATATGTAATAGAGAGATTTTTATGTAGACATGTTTCTTAAATGTAAGTTCATATTTTTCATCTAACTAGTGAAAAACTGGGTCTCCACTACCAACTAAAAAAAATAAATCCTTATTTAACCTTTATTTTATTTTATTAATTGTTTTTAGAAAATAATAAAAGATAATTATATTTATACTTATGAATCAAGGCAAAAAAATTACAAAGATAACATAAAATATAAAAATATAAAAATAAAGAATAAAAAGTTACAAAGATTTCCGTTGTTAATGGTTCTCGATATTTAACAAGTCGTTTAACTGTTTTTTAATCTTTTTGTAGTTATCACTTAATTTAACATTTTAATCGGAGTAAATTTAGGAACCTCTAAAAGAAAAAAAATATAATTTATCTATTTTTTAGCTAATTAATTTATTCTGTTTTAGTTAAAAGATATATATTTTTAATTAGTTAAAAAATATTTATTAATGAATAAAACAACAAATAGAGAAAATGGAAGGGATAAAAAGAAAAAATAACGCTAAAATACAAAATAGATTTTAACATATGGGTTAACAAAAATTACATCCACATCATCTAATCTCCATAACATGTTCTAGTAGATTTTTTGACGTATCAAACTAAAATCTCAAATTAACTTATAATTTAAAGCATCTCATGCATATGCTCTAGGATAGAATGTATACTTTAAATCTAAATTGTTTGTGCGCTCAAATCGTATGAGCTATGCTATTTTTTTCAGTGTCTAACTTTAGATTTTGATTTCATGTTGATATTTTCCACACCCGAATTTTAATTTTAAACATTTATACAATAAAATCAACTATTTTTTATTCATTATAAACTCTCTCATAATATATTTATGAAACGCTTTTCAAAATTATAAATTTAATTTTTCTTCTCAAATCAAATTCCGTATTTATGTATAAATTTTACATAGAATTTCACACATTGTTGTGCGTAATTTTGTTTTTATAAAATTCAGTATCTTTTATGATATCATATTATAATGTAATAGTTTTATATTAGTTTTGATATGTCATTTGCTAAATAGTAGATAAGTTGCATTTTATGACATTGTAGTTTAGTTAAAAAATTATTCGTTACAAATTTATTTAACCGAATTCTTAAGAAATTTTAGAAGTTTATGCAGAAGTAGTGCGTCAAATGCTACATCGACATAGTCGTGAAGTTGGTCATTTTTTTGCTATGTGCTCATTCATAAATGTTAAGGTGTCTGTGAGTTATGCGATGAAGATCGTACTTTGTCTCCCATTAATAGTAATAAATAGAGGGTCGAGCAACGTTGTGCCAACAACCTTTTAAAGACAAACCCTAATATGGTGTTGCAGAACGCCTTATCACACACTTTTAGTTTGTACAAGAGGCACGAGAAACATGAGGCATACAACATTTTTAATGAAGTGGTTATTTTATCAAAACCATATACTTGATTAAAAATTAAATTTTTTGTTATTGATTTATTTTCTGATAAGGAAATTATTAGTCGGGTCGTTACCTAGTTTTGGATGTGATTAACATTTAATCATAACTAAACAATATATTTATGTGTTAGTCATACCTTATATGTAAACGGGGCTTACTTAACCCACTTGTATGGCTAAAAATATGTTTATTACACGCCTTGACACATATGAACAACTTTTGTTATATTCCATAGCTTAATAACTTTATATCTTTAAAATCTCTATCTATAATATTTCTATGTTATGACCAAGCTGGACCATTCCTTACTGTCTAAACTAAGGTAAACATCATCAGTGGCACTGTTTGTGGAAAAAGACTAGTGCCCGAGTAGTATATTTCGAAAACCGTCAGTAGAAATTGCAAACTACTCACACAACCCACCTGAGCTATGGTAGACCTCAACAAGGTCGAAACTCCAAAAAGGCCAAAAGGAATTAGAGGTTTGAAAGCCTTATTAATCTTATCTACATCCAAAGAACACTTGAAAAAATATGTAATGCATATGTAGCTAAGATAGTTAACCTTCAAGGTCTAGTGAGGAACATAGGTCTAAGGGTTACTAGATTAATGCATGCGGTTAGACGAGTTGCTATTAATGAGAAGTTTATGAAATTTAATGATAGATTCTCAAAATCACTCCAAAAATTCCAAGATGACCGAGCTAAAAAGACTAATAGAAATTGGCATCGCACCCGACACCAACGCCTCCCCTCTTATTTATCGAGTGAAATGTAAATTGATCTAGGTGGATTCAATGTTCTCTAAAATAGCACATCACCGCGCTATTGATCTCGTCGTAATGGTTGAGCCAGAGAGCGACACTTATAAGGATATAACTCATACCCAAAGAACTAAAACTAAGTAATGTAATGCTGAATTTTCAGAAGAACCACTTATGAACCAAGAACCGAAGGTAACTCCACAACCAAATCATTTGCAACCTCCTTCTCAACCCATATCGCAGCCTAGGCAACAAAAAAATATAATCTTACCAAATCATGAACCTTGCTTGGGGGACGCCTTAGGAACTAGGCATTTCTACCCTCATCTTTAGGGTCAATCTCCTCAATACCCAAATATTTATTTTCCAAAAATCCATCAATGTAATCCGCATAAGTTTTGAGGTACTACCATCTTTGTTCATGAATTATATACTTAGAATTAAGCCCATAGAAGAGAGGTGAAGATGTACATCATGCATTGAAATATAAGAGTAATGAGAGTATGAGGGATTATACTCATAGTTTTGTAGAGACAAAGAATAGTTTCAAAGATTTTCATGAGGTCGTGGCGTATGCCTCTATTAGAAAAAAAGATTTTATCAGGTTTCTTGACATAATATATAATAAAAAAGAATGTTCTAACTTTCATCGCCATGCTATCTCAAGTTAAGTAAATGATCAAAGTAAGAGAGACAATATGGTTGGGGCTTAGGCCAAACCGCCGACCTCCTACCTATCATAACTAGTTTCTAAATCAATAATAGTGCCTTACCATCCGAATTCTACCCATGAAAAGTAGCCATACCCCTGTCATCCAATTTGAAAACTGAGTCC
This sequence comes from Limnanthes douglasii subsp. nivea, assembly GCA_036936605.1. Lineage (NCBI taxonomy): Eukaryota > Viridiplantae > Streptophyta > Magnoliopsida > Brassicales > Limnanthaceae > Limnanthes > Limnanthes douglasii. The sequence continues at coordinate 263,491,319 of JAUPFV010000001.1, forward strand.
AATCCCAACTCTAACCAAGCTTAAGCCTTCGGGTGTAGAGTGAGGAAACACTTTAGAATGAGGCCAAACTAACCTCAGGGATATATAAGATATAAAAAGTAGCTATGTAAATAATATAAAGAATAAATATATTGATAATAAATGAGTAAACTATACTAAAATAACTGAGAATATAACGAATTATTATCATAAAGGTAAGAATTTTTTGCACTTTTGAAAGTCTTCTCTAATATTCAAGCCAATATAGGAAATAAATCACAACAAAGTTTACAAGTACCATAATAATATTGGTTAATTTATAATAAAATACAATTTTATAAGAGATGAGATAAAAAACTCACTAAAGATAAGAAACCAATTAATTTTATTAATAGTAGGGCTATTAGGGGGACCGAGGGGGGGGGGGGGGGTAGTCAAGCTCGACCCCAAACAAGATGAACTAATATCCAATATTTTAGCCAAAAGATGAACAAACCATGGTAATTTTGGACACATTGGAAGATAAGGTTGAAGACCAAGAGGAGGGTTATTTGGACTCCGAACCCAACCGACATGTAGTCATGACTATAGTTAGGGAGTGACTTGTTGTCAAGAGTCACTAGAAATTTAAGGAATATAAATGTTCTCAACCTTGAATTCCAGTACCAAGGCTAAACATCTTCCCACCTTTATCGAGCTCTTTAGCCACCACTATTTTTTTATTGATGGCGACCTTCGAGGAATGTCAGGCCCCATCAAGATATTATGTTCATAACTTCTTGCATTGTCGGGGATGAGATAATTTTTTTTTATTGACATAAGTAGATTGCAAAACATAATATTCAAATAAATATTTGATAAAATGAACAACCCCTACCTATCTGGAGACTGACGGGATGATAATTGGTTTTATAAGGGACAATGCCAAGGTTTTAGGTGAGTTTGCGGTGAATGTCTATTTGGGTAAAGGGAGTTTCAAGAAATTTTTTAATATCTTGTTCATGGTAATTGATGCATCTTCTATATATATTGACATTCTATGGTAATCATGGCTCGACGAGATGCATAATATTTCCTCGACCATCCATCAATACATTTGCTATATAATGGACGGTAAAATAATAGTTCTAAAGGGAAAGAAAAAGACCACTCATGAGTATTATGTGAAATCATTTCCTTTGAAGAAATAGTAGTTATAAGATGTCTCTCTTGAACTCGAGGGAGCTGACGTCCCTCGTGAGGCCCCAAGCTTAGTAGTTCCCATTGAGGACACATAAGTTGTTAAGCTTGCCAATGATAAATATTTACAAGTTAGTACAAATATTTCAGGTAGCCTACGAGTTGTTTTGCTATCATTTTTATCTAACATTTTAGATGTTTTTGCGTGGAAGTCTAAAGATGTTAGAGATTACCACCAAATATTATTTATCATAAGTTATTAGTTAACTTGAATTTTCAGCCAGTCATTTAGAATATAATGGATTTCTCTCTTGAAATATTAGAAGCCATTACGGCTGATGATGATAGGTTGTCAAGTGTTTGGCATATCCGCAAATATACCTACCCGGTATAGAACACCAATCTAGTCATAGCCCAAAAAATAAGAGAGAAGTAGAGAATATGTATAGACTTTACTAATTTAAATGTAACATACCCCAAAGACCCCTTCTTGGTGAAAATGATATATCAATTGGTAGATTCTATATCAAACTTTTGTCATTCATGGATTCATATGCATGGTATAACCAAATATAGATGCACCCATCATATCAAAAATGCACTACTTTTATCATTCACTGATTTCATTGATATAAATTCATACCTTTCATATTGAAAAATTATAGGACAAATTACTATAGACTTGTCGATAAAGACTTTAATAGCCGGGTATGCCAAAATATAGAAGTGTGTATTGATGAAATGCTTCTGAAGAGACTAAAAAATTCTAACCATATCAAATAACTATTAAATTTATGCAATAAATTAAGAGTTATTAATTTAAAGTTTGAATCTGGAAAAATGTGATTGTATAATTCAGCCAAGCAAGTTCTTGGGCAGTCACTGAAAGAGTTATAGATGCATACCCATCATAGTTGGTAACCTTTTATCATGACTGGTATTATCCCAATGGACAAACTAGCCTCAATCTTTCCATGTAGATCATGATAAGCTCTTATAACTTGTTGATACCAACTTGAGTCTTCATGTTATAGGTAATTATCCTGAATTGTTGTTATTTAACTTTTATTTTGCTTGTATGTCCTATGCGAGATATTGGTTTGTGTCGCTAGACATGCTCGATACAAGTGCCTCATGGGCCAAAAAACTAAGTATGTAACAAGTTATACTATAGCTGGTATCCATCTTTTGAGGTATTTCTCTCAAGATAAGCATACAAACCCAATGCGTTAGCCCAACACAACGAAAACTGACTCACAAGGTCCTAGAAGAGGCGTGGAAAGAGTGCGGTGTACATGTTAGGTAACTCATCTTAGAGGACTACCGAGAGAGTGAGTGAGGCCAATATAAAATAAAGTTATCTCGTACGCAAGAGAAATATAAAATTATAATCGGTATGCGTAAGGTGTCTCATATTAGGTTGTGTGGGAACGTAAGGCGTAAGGTATGAAGTGGATGAAGACCGATATAAACAAGTTGGTCTAAGAAATTGGATAGGGGTAAAACGTGCCAACGTATAAAATACAAAGAAATACATATGGGAATGAAATTCATACGCCAACATATCTTATGGAGTCAATATCCGAACCCATACCTTTTGATAGATGGGGTTTAGACTTAGTTAGATCTCTTCCCATGGCGTCTGGAGGTTGTCAAACGATAATCGTGGTAATATATTATTTCTCTAAATGGATATAAGCTGCACCACTAGCTGGAACCACTTCAAAGGAAGTCATAAAAATTATCTTATCTAATATTTATTGTCGATTTGGAATTCTCCAACGAATTACTACGGACAATGGGCCACAGTTTGATAACAAAGACATGGAGATGTTTTTCACTTCCAAAAGAATTCAACATTGCTTCTCTTCTCCTTTCCACCCTAAGGCTAATGGGCAGGTTGAACATGCTAATTGAACAATTTTATCAGGGTTGAAAAAGAATCTGGAAGGAGCTGCAGGGAAATGGCCGAATTATTTACAAGAAGTATTGTGGGCCTACCGAACTACTCCATGAACGACCATCCAAGAGTCTCTCTTTGTCCTTGCTTATGAGATGGATACAATCACTCCTATAGAAGCTACTTTCCATCATTCAGGATACAAAATTATTCCTAACAGGGTAATGAGATTGTAATAAGAATCATTTAGATATGATTGAAGAAAGAAGAATGAAGGAATATTTAAGAACAGCACACTATCAGGGTTTAATGAAAAGTATATTTGCATCCAGAGTAAAAATAAGAGATTTCCAGTTAGAAGAAAAAGTATTAGGAAAAGTCTTTTTCCATACCAAAGAGAAACAATTTGAGAGACTGGATTCGAATTGGGAAGGCCCATTTATGGTGTGTGAAAGGATCAAACAATGAACATATAGACTTCAAAACAAAGAAGGAAACATGTTGAAGCACCATGGAACGTTGAGCATCTAAGGTTGTAGTTTAAATAAAATTATCTTGTAAATATTTACTTTGTCATACTTCAATGTAAATATTCGGGGGCATACTCTTTCCTACTCTGATGGTGCGTGGAGGTTTTAAGAGGTGTCCGGTTTTCAATTAATGTTATCTTATGCCTTTTCAAAGATTGTGGTGAGTACAAGGAGATCGGATAAGTTAAATGTCTATTAAACACCTCCGACTTTCGAATGAAGTATCTTTGAAGTGGTCGAATCTATTAAACATTTTCATCCTTCGAATGAAATAAATTTGAAGTGATCGAATTTATTAAACATTTTCATCCATCAAATAAAATATCTTTGAAGTGATTCAATGAATTAAAAGCTTATTAAACACCCCAGAAGAATTAATACTGATTAAATACTAGACATAAAAAGAGAAATAAATACATACGAATAGAAACTTAACATCAAACATTGATCGGAATATGTCTGATCCACCATCACACAAAATGTATTGGCCATCCAAGGACTTTGGTTCACAAAACAAAATTTGAATGAAAATAACAAAATTCCTTGTTCATCCAAGGACATTAGTCTTAAACATAAAAAGTAAACACAATAAACTTAAAGCTCATTCCGTTCGGGTTTTTCCTTACCATCATCTTTCTTAGGAATCTTGGCATTGGTGTTTGAGCTTTCATTGGTTCCGTCATCAGAATCACACTCACTTGGTGAAGAAAAAACATGTTTATCACCATCTAGCATGGTATGAAAAGGTATCTCTTCATATGGTACAAACGTCCACAAAGGTCCAAGGTTCTTCTTTGGAAAAGTCTCATGAAATAGCAAAACTATATCCCATTTGATACTTTCATCCCTCGTTTCCAAGAATCCACAACACCAGCAACATACTT